>JAVYIG010003293.1:0-202851 GCA_035222895.1 Strongylocentrotus droebachiensis
TGCAAATCTAAAAGTCCCTATTTTCATTATTTGCCAACAAGGTCTCGCTCCTTTGAAGTCTCTACTGATCAAAATGAATGATATTGATTCAGTTTTTTTCTCGAAATAGAATAACTTTTAAAGATATCATAGATTCGCTCCAGCTTGGTTCAGCAACAGTATAGTTTTTTTTAGAATGGTGGAATATGTAAGAGTGTGCAGTGTACACCACATCTTGATCCCAAAACGAATTATTATCATCTTATTTTTTTTCCCGAAAGCCTATTTAGAATGATATTTTTGTTTAAAGACTGCTTTGGGAAATAACCGATGAGACAACGTGTGGGTATTATATTCGGTGATATTAACCTGTAGTAACAAAAAAAAATGCGCAAAACATGTAGCTTAATTTTCTATTTATTTGTCGCAATGTAAAGTAAAGTTTTCTTTGACGGAAAACATTATTGAGTTGATTTGATTTATTGGTCTCTGCATCTTTTTTTTTCTTTGTGTCATCATACATTTTCATGAACATAATATGGTTCGATATAATATTTGATATTCATATATAGAGAAAATATACGAAGTTAAACAAATATATTAATAATAATAATAATAATTACATTTATAAGGCGCTTTATACAGATGTTTCTAAGCGCACAGGTGGTACTGTCTAACTTTTAATTATTCAACATGTTTAATACCTTAAAAGCAACAAAGTAAAATGAAATATTACTTACAATGCAATACAATACAATTGAGTTGAATGAAATTAACTACTTGTGTGCGCCTCCAGTAAACTATAACTGATTAAAAAGGTGGGTTTTGAGAAGGGTTTTGAATGATTCGATGGATGGGGCATTTTGAATATGGGGTGGGAGTTTGTTCCATATATATATTGAATGCATAATTAACATTGGATCGATACAATATATTTTAATATGTATATAAGTTTATACAGAAAATATTAGAACATCAGATTTAAAACAAGCACGTAAATGTAAACAAATGTTAATGCTATTTTGTAGGTATGAAACTATTCTCATAATGTAGGTCTTTTCTAGTTTTCTTCCTTGCGGATACAAACACATAACTTTTTAGATTGAAAGTGTGTCGTTTTTTAAAAACAGTCTCTGATGTCAAAATTATATAGTTTGCATTTCAGTTTCGAGCTCGTACGTTTGTTAGGTAACAATGCATTACTTAATTCATCATAATTCAGTTTTCCTTTCAGGCAGACGCTTCGATTAACATGATTAAGATGACTATATTACTGCGAAACACAAACGTATAATATGTCTAGTGTTAACTTACATTTTCTTTGTCTCTGATATGTCTCTTATATCAAATTGCTATCGAGATTCCAAGAAATGGTAACATTCTGCTTACTCTGTTTCTTAAACTGGCAGGTATGTTGACGATGTTTAAAAAAAAACCTTATCATGAACGGAAAATAGATTTTGATGAATTTTACTACACTATGAAGTTTACTGCATTATCAGAGTATAAAAACGGGGTGGAATATGCCAATAGCAGAAATACCTCGCTAATTTGCAGGGACGCTTTCTGAATATTTAATTTTGTTGTACTTACTCCACACACATGTTAATGCCTCCCTGATTTTTATGGAAAGATTATTCCTATTATGCTGTATGCAATTGATAGAAACATCCCTGATTTCTGAATGAATCCTCCCTAAAAGCTGAATTTAAAGGTTGGCATAATACAATGGGACATTGGCGCTATGTATAACGGCTGGCACTGATTTGGGAAATACATTCTGATGAATTTTACCCCACTATGAGTTGTACTGCATTATCAGAGTATCAGATGGTGGGGGAGGGGTGGTGGAATAGGACAATGGAGCATTGGCGCTATGCACACTAAGAAAAAATGGTGCAACTATGCACCTTTAGGGGTTCAAACCGATGCAACAATAGCAGCACCTTTAGGGGTTAAATCCTGCACCCTTTTCAAAGGTGCAATCCTGCACCCTTCAAAAGGGTGCCAGATTGAACCTTTTGGGGGAAATGTTAGTACCCTTTATGGTTCAATCCTGCACCTTTAGGGGTGCAAACCGATGCAACAATAGCAGCACCTTTAGGGGTTAAATCCTGCACCCTTTAGGAGTGTGCCAGAATGCACCTTTTAGGAGACATGTTAGTACCCTTAATGGTTCAATCCTGCTCCTTTAGGGGTGCAAACCGATGCAATAGCAGCACCTTAAGGGGTTCAATCCTGCACCCTTTAAAAGGTGCAATCCTGCACCCATCATCGAGGAATACTCGTGACATTTGCTCGTACACATATACATATTAAACATGCATGATGTTTCTTGGTTAGTAATCATATAATCAATATATATATTGCTAAAACGTGAATGTAATTGTAACATGATCAGACAAAATAATCTATTGGTTAATGATTGCCGAAGGAAAATACAAATCACAAAATTGATGTGCATTGTCATAATTTGCTTAACAAATCATATGATAAATGTATTTTTATGTGAACACGTGGAAAGTCATCATGAATATGCATGCTATATGCAAACTTTTTATTTTGCACCTTTTTGGGTTGTTAGGGTTCATTTTTGTGGGAAGGGTGCAAAATCTTATATTGCACCCTTTTTTTAACCCCTTTTCCTTCAATAGGGTTCATTTTTATGTAAAGGGTGCAAACTCTTATTTTGCACCCTTTTTTGCACCCTTTTTTCTTAGAGTGTGTATGAGGGCCGGCATCTGACAGCTTTATTTTTATATTGCAGTCCACTGCGCTTTACATTTGTTTTTTGAAATATATTTTTGGTCTTTTCGGAATTTGGTCACAAAAACAAAACAAACAAGAAAATACAAAAAAAAAAAGGAAATATTATGTGATTTAAGAAATATCAGCATTGTAGTATCCTTTGAATTACGAATCGTACGAATGGCATTCATATTAAACAACATGTTAATGTTGGCCCCGCAAAGAGAGGCAGTCTGATCTGAGAAAATTGTCATTCCACCATGTAAAATCATCTTGTTATGATTTCTGAATACACTGGGTTTTCCTTAGGGGTAGGTTAGTCACATTCTATCTAGCTTACTATTAAACTTGACTCTTTTGACAGACTTCCACCTTTACAAGTATTTTGATTTATGACAAAATGTGCTGTTTAATCGAACGAAAGAGGGCAATATTTTTAATATTTGAGCCTCGAACGGTATTCAGAAGACCACCGTTTAAAGTTTTAATTTCATGGCACATACCGCAATATCTTAATCTCCACTTCTTCATGATAGAATACCTAGAATGCATTCCATATCTTTATCACATTTCTCTACTTGAATTATATTGTTGTTAATGTAATCTTTCGAGACTTGTGTGTTATTTTTTTATTATTATGATACACCAAGCATCATATTGAATGTTATTACTTTTGTCATTCGCACGTGAAATGGCTTAATTCAGCAGGTCTTTATTTAAAATAAAAGAACCTTTTCCAAATATTCCAGGACCGTGGCCCTATTTCGGACTTATAGCAAGTCATACGATTATTACATTTATTTCATTACAGTACGTTCAGAACAAAGTGTTGGTCTTTAAAAAAGGAGACGTTGTTTTTGCGAAAAAAACAACTGAGGAAAACATAATGCGGGATTTTCCCTTTTGCCATGCACAAACGACAGGACATATGGCGAACAATGACAAGAAAAAAGTCTTCCATTCATGAGTGATCTATACTGTACTTATATTGAGTTTGCACGAGACGTGTAATACAATGATATTTGTATTCGAACATTTTGCGTAGTATATTTCCACTCAAGTTGAGACTCTGCCCTACTATTGCAGGCGGTTTTTATGCAATTTATTTGGGGAGGAAACCAGAAATAAATGCAACAAAAATGTGAATCTTGATTAAGAAGCATTGTTGTATTGTTTTACATCGCAGATGATAACTTCAAGATTACACCATATGGAAAGGCATATATTGAGGTTTTTTGTAGGCAATTATTGGCGCTTTGATTAGCCTGCTAACATGATATTTCAGCGGTTGCAGAGAATTAAATCATTTAGTGTCACAGTAATCAAGAATAATTCAAATAGTTTTTGTTTCTATTTTTGGTTAACCATCTAGATCTTCGTGTAATACGTTATGCATATACTTTTTGTTTAAAGAAAAGAAAAACGATTCCCAAATTTAGGACTAGGGGTCTCCTTGTTGAAGTGATTTTGAATTCGAAGTCTATTATCCTATGATTTACACATACACAAAACGGTTTACAAAGTTATATTTAATAATATCAAACTATAAAAGGAACGAGAATAAAAGGAACGAGAATTTGGTACTTTGAACATTGGAATACGTTACCTGGTTAACTAAGAAGAAAGGAAACATTTATTTTTTCCGATATCTCAACTATTTGGGTGAAATCGGAAAGAAAATGAATCCAGCACGAAACATCTTATTAAAGATAAAACGTTCATCTCGCAACGAAATAATGAATAAAACCGTTTGCGACCATACGGTACTGTGAGCTAATACAACATTAATGATAGACCTCTCTCTCTCTCTCCTCCAACCTTTTCAACAAGAATTGAACTTTGCCTGTTTTAGGTCGTAAAATAAAATACTGTGAAAACGAATATGATTAATGACGAAAAGTCTGGTAGATTACGATTCATAATAAACTTCAAATATTAAATCTTTCCCTGTGCATTGATTATGATTGATACCTCAGGATCGTCTAGACTTGAGATAATTTGAAAATGTATAAAAAGTTGTATGTGATTACTGAAAAATATGGTCTGAAATTTCGTTCGCCTCGGTTCGAATGTTTGTGTTCTTTATTAACATGTTCACATCGGCATGTGTATAAGCTGGTATGTGTGGTGGATATGGATTTGTATTGGTGTGGGCATGTGGGTGTGCTTATGGGTGTGGTTTTGTGTATAAATTAAATTAGTGATATTTGTGTACAACACAAACTGAAGAGTTATCCGTAACTACGTCACGATCCACTGACGTAATTCCATGTTTGAGAATCGCACAGCTGTAGTTAGCTCACTTTTCCTACATTCCTAAATTTCTTATTATTGGTCCGATTTATTTCAAACTTTAGTCATTCTGTTTCTCTGATTTTTCTGCTTTCATTCACATGAACTTATTAAAAAGGTTGGCTTTGACTTAAAAGTATTTGAGTGTCGCATGATTGAAACTATAGCATTGAACTTTGGCAGAATATAACAACACCCTGCTGATAAAGAACTTGAAACTATTTATTCACCAAATGAATAATAAACTAAATTATAAGAAATTGTTTCTACGTTGCTGAAAGCCACACGCACCACTGATATGTGTGTATGAGACTACGACCACTATACGCACATGTGGCATGAAAGATGGTCCAAACTTTTCAACTGTTTCTGGTCATATTTTGAAGTATATTTTGAATGTAAGAAATGTTACAATTTTTTGTTCACCCTCACTAGAGTTCACCTTATTTCGTATGCAGGCGGGGGAACACAAATTGTACAAACTTGAGTTTGTGTTTTCTTTTTTTTATACTACAAAATAATACTCCTGTAATTTATATTAACTTGTTTTTCGTGTTTTTTTTAACATTATTTAGTTTACTTGTCATACATTTTACGGACTTTTAATCTTAGACTTAGAGACTGCGCCCGACACAGCATATATATATATATATATATATATATATATATATATGTATATGGATATTTTTGGATATCAAAACTTGAAACCCTACACCCAGATGGGATCAATGTTGATCAATAAGGCAATTAACACACCGACATATCAGACGCACATAAACATTTGATAACATGAAAGAACAAAAACTGCCTCAACGCAGTGAATTCGATCTTAATTTTTATTTTATTTTTAGTCTTTGATACTCACGTTTTATCCTTGCATTTGCTATACAATGTAGGGTCAATCTACTGTAACCAATCGGACTGCGTACACTCCAATGCATTTGAATGAAGTTTCTATCCTCCTCCCTCTCCCCTCCCTAGACACAGGTCATGACACCGGCTGTGTCATAGATCAGTAACATCCGTGTCACAGGTCAGTAATCCACACTTGACCGCACATCCCTACACGTACACATAATATATCACATTAACTGAATAAACACACACACAGCACCGACAGCTCAACACACAAGCAAGGTAAAACACTTTGAAATTGCATAATCATTTCTAAGTTTATTCCGAAGTATTTCTCGTACTAATTTTTGCTATGGTCATGATGCTTGACTATGATTGAGTGATATTAAGTTTGTATGCCATGTATATTTGTTTATACAATGTATTTGTTTCTGTATGTGTTTGCACTTCAGAACCTGAGGCCTCACAAGCCGAAAGCTCGTAATAAAATTGTAAAGTACAGCTACGTCTCACGTTCCTAAACTATTTCCTAACCCTTACCCTAACCCTAATCCTAACCATAACCCTAACCCTAATGTCTACTTAATGACTATTTTGTTCACTCCAAATGTCTCTCCAATGACGTCTTTAGTAATATTACATAGAGAGAGATATAACAAAAAATTGGGCCTTTTATGAGAAATAAAACGTAAAAAACGTTAAGAGGACACCAAATTATCCTCCTAATGACAATGTCTACTTAATGACTCATTTTTCACTCCAAATGTCCCTCTAATGACGCCTTTAGTAAAATATATATAAATGTGTGTATGTGTGTGTGTGAGTGTGCGTTTGCATTATAAGTGTGATGCTTTAATCGAGCAAATGGATATACAGTGGGTTCAAAGTCACATATTTTCTTCATAATCAGTTAGTTGCCATGGCAAAATAAGAAGTGTCTTTCGAAAATTGGTGTTTATGCCATTTATTTATTTATTTATTTATTTCTAATCTTTTAGAAAGTGTTGGATTAAAGCCTAGCATATTTAAAGATTCATTTCGCTCTCGTTGAATTGTTTTGACATGTCGAACTTATTTTCTTTATACACAACAAGTTTTTGCACTTTATGTTTAATGATAAATGAATGGACGATAATAGTGAACTAAAGAAAATCATGCGTAGGCCTAATTTTAAATAACAATTTTCTTCAGTAGCAATATTCAAAGATGAAGAAATAATATCTAGTTTTCAAACTATTTTATAGTAATAATATTTATTTTTAAAAACCTTGTATTTTCTATACAAAAAATGGCGAGTCAGGTGAAAAAGCCAGTTAAGCATTAGACCTACGCATAAACTACATACAGTTAACAACTGTTCATAATACTTGCACTGTGAAAAGGTTGGGCAATGTTTTTTCTAAACGTTACCCAACGTTGTGCCAATAGTCAACCCAACCATCTATTGGGCAATATTTTGCCCAGTGGTATTGGTAAACGTAAGTACCAAGCTACTTCACACGTGCATAATTGTTTCGTATTTTGACGAAAACTGGGGCAAAGATAAGACCCTTCAACTGCCCGAATGGGTAGCCCACTTGTTGGGAAAATCTTAACCAAACAGAATGTATTTTTCGTAACACACTCAAATGTACACACATCGCACACCCACTAGAATAAGTCTATTCGCTTAAAATATGTAATTCATCGTGCTTAGTTTACGAGATATTGTTCGTATTGTCCTCAACGACAGTTAAGCGTTCTATAAATAGTAACTGTGCTATAAATAGTAAACTTCCTATTTGTTGTTTGCAATTGTGTGCCGCTAAAATCAAATGGGTTACGCTTCAAGAAAGGTCTGTGACCGGGACCCATATATTTCTTTATACGATTTCACCTGCTCACGACACCCACCCACACATACAACCTCAAACACACACACACACACACACACACACATAAGTACACCTGTAATCGCAATTTAATTGGGGAGGTGGGCATTAAACAACACACCACACACCTACACACACGCACACGCACACTCAAATATATATTGCATGCTTATGCCTCATTTTTTTTAATAACAAATTTCTTAGTGGTTTACGTACCGACGAGAAATCTCTAGAGCAATATCTCAAGATGAGTCGGAAACAGTATTTTTCTTCTTCTTCTATTTACCTTTCCACAGGGTTCCTTCATTAATTATCAACATAATCATTTTCCAACGAAAATAGATACATGCACTGTTCCATGAATTGTCATATAACTATTAAAACATACAAATATTACAAAATAACATGAGCCGCACAGCGACATATAAGATATTAAACAGTATTATGTTTACACACAAAAACAGACACATAGATATATACATATCTTATATTTTGCATGATAAGGTCTAAATTGAATTCTTTAAATATTTATATAATGTATACACGCACACAATGACATATCAGTATATATTTAACACACTCAGCAAATAAAAATGGACACTATTTATAAAATAAAATAAATTAGTAATGGAATCATGTTATTCACGCATGAGTGAGCAAAGACATTTAACTATAAGACATTTAACAATTAATAAGATTGCACAAAATTAATGGAACATCTGTGGCCATATGACTCTTCCACGATCTGCTTGACCGTGCTTGTCAAAACCAGTCCTGAAACTACGATTGACATCAAGAGCTCAATCTTCCTCATTATTTCTTCTTCTTTGTTTTCATTTTTTTGAACAAAAAATTCTTACAGATGCACATGCATGTTCATTAATATTTGATTTGTTCATTATTTTGTCTCAAACCCTTTAATTAATTTGGGTAGGTATTAATTTATTTAGATTTGGTATATATTTTATTTTACATTTTAGTGACGATTAATATTAGAATTTCAAGAAAGACTGTCGATCCAATGACTTTCTTTTCTCCTTTTCATGGCTGAGTGTATATAATATTAGTTTGAATGTTTTACAAAATGGATAACCTTATATAAATATATCACATTTTGATATGTGAATAAGATTCTATGAGAGTTGGATGTTATTAACTGTCACTCATTGGTGTAAATGGGAAGTCCACCCTGATATTCTTGCTCAAGCTTTCACCGACCAGTTTCTCTCATTCTTCTGCCTCTATTGAAACCAACTCTAATCAGGGAGGACTTCCCTTTTACAATCAAACATTTAAATTGAGAAATATTGCATATGGGTATATTAAAATTGATTGAAAGACATCTCAATTTTATTTTGGGGTTTTATGCAACGGGCAACGAGAGTCACCCGGATATGAACTTGGTTCACGAAAATATTTTGACCCAGTTCTGGTACGACTAACATACCCTGGACTTACTATGCACGAAGAGATAAGAGAGAGAGAGAGAGAGAGAGAGAGGTGGTAATCGAATCGCAGTCGCTGGAACTGGAAGGGCACGGATGATGTCCGCACGATGTGCACGTTGTGTATACGTGTTAGCTAGTCTCGATGTAAAATCGCCGCAGCTGCAGACCCCTGTTGCAAATAATTCTTGGAGACTCGGAGGAGGTTCAAGTTCAAGTTCAAGTTTATTTGTCTTTCTTCCAACATAAATGTAATACAATTTAACAAATGTATAACATGCAAAGTATATAAGAGGAACACTTATAAGAATCAAGTTCACACAATGCATTTACATGAGAAAACAAAAGAAGAAAAGACGAGGAGACCTAATTAAAGCTTAGCTTGTAGAGGTCAGGTCCCTCAAAAACAATAACATAAACAACAAGAACAACCTGGTTATATAATAGATTAATACAAGAAATGTTCGTCAAAGGCGCTAAAGTACTAAAACAAATAACTATAAACAATAACCATATGATAAACACATGGTTTAACTGAGTAATAAAAAAGGGGGGGGGGGGAGAAGAGACTATGTACAAAAGGGGGAGATAAGAGTGATAATAATGTGGGATATAGAAATGAAGAGAGGGGGCGGGAGTGGGAAAGAGAGGGAGAGCTCGAGTGGGGGGAGAAAGAAAAAAATATATACTTTCACTGTAAACTGAAAGCTAGCTACAGGCGAGAAAGGAAAGAAAAAGGAAAAGGTAAGTCGGCAGTTGCTATACAGTAGTAAATTGGGGAATGGATTAAGTTCAAATATAAATCACGACACTACAGATTAAGAAACAACTAAGTAATTATTCAATAAGTACAATTTCAGTTTACGTTTGAAGACAGATATACTGACAGAATGGCTAATGCTTGAGTCAAGAGTGTTCCAAAAGGTGATGGGGCAGTGCTGAATAATATTCGATAACTCTAAAACAATCTGAAGTGAAAACGGTCTTGACAGCTAGGTTGATTATTGTTTGCTTGAGGGGCCTTTTCATTAGCATTAGTCTTTTAGTGGTTGAAATGTTCTAATCCTTGCTGGTAAACTCTAAAAACCCATTCTCTCGTAATCACTTATTGCTATAGTTACACTGGCAGTGACATAATTCCTCTGAACAACAAAACATCCAATCCAAAAGTATTCCCCAAAAAACACCCACACCCACAAAAATAAATGATAATGCGTTGTTCACTCGATGTCAATTAACTGCTTAATTTCAAGTATATTTCAAAGTGCCCCTGGTAGGGTTTTACTTTTTTGGAATGAAAAATAATTATGTATAGAAGACTGCAATACATGCTGTCTCCTCCTGTTCTCCGTCATTTTTACCATTTCTCTCTATTTCCCCTTCCTTTCTTTTTCTGTCAGGCGGTTTCTTATTCTTTATTTCTTTCTCTCTCTCCTTTCCTCTCTCCCTCTTCTCCATATCTACCCACTCCCCATTTTTCTCTTCTTCCTCCATTTCTTCTCACCTCTGATGATATACGATTGAACTTTTTAAAATGTTAAGTGTAAAATTCGAGGATTTATGCAATGCAATTTTGCATCATTGATGTACTATATTAGTTTTATTCCAACGTAATGGTCGATAATAGGTACCTCTTCAATTCCATTTTGATTTGTATGAATTCTGTATATTCTTTGTGGCGAATTGATAGCAGCATGTTCGATGTATTTTAATCTTAATAAACCAATTCAATCATTATTGTAGTGATTGTAGTGACGCCCTTGACATCGCACCGGTTTCAAATCTTTAATTTTTTTCCATTCATAATAATTATGCATGACTATTTCTCAGAAATTAATTGTCATTACATATTCAAGGCTGGCGACTGCATTCAAATCTACTTAACAGTCTACATTAAAATGTCCAATTCCTGATGGAGACTCGTTCATAATTGATCTCATTAATACCGTGCTTACGGGCGTGAAATTAAAAAAGAATATGCTAACAATTCTCGACTTTGGGACCTTTAGATCGGCTATATAGCTTATTAGGTTCCTGATGCATATTTTGCACAAATATTTGAAAAGATTCTTTTGTTGGATAGGATTTTCTCAGGCAAAACAACATGCAACTCTATTTTAAATAAGGAACAACTATTTATATGTCAAAAGCTATCGAATCTTAAGGTACTTCTAAGCAAGAAAAGGGCTCTTTATGAGAAGTTGAGGTATTTGAAAACAACCTTATTGAGATAGATGTTATGTATGTTATACATCAACCATCCATAGGAACTAAATTTAAAGTGCGTACATTTCCATCCATTGCTCCTCCGATTCAGAGACAATAATAGAAGAAATTTAAATGATTATAAAATGTGCAATCATTACATATTTTACCATATCATTTTGATATTTCTTCCCTTAAGAGGCAAACAAGACAATTTAGCCAAATTGGTCAAATCTTTGAGAAACGATTTATGGGTAAATGGTTATATTGATTACAACTTATATAGCTCAGAATATTATTCTTCACCAGAGAATATGGGTAAGTATATGCGACAAGATAATTTAAAGAATAAATTAAATACTATATATACACGTATTTCGCGAAGGGATATTTTTTCATCCATTTTTACATTTTTAAAGCTGTTTCATGAACACGTGAAATAAAAGTGGGTCATGTTTAATTTCATCACACTAAACACACCTAACTCTTTGTTTGAAAGTTATCAATGGGAGCAGACGTGCGTGGGTTTGAATGCATCTTGCAAACAGGATTGTTCATGTCTACTGCCTCGCTCGGGTGACCTCGTTCAATGACCTCGTTTAATGACCTCAATATTTTAAGTGACTATTGTCTCATTTCTTTGGTAACAAATTAATTTGCTTGCTGTATTTGCTATTTTTGCTTGTTTCACGTTGTAAAATCATCCTATGTTAAGGCTTCTTGCCCACCTATTATTACTGTTACGTCCTCCCACCATTACAACTACTTCAACCAAATGTTAGTTTTATTTATGGGAACCTATAATCTACAAGCTGAGCTTTTTAATAGGTTCCTCACATTTCACTCTGTATAAACTTCTATTCATTACAATTAATTTCGACGTCTTTTCAAAGAATTAATCATATATTAATGTGACACTTTTAGTATACTTCATATTATGTTCTAATTTTGTCAATTATGTAAATTCTTTTTATTTGTGAAATGTGAAATAAACTTGAAACTTGAACTTGAATGCATTTTTTTAATTTCGAAATTATACAAAGGTTACGGTGTGTATTTTTAGGCCTCTATTACACACCCGCTAAAATAAGTCTATTCACTTAAAAATATGTAATTCATCGTGCTTTACGAGATATTGATCGCATTGTCCTCAACGACAGTTAAGCGTCCTATAAATAGTAACTGTGCTATAAATAGTAAACTTCCTATTTGTTGTTTGCAATATATTGTATCCCGCTTAAATCAAAATGGGTTACACTTCGAGAAAGGTTGTGACCGGGACCTGTATTTCTTTATACGAATTAACCTGCTCAAGTACACCGACCCACATACGACCTCAAGCACACACACGCACACGCACAATCGCAATCAATTGGGGAGGTAGGCATTAGACAACACACACCAATCATTACATATTTTACCGATATCATTTGATATTCTCCCCTTAAGAGGCAGACAAGCCAATTTAGCCAAATTATATTTTGTCAAATCTTTGAGGGATATTTTTTCATCCATTATTGCATTTTTAAAGCTGTTTCATGAACACGTGAAATAAAAGTGCATGGGTCAAGTTTGATCTCATCACACTAAACACACCTAACTCTTTGTTTGAAAGTTACCAATGCATATTTAAAATATCGAAATTATTTAAGTAGGAATCGACATCCAGGGAAAATCAATTGAAATGGGATGTAAAAGTTTCCGGTCTAAAGGAAAATCCAACCTTACAAAAAAGTTACTCTATTATTATAATAACAGAAAGTAGAACATTCAGAGAAGCAGACTTATAAAAGTTTGCGTGTCATCGGACATACAATAAGAAAGTTATACTTTTTTGAAAGTTGTAATCACTATAATAATGTAAGGGTATTTTTATATTGGCTGAATATCATTGTGACGTTGTGCCTGACAACTTAAAGACCACTGATAACGGTTTAGATAATTATACATACGATGAAATATTGTTTTTATCAAGTGCAGTGGTTTTTGAGTGGGGGTGACACGATGCCATTATACAAGATGACGATATATATTCAGACTTCGAACCATAATGCGTATACCCGCTCTCCCTCTGTGTACATTAGGTCAACCAGGGAGTAGAGGTGTCAAGCAACCTTTTCCCGATACTAGTTTGAGAATTCAGACTCTTTCCGAATTTGTGTATATATTAATTTATCGGATAAAACAGGGGAAAGGTGAGCGAAAAATGACATATTTTGGGCAAATGTAGTCAGTGAAATATAATTGTCTTTGAAATTGCGTTAATTTGATGATATTGATAGTGATGCCTAATATTATACTGGGTTTATAACGCGCCTAATACACTATACAGTCAAACATGACGCCCAAGGGAAACACAAAAAAGTGGTCACTGTAGTCTGTAAATAGACAGGTTTTTCAACACATATTTCCTTCTAGAGGGAACCAGATGATCACTATAGACAGGTAGCCTTTATGGAGAGGGGGCAATTTCATTTCCCTAAGTTACCTATTATGCCCCATAGAAATCATGTTCCTTTTGTCATCTTCTCACGTACTTCTGGAAAAGGATGCTGACATAGGTAGTTGATTTTGGGTTCATTTGGTTGCTGGCGATCGAGTCAAGCAACCTTTTCCAGAAGCTAGTTTGGAAATTCAGACTCTTTCAGAATCTTTGTATAATTATATTGTCGAATCGAAAAGGGTAAAAGGGAGCGAAAACTTTTGGCATTTTGGCAAACGGAGTCCCGTGAATTATAATAATCTTTGAAATTGCGTTAATTTGATGATGCTGATAATGCTCTTTTTTGCTCTTCAAAATCTGTATCTCATTTGATGCTTTTGAATTAATGACAATAATGCTTGATAAAATGATGTAGATCAAGCCAAGACGAAGAGTACTGGGTGTGGTTATCACTTTCCAAGTGCGAATAACATGATAATGCACTGGTATTACTATACGCTATACAAGGTAAATACTCGATCGGGTGAATGCCATGGAATCTTTCTGTCGGCGGAAATACCCAGACTATGAAGTAGAAGCTAGTTTTCAAATGCAGACATTTTGCGTATATTTAAGTCGAGCGGAATCGCAATCATGTCACGCAACCTTTCTGCGGCTGCAATCAGATTTTGAATCGCGTGCTAGTTTACAAATTCAGACTCTGTTATTTGAATTTGGACATAAGGTATTCATGCTATCTCCTCCCCCTCCTCTCTCTCTCTCTCTCTCTCTTGCCGCTGAGTTACTGAATAAGTCATGAGGTAGTCATAATTTTACGTTTTATGGTCTTGAATATTATTAAGGTCTTCACATTTTAATTGTAAGTTACAATCACCAGTAAGACCAGGGGGCGTTTCACAAAACTTGTCATCAGTGACAAATGACAGTTTGATATAAGCTACTGAAGTCAATGCTTCTGATTGGTTATCAACAGATTTGTCACTGATTTTTTGTTGTGTGTCATTGAGAAAAGGCTTTGTGAAACGGGTCCTGGACGTCAAGTATTATGCAGGATCGTCCCGTATTTCAATTATATTTGTCCCGGGACGCCATTTTATCCCATATCTCAATATAAGCATTGGGACCAGGGGCAATATAGTAAACCACACACTGTAAATTGATGTATTGTGATCCCAGCACAGGTTTTACAGACACCCCTAAACGAGGATTTCTTCTAAAGCCAAGGTTTTTTTTATATAACATTGGATGGCTTTGAGTGTGATTAATATTGTCATAGCGAGAACAATATAATTGTATTCGTATTCTTGTATCACACAAAAAGAAAGCCATACAATATTATTATTATTATCTATATCAGGCTGACTAGCAAAATAAGAAATTTCGATTATCAAGCAATATTGTACCGACAGTTGAAGTTCCCGGATGACAGAGCGATATGAAAACAACATTGATCTGTCACCCGGGTACTGCGCTAAAGATATTTAATACACTGATTTATTGTATCACTTGGAAGCCTTATATAGATAATAATGATGTTTTGCGCTAAATATATTTAATACAATGATTTATTGGTACCACTTGAAAGCCTTATGATGTATGATAATACACAAGCTGAGAAGTCTGCTAGTTTATGCTATAGTCACATTACCCAAAAGTAGCCTGCTCGGCGGCCGAGCGGCGAGTTTTTAACCAATTCTGCCCGACGGCTGGCCGGCCACCGAGCGGCGGCCGCCCAGGCACCGCTCGTTTTAAGGGCATCGCTCGGTCGCCGCTGAAGTTTTAGCGCGGAGTTAAAATTTGGGCGGCGCCTGCTCACTTTTCACTCGCCGCCCAAAATACGCTCGGTGCCTGGGCGGTCACCGCCCGGGCACCGACCTAATCGCTGGGCGATGCCTAATTCCAGCAGTGACCGAGCAGGCTACTGATCGGTCGGTCGCTGCTCTGATTTGTGACCATAGCTTTAGCGTGCTTGTTTTGCTCGTTCACTAGCCTACGTTTTTAGAAACTTGAGAGATTATATTTGGGTATAATTAAGACGACAAAGATTTTAGTGCTATTATATTTGCACTAATGATATCTTTCCATTGACGTAAAGAAAATGATTTAAATCAAGAACAAACAATATTGCGACTGTCGGTAGGACTATGTAGTAACAAAGTAGATACCTTCAAATACATGCCCCTTTAAACCCTTACTTCTCTGCCAATACCCTTGAAAAAAGGGTGTGTGTTGGGATAACATCGGTATAAATTATGACGGTATTGAAAAGGGCGGTACTCATGAACACATTACCATAGATTTATTAACAAAGAACCATTTTTGAAATACAAGCATGAGAATGTATACCAGATGGTATTGAATATGTTGTAAAGGAGAATACGTATATTATTGTTCTCTTTCCCGAAATTGGTTGAAAAAAACAGCTGTTTTTTGGGGGGGGGAGGGGGGGGGGTACATATACTATTATTTCAATGCACCATTAGTGTTATCTTATTAAAGTAACATTACGCCTATCAACCATGAGTATCTAATCGATAATCATATTTCAGATCAAGAGTGAATTCCATTTAGTTGATTATCAGAAACTCTACTGCTATGCCGGTAGAAAGAGTTTCCTTTTCTGGTGCATCAAAATAACCTGTCCAGCCCCTTTATTATGGACCTAACAGAGTGATTTGTTTCGGATGAAATGGTGATCGGCAACTTCAAATGTTACAGTTAGTACTGGTTTCTATTGACTTGAATCAAAGAAAAATACAAAATGTAATTTAGCCTCAGGCCTTTGTGTGATAATCGGCTCCTATGAGTTGCAATCAGACAAACTAACTGAATGAAGCAAACAATCGAACCAATCCTGACCATAGCAAACATTCATTGTTTATAGAGGAACTTTTTTTACAATCTAACTTTGTTTCGGTTTAAATTTTGAAACATGGAAGTATGACTTGACACACGTACACACGGACACAAATATACACATTCATATATATTTCCCATTTACGGAATCGCCTTTTAGGTCTAGACAATAAATTTAAAGCAAATATTCTTCAAACATTTTACAATTCATATACAATTCATATTCTTTTAACTCTTTTCCAATTTGCGTTAATATACATGACATGGAGATATTCGGCCATGATGTCGTAGGATATGAAATAGCATTATTATCAACAACAACAACAAAAAAAACAAACAAAAAACAAAAAACATTTCTAATAAGAGGTATGGGGGTTGAAGTATGGAGTGCTGATACAACAAAATGCAGCATTGCTTTTCGGAGCTTTATCCAATGAAATTTGATGAGAAACAACAAAACAGGGAAACTAATCATTTTGTCGTTTTTGTTTTGTTTATCTTTCAGTTATCTGATGCTATAATAGATTAGAAGCATACGGGATTTACCAGACCCTTAATCTTCACTACCTAGTACCTGACTTGGAAGTCTCCTTCACTGCAATGCGTTTCATCGACGACAGAGACCTACGGCAGTGGGTCCAGGAGAACCTGCAACGAAAGCTGGTCCAACAGGTGGGTCCATAGTAGCACAGTGGTTTTAAAGCCCCACTGCAGTACATATAGCTACTTGCGCCCTCTATATAGCAAACAATGCCTAATCGGTGCCTGTTGGTCCCCTGTGATCCCCTTTTTCTTATGTTAATTGAGAGCTGATTTGATGGGATAACTACCTGTCAGTGACCTTGCAGGAAGGTCTAATCGCCCCTGGCTAAACTAGTATAGACGGGCTTTAAAGGGTATTATACATTAACGTTTTAATTGAATGGATGAGGTGAACATTGTTTTGAGCAACCGACACGGAACAAATCTCTCCCTCTTTTATAGCAGTTTTTAAATATAAATATGTGTCTGTGTACGTGGACTAATATCTATACCTTTTTAATACCAGTTTTAAGGGGAATATGTTAGGAAACACAGTTCAACATAAAATTGAATTGTTCATTCAAATTTTTGATTTCGTTTGTTCCTTGGAACAGGCACACGAGCTTGCAGTGCAGACAGGGTGCGAAGTGCTCGTTCGGTTCCAAGATGGAAGGGAGTCTCCACATTGCAAGTACTACGTCACAGACAGGATGAAACATGACTACGTGAACTACGGCGTCCGGGCTGACCCTGGTGACCTACCGATGTCAGGTGAATCAGGATTGCCCAAGAAGTATGTCCATGACTTCACATGCCAGGTGGCTTGTGAACCCACTGGACCTATCCCCTACGCACCGGAGCACACCGAAACACACGAGGCTGAAATCATTCGGGTGCAACAGCATCCCAATATATCTGTGCAAGGTGTCCATTCTAGTGAGGAGTGGCAAAGGCTGTATAGGGAGAGATTGTGGACCCAGCAGACTTCGACATCATCCACGTCAAAACTAGAAGCAGCCATCCACTCAGAGGTTCAGAGGCGATCACCAGGCGCCAATGCACAACGACCGTATGTATATCCAGCAAGTTCGTTGATTCAGTCGGATGCGTCCGTACCTACTGCGACGGAGAGCCACATCGTGTCTCATCTAGATGACAACGATGCTGCTCTACGAAATCTGAAGCAGTTACACCTCAAAAGACTGATGAGGCGTGAGATAGAACAAGAAGCACATACAAACGAATTTCCTGGGCAGTCGAAGTCAGCGAATGACCATGAATGTTTTCGGGTTCTCACCTATCTAGAAGATAACGCTGAACAACGCGAGGAATTGGTATATGTATCTCAGCAAGAGAACCCTCCTCTTGCACCACAGCCACCACCACCACCACCACCACCGCCAGAGCCATGGCCACCACAACCACAACAAGAACTCCAAACACAGGATGTCAGGGTGAATGGTCTCGGCTTTGATCCCAAAACGTTACCGGTTGGAAGTACACAGCAACGCTATCTATGTCGCATTTGCGAACGCACGTTTTGTGATATCTACAACTTGGTCTCTCACGCGAAAATGTTTCATTCAAGATTATCCGAATTGATTTTCGCCTGCAACTCATGCAATTCATCGTTTGAGGACGCTAGATCTCTCCATGCTCACCTGCAGACACACGGTAATATGGGGTTCTTTGCAGGGGCTGCTTGCCAGTTAAAGAGTCAGAGAAAAGATCGACAGAATGTCGTACAACAACGTCGATTCCCATGTCCAGACTGCGGGAAAATATTCTCAAGGTTTGGCTTCATGCAAAGTCACATTGAGCGTGTTCATGGTGGCACCAGGATCGCGGCGTCAATGGACACCACTGCCCTCTCCAAGGATACCTCTTTGCTTTCTAAAGATTCCATGGCATCTCCTAAAGTACATAATGGAGGCAACCCTGTTGAAGATATCATTGTAGTCAGAAATTCATCAGAAAATATGTATCGGTGTATGGATTGTGAGGAGAGTTTTGACAGAGCCGAAATCCTCCAGCAACATATCAAGGAGTCACATCTCATTCTGAAGACCAGTTCGGCACCCCCTTCGTTTACAGAAGATAATGAGCCTCCAGTTCAGCGAATGAGGTCCAAGTCAGAGGATGTCACATTCGTTGGAAAAGAGATCTACACATGTCAAGAATGCGGGAAGCAGTTCCCTAGAGGAAAGCTGCTGCAGAACCATGTCAACAAATACCACATTTCAGCCGATCCCGCCGCGGTGGCCAGCCACCGAGAGGAACAGCACGAAATCAATCGGGCAGCCTTCGTCCAACCCGAACAGCAGTACAACAATAATGTGGCGAATTCCTCAGTGTCCGTAGTAAAGAAAGAACCAAATCAAGAAATACTAGATTTGAGCACCGGGAACTCGACCAGGAACTCCAGCCTGACTATGTCGGATGACTCGAGCGATATGCCACCGGACTACCCGGTAAGCAGTCCTGACACACCGGGGAACGAGGCCAAACAGATGGAAGACCAAGAAATGGCTGATGGAAATGATCAAGGGTTTCGACGAAGGCGATTCGCTTGTGATGTCTGTGGAAAAACCTACAAGTACGGCTTCCATATGAAAGAACATCGCTTGACCCATGCGGCGGTGTGTCCGTTCGTTTGTCGCATCTGCGGCATGGGTTTCTTTAGACAGAGACAGCTGAGGGACCATGAACTGAGACATACAGGAGCTTATCCGTGTCGCTGCGAAATCTGTGGCAAAGGGTTCCCTCGGACATCAGAACTAAAGAGACATTTAGCGTTCCGGCATAACAGTCATCTCGATATATTTGTTAGACGAAAATCAACGCCTTCGCGGAATGAAGAGCAAACATAAGTTATATTATAGTGTAATAGTTGGTATAGTGAAATTATTAGCATTGTAGGAGCTTTACCTTCATCGTGGTCATTATTTGGCGCGTTTGTATAGAATGTAAAAATGAGCTGGCCAAGCCGGAGAGGTACACAAAACCCTGGTTATTATGATATGTATCTCATGTACGAGTACATATTCAATGTTTAATTTTATAAAGTTGTTGCCGTCAAAATCTTTACGTTGTTAAATAGGATTAGAAAAAGTATCATGTTTCTTGTTGGTTGTGTACAATGAAATAATGCACTCCTAAACAATTCTGTTTCCTTTTTGCCTTTACATGTTTCGCTTAGTGGCAGTTTTTTAAAATAAAAAGTATTATTCTTAGCTGGCTTAACTTCCTCACTTTTCGAGAGAAAACCACTTGCATTTGTATTAGTTTTACGCATTAGGCAAGATAGATGAGTTGTGTAATCATGCTGCAAATAAATTGTAAAGTACAATGTATTATGATATCTTTTTCAGCCACCCTGCCAGAGGGAGAAGATGAATTCGATTAAAGGAAAATCAAACCTCAATCGATCTACCCTTAACAGAAAGCATAACAATCAGAGAAGCAGATAGTTGAAGGTTTGAACGAAATCGGACCCCAAAAAGAGAAAAGAATGAATTTTAAAATCACTATACATACGGGAAATTCAAATTGGCTGAATGTGTCAATGTGACGAAGTGCCGGATTTGTTTCCAACACACAAAATGACTAAAATTTCCCTTTTTTTCATAATGTATGGACGATCTTTTCTATTAGATTTTTTTTTTTTTGGGGGGGGGGGGGGGAGAAGGCGTTTAGGAGAAAAACATTACAATTTATGATATGTTTGTACGAGACAGAAAAGTTGTCTGTGAATATGTCACAATCCAGTGACCAAATTACCAATTCTATTCGCATGGCGGCGATCTCATATTTCAAACACTCGTATATAACCGTCTTATTATTGATCCGATTTATTTCAATTTGTCGCCATTCTGTTTCTCTTTTTTCCCGCTTTCATACATACGAATTATTATAGGGGTTGGATTGCGCTTTAATAATGCAGTATACACCGATTCGGTTTGGGGGTTTTATGTACCTGCCCGCCGGTGGCGGCGCTATAACTGGGGGGGCTTCTCCGATCCAGCTGCAATGCAATGTAAGCTAGCTAGCTGCAGTCAGACGCCCCCCAGTTATGGCGTCACCTTATGAGGGCGCACTTCCACCAGAAGTCGCCCGAATCGGTGTATACCCGGGATTCGGGCTGGTATATTCGACTGGAATGGAATGCTGGATTTTAGCTTGAATGACAGAGATGGTGCATATATGTGTATATAGGAAAGCCAGAATCCGATGACAGGGGCAATAGTTCATCTTTACATCGCTTAGAGTTCATCGCTAAGAGACAACACTTTATATCTAAATCTCTTTGAGACATAATAAATGTATATGCGCCATTATAAGCCAGAGATATAAATATTATCATATATTTATTTGTCAGAGTATCATGGAACTGGTTTATATGTCAATGATGTATGACATTTTTCCATGCCAAAGAGGTACAAACTGCTTTGTTCAATTCAGGGCGTGTTTGTTCATGATTATATATTATATAATATTTAGATTATATCTTTCGATATCATAAGCAAAGGCATGGGCTTTAGATATGTATATGTGAAATGTTATTTGCTGTTTTATGTATAAGAGTTGTACAGGTATAATACTTATATCAAAGAAATTAAAATGCCGGTGATAATTGTTGTCAAAGATTTTATGATTGACATGTGTATGGTGATATGGTTGTTACTATGGTTATGGTTGGTTTTTTTTTTATATTAAAGAAGAAGAAGACTATATTTCTTTATCGTGTTTATATTTTATATAGATCCATTGTCTTTGTAGCGTAACACATCTGCTATCTGCAATAGACAGGTTTACTAATATATTTTTTTAAATTGCATAATTTGTTAACAAAGGTGACAACCTGAAAGCTTTCCCGACGTAGCAACAGACACTGTATTCGGAAGGGTATTTCATTCGTTAATAACCGGTTAATGGAATAGCGCGTCAATATAGATCCCCAGGAAAGAAACATCCATAAATTTGAATATTAGTAAACCGTTCTATAGTACCTTGACTAATCATGTTGTTCCCACATTACTGATTTACAAAATAAGAGGCGGTGCTCCTGGGGGGGGGGCAGGGGACACAGTGCCCCCCCACACTTGTTCAAGTACCCCCAAAAGTGCCCCATTCTTTACATAGGAAAAATGCCCCTTTAACTTTGACAAGTGCCCCTATTAATTTCTAAAAGTGCCCCTTTCCCTTTCCACCACTGATAAGTGCTCTTTTTATTTTGACACGAACCCCTTTTCCTTTGACAAGTTCCCATTTTCCTTTGCAATAAGTGTCCATTTTCCATTCTCATAAGTTCCCTTTTAATCTCTAGTAAGTGCCCCTTTTAAGGTACTAGAAGCGCCCCTTTTCACTTTTGATAAGCACCCCTTTCACCTCTGATAATTGCCCCATTCAAATCTGAGAGGCGCCCATTTTGCTTTGACAAGAGCCCCTTTCCCTTTGTAAGAAGTGCCCCTTCCCCATTTATATAATAAATACCCCTTTAAAAAAGAGCCCCTTCCCCTTCTCATAAATGCCCCTTTTCACCTATGAAAACAGTTTCTTTTCATGCTCATAAGTTCCCATTTTTCATCTCTTGTAAATGACCCTTTTAAATTCTGAGAGATACTCGTTTTACTATGACAAGTGCCCCTTCCCCTCCTTATAAGTGCTCTTTTCATCTCTAATAAATGCCGCTTTTGGTTTGACACGACCCCCTTTTCTTTCCTAATAAATGCTCTTTTTCCTTCTTATTATTGCCCCTTCCCCTTCTCATAATAACTCCTTTTCATCTCTGATAAGAGCCCCGTTTATTTTAACATGTGTCTCTTATACTTTTTAATAAGAGCCGCTTCCCCCTTCTCATAAAAGCCCCCTTTCACCTCCGATAAATGCCCTTATTAAAATCTGATCGGTGCCTCTGCACAGTTCCCTTATTATTAGTGCCCCTTTTTCATTATCATAAGTGCCTCTCTTCATATATGGTCAGTGGCCCTTTTCAGATGCGATAAGTGCCCCTTTTCACCTCTGATAATATCCCTTTTAACAATAATACGTGCCCCTTTTCCTTTCTAATAAGAAACCTATTACTTTTTCATAAATGCCCCTTTTCACTTCTTATAAATACCCCTATCAAAATCTGATTGGTGCCTCTTTTCCATCGACAAAATTATGCTCATTTCCCATTTTCATAAATGCCTTTTTTAAATCTCTGGTGAGTGCCATGGTTGGGTTTTTCTTCTTTATAAGATGTAATTTTTCGCACTGCGACCTCACAACTCTTACATACATGTATTTTCCACGCTCGCAAATGAATTTTCAGACCATCACACCTAACTGCAAATTATGATGCTTAATATCTTATATTCAAATTCATTCATTCAAATTCAAATGAACATTTATTTTCTTCCAAACAATACAATTTATTTAGTAGGAACATAAATATAATTAAAGAACTTGTATTACAAGGAAGAAGGCGCGAAATCCGATAAGCATAGCTTGTTATGGGTACGCCCGAATACATAAATAAAATTATACATTATAAATGGGAGAAAGGAAGAAAAGAAGAAATGGATAGGCAAAGAGGAGAGGAGGATAGAGAGTTTGGAGAAAGAGAAAAGAAGAGAGGAAAAGAAGAGGAGAGGACTGCAACATAGTAGCAATGGAGTGTATTGCATGCATAAACAACATAATGGCAAGATATAGGTGAAGAGTAAAATGTTGAAATATTTGACTGCATATATATATACATATATACATATTTACTTCGTTACAAGTACATGCATTTATACAACATAGGCCTATACATACATACATGTATGTTTACATAATTATACACATGCATACAACATTATAATCCATATACATCCCTTATACAATATAAATACACACTCGTCAACCTAATTGGGTATAAAGAGAAACAAATATTGAAATCATCCCTGATAATCTAATCACAATATAGGGGTATATACCAATGTCTAAAACATTGTATGATTTCGCTTTGAGATTGCCCTTTGAAGGTGCCATTTTTTCTCCAGAAAGTGCCCTTTTTTGTTGGTGCCCCCCCCCCCACTTTGGAAGTCGCTCCGCCGCCTCCTGACATAAAACTATTATTATTATTATATCTGAGCAGCGTTTTCGAGCATCCTATTTCTTTATATTATCTCACGTTTTTCCTTTTCCTTCAACTTTCTCCTCGCTCTCACCTCTTTTGTTTTTCTATTCAATATTTTTTGGGGGGCACTATCCCCCCCCCCCCTCTTCCCCTCAGTAGCAACCCCACTGTTTATCGTTGAAGAATTTTACCTATTGTTCTGTATCACAAAGAAGTTTAAGAAGGTAAACGATAAACATTGCGTCAGTTTAGTTGAATAATTTATTATCACGTGTTCTTGCAGCCATTGTTATTGTTGAATTGTTGTATGGTGATGTTTATCCGATTTAATTGTGCAAAATAAAGGCTCGATCACTGGATGGATGAAGCACGAAAGTTTCAGTACTACAATTTCTATTCTCAAAAGAATTACCATGTGCTTATTTCTTTATCTCTTAGCGCTGGGTGTGTGCAAATATCTTAATCAACCCCTGATAAAGTTTTAAATATTTGTCACTTCATCATAATAGCGCTCTAGCATTTATTCCGATTTAAAACATTGGCAACAGAGAATTGTATGTAATATTTCAGCCACAATACAAAGAAATCTAACTAACTGATTTCAAGTATTTTAGGAATTATGGTTAATTGTGAAAAGAGTAATCAATGAAAACACGATGTGGACAGTCGGAGGAAGAAAAAAAAACACTTGTGTCATTACCCGCTTTACAATGTTGTGCTGTAGGTGGCGCTAGACTTATCTTACACACCTCGGCTATTGACTTGGTCTTCGCCAATATCACAGTGGTATGTTATTTGTAGATTGGCGCCACCTTTTGGCGCCTGCTTGTTCATTATTTGTTATTAATTATGACCTTACGATGCAGCGATGTTCATCTCCATTCTGGATAGCGCCCTTTACCACTCGGGTTCTTCGTTTTGTCTTAAGCCTCGGTCACAAATGCCATTGCGAACTGCTACGAACGCCGTACGAACGATTTTCAGACAATGGAAATTCGGGAAGACAATGGAAAAACAGGGAGATTCGTACGAAATTATCGTTCGTACGAACCTTTGTGACCGTAGCATTAATTAAAGAACTATAAAGTTTACCTAGACAGACATCTCGTCTCCTTTATTACGAATCGGTTTTGGCATATTTTTTTTACTTAATACACCTCATTATGTTATGTAAAGCTTCTTCTGAACAAACTATACCTTTGAATTTCAAAAACTGCCAGACTGTTAACCAATTTAAAACTTGTCTTAAGACTCATTTATTAAAAATTGCTTTTGATAATTAAGTTACTCTGTATATTTCATATGTATTGTAATTTGTAGGTTTATTTGCATTTTTGTTGTTGTTTTGTTTAATTTTTAACTATTTTATCATTGTATTTTGTTTGTTATAGCGCTTAGAAACTTCGGTGGTAAGCGCTTTGTAAGCACCATTTGTATTATTTATTAATATTATTGTACATACGTCTCTTTAATACTTCCTTTTATTCATTACAACGTTACATGGGCTGGTTGTGGCATTACAAAATTGTACACGTAAATTGCAAAAAAAATGCTTTACGCATAATAATGTTCGAACCGTCACGCCCAATATTGACACATTGACAGTTTCTGATATTCATAAAATCCAAGTTGCGGGCCTGATGTATTATGTGAGGCATAGCTTAGCACCTATTAATATAATAAATTTATTCCAGCACACAAAAAAAGAGTATTATCAATGTAATACCCGGTCTCACACTAAATATTTTTATCCCATAGCACTCGTTCAGTCAACTCTGAATTATGTTGGTCCTTTTAATATCTGGAAAATAATATCCCTTGAGATGTAATTCATTCAATTAAAAAATCAATAATATTAAACTGGTTATGCCAAATAAACACATGCATTTCTTGTGCACATATTACACGTATTCCCCCTCCCATCCTCTCTCTCTCTCTATCTCTTGTTCTCTCTCTTCTCCGTTCATTCTTTCCCTTTTCGTTTAGCGCTTAAAGACTTCGGTGGTCAGCGCTTTACAAGCACAGTTCTTCTTATTATTATAATATTATTATATATTCCTGTTTTCCTGTAGTTAAGTGTGTAATGGTTTATGTATTTTTTTTTTTTGGTGTATGATTCTGTATACTTGGCCTTGGCTTTTAGGGGCATCCTAACCATTCATTTTGTATTGTATGCTTTGTACATGTATATTGGATTTTTAATGGTTGAGTAAAGTGAACTGACTGACATCGCATTGTCGACGAAAAACGATAAAGGGAGAGAGGGGGCTACATCCATTATGCGTGCCGAGTCAAGAGGTAAATGTATTTTGAAGGAAGTCTATATATATATATTATCCTGAGCCCCTACTTCTGTTTAACCTTGCCTGCTTATGTATCTCCCTTCCCGCCTTTCGCTCTCTCTCTCTCTCTCCATACATCTCTGTATCTCACCCTGTATATAGCATTAACTATCTCTCAACCTCTCTCATTTTGTCCATCTCTCTCTCTTGTCATCTTATTCTGTCTATCTCTCTCTCTCTCCATACATCGCTGTATCTCACCCCTGTATCTACCATCAACTGTCTCTCACTCTCAATATCTCTTTCCCTTCTTATCATTCATTCCTTCCTCCACAAAATGTACAATTTTTTTACCCCTGTTTTCCAACCTTAGAAATGTTTGTTCAGGTAAAGACCAATGACAAAAATATTAACGGATAGACCGACCAGATTTTGGAAGCAATACGTGACAATGGCTTCGATATGATCGTGATAGGGCCATAGGAGGGGGGGGGGGGGCACTTTGATTGTACATGGGACACCCCATAGAATTAAAGTTTCATAATTCTGGAACTACGGAGAAGCAGCTGTCCTCCGAACCATTTTCATCCCTAGAACCGACAACCACCTCACATCATCCCAAACCAAAAACATACTTTGTTATTTGTATAAGAACAAAAAACACTTTTAGCATTTGTATAAATTTATTTACAAAATCCATATATTTGCAGAATTCATATTGTTTGTATATGAAATAATATATACAATACCTTGTGAAAGCTTGAAACATATTAATGTAAGGATCATTCAAGTTATGAAGAAAAAATAATCTTTCAAGGTTTTTTTGAAGGATTTCCTAGCATTCAGGTTAACAATTTTTTTTAAATGTGATTTGTGGCAATTTTGGCCACAACACGAAATGTGTTCAGAAACGAAAAAATATGCCAAGGGCACATTTATAACTAAACTTTAATCTTCCTGCCTCAAAATTTCCCCCAAAAAAAACTTCTCCAGAAGTTTGAAATAAACCATTTCGTAATTCAACCACTTATTCTTCAAGATATATCATACATATAGTACCTTTAAGATATTTGTAATCACAGCATTACTGTTATTCTCAATGATTGTCTATACTCGGCAGTCTCCGAGTTCTGAGAAAGCGTGAGTTTTTCGGCTGCATTGCCCGCAATGGTTCATACTTAAACTTTGCAATTTGAGATCATGGTCGTTTGCTTGATATTTATGGTCAAGAGTTTGTTCACCAAGAGCGAGTTGTTTAGAAGCACTTCCTGTGGACGATGGATGGGCCGGACTCATCGTATTCCTGCTTGCTGATCCACATCTGTTGGAAGGTGGAGAGAGAGGCAAGGATGGAGCCTCCGATCCATACGGAGTATTTCCTTTCTGGTGGGGCGATGATCTTGATCTTCATGGTTGGTGGGGCAAGGGCGGTGATCTCCTTCTGCATCCTGTCGGCGATTCCTGGGAACATGGTGGAGCCTCCGGACAGAACAGTGTTGGCGTACAGATCCTTACGGATGTCAACATCGCACTTCATGATGCTGTTGTAGCAGGTCTCGTGGATTCCAGCAGATTCCATTCCAAGGAAGGCTGGCTGGAAGAGAGCCTCTGGGGCACGGAATCGCTCGTTGCCAATGGTGATGACCTGTCCGTCGGGAAGCTCGTAGCTCTTCTCGAGGGAGGAGGATGAGGCAGCAGTCTGCATCTCCTGCTCAAAGTCAAGAGCAACGTAGCAGAGCTTCTCCTTGATGTCACGAACGATTTCACGCTCAGCTGCAAGATAGAAGAAAAAAACAAGATGAAATTAGTTAGTTACGAATGTATAACGAAAAGCAACATTTACTTCCTATCCCCCAAAAAATGTTATTGTCAAAGTACAAAGAAAATGAACATAATCATATATATCCTCCCTCCTCTTTTAAAAATATTTTTTAGCACAAAGTGCAGGAAATAGCTTTTATCACTCTTTGAAATATTTAAAAAAATTATCTTACCGGTGGTGGTGAAAGAGTAGCCACGCTCGGTGAGGATCTTCATCAGGTAGTCTGTGAGATCACGTCCAGCCAAGTCCAGACGGAGGATGGCATGGGGAAGGGCGTAACCCTCGTAGATGGGCACTGTGTGTGAAACACCATCACCAGAGTCGAAAACGATACCAGTGGTACGACCAGAGGCGTAGAGGGAAAGCACAGCCTGGATGGCGACGTACATGGCGGGTGAGTTGAAGGTCTCGAACATGATCTGCAGAAGACATAAAAATAAAACAATTATTAATCACCGATTTCAAATCACTAATCACAATTCACAATGAGTTTGATACAAGTTTATTTAAGTCAATTGCTGTTCATTTCAAAATGTTTTTTCACTCGGTATTAATATTAATAAACTGCTTGAGATGTTTAAATGTGAAAATGTATTTGTTTTCAAGAAAAGTCATATTGCTTGGTCTTACCTGTGTCATCTTTTCCCTGTTGGCCTTGGGGTTGAGGGGAGCCTCGGTAAGGAGGACGGGGTGCTCCTCTGGGGCAACACGGAGTTCGTTGTAGAAGGTGTGATGCCAGATCTTCTCCATATCGTCCCAGTTGGTGACGATACCGTGCTCGATGGGGTACTTCAGGGTGAGGATACCTCTCTTGCTCTGGGCCTCGTCTCCGACGTAGCTGTCCTTCTGTCCCATGCCGACCATGACACCCTGGTGACGGGGTCTGCCAACGATGGATGGGAAGACAGCCCTTGGGGCATCGTCTCCGGCGAATCCGGCCTTCACCATACCGGATCCGTTGTCGATGACAAGAGCGGCAACATCGTCGTCACACATGATGATTGATTTCTTATGTTATTTACTCTAAAAGAAAAACACAAAAATACAACATAAATAAAATGCTTGTAATTGGAATTACACAAGAAAGAGAAATGAAAGAACCAAGCAAATTCGAGGCAGAAAAAAAAAATAGTGAAAGAATAATCAAAATCTAAAGTGTTAAAAGCTTTATATTGCATTATTACTGATAAGACATTAATTTTTACCAATCCTGAGAAAAACACGTGGTCTGAACTACCGCACCCACTATTCGCAGAGCGAACAGGTTTCTCGAGTATATGCGCATGCGCGCTCTTTCATCTTATGCCACGCCCCTAACCGAAATTTATGAACGACCTCCGGGCGAAGCTAATTAATTATGCATGCGACACAGGGACCGTCTTCGAGCTGACCGCCAATGGGATAGACAAAACGATCGCGCGACGCACCGGCATCATTTGAATATTCAATATGTATTTATGATAAGCAGGCTTAACCGCCCACACCTTTTCGACCAATGAAGAGCCGATACATAATGACTAAGCCCAGGCATGAAAATGCGCCGAACACGGTCGTCTGCGGCATGGTACATGCAATTTTGTGATCTGAATCTTTTATATGAATATTTCTGTGCATATACACTCAGGCAAAAAAAAAGTGGACACGATTTAACTCTAGATTTTCTGGAGTAAATTATCCCTGTGTAAATAAGTACGTTTCCCAAAAATAAATATTGTAAGCGAGACACGCCTCTATGGATTAAAAGGAAACGGGAAGGATAACAAATCATGTAACTTCCAACAATTTCATCAGCATCTTCCGTCTTACGAATTACAAAACTATTTACTGCAAAGTTTAATCAGCTAAAATAGACGGGTACATATTTTCTACAAACTCTGAGGCTTCGTTTAAATAGAGCCAACACAATTTTATTTCCATTACAAGAATTCAATTCTATACAAGCAAATGTGTGCAACATTGAAACTGGAACGACATCATTTTAAGAACAAATAACACATTGGAATTTAGAACTGAACATGAATTTAAATTTTGAAGCATTTGCAGTTTGCACAGATACATCCGTTAACCATTAACCAATTCAATTCATCCCTATAAAGGTATTGGAGAAACAATCCAATTAAGTTTGAACCATACTTGAGACGGGATGCAACAGTAAAGAGGGACAAATATGCTAAGCTTCCAGTCTATACACCCAAGTATACCCAAGTAAGTATCGACTTGATCATCTTCAAAGCCACACCCTTTTCCAACTTTAGGAAGTATGCTTTTGAGGAAGTAGATAATGCAATTCCGCTTCGATTTCCAACAAAAATGAATTGACAAAATGCGATCTAACAAAAGATGTACGGAAAGAAAAGGAGAAAAAAACGCGATACATTTTACAATCCATTTCTCAATCCCTGCTTTGGCCAATCATCAACGTACGCGTGAAAAGCATGTGCGATGCGATGTCAGTGCGTGGCACGCCCAACAAGAACAGGTGTCCTCGCCGGAAAAAAGACCGGGAAAAAATAAAGTAACATCTCCTTCGATCATTCGATATACATTCGATTTGCAATTAACGTTACAACTTTGGTCCAATTCTTACTTAGACATGGAATTACAATCATACATTAATTAAAAAGTACATGTGCAATGACTAATATAAAATGAAGATGATTTTGAGATGATATTTGCTCGATTCGAAAAAAAAGCATACGAACCCAGGAACGAAATCCAATATCCTAATATGGAATAACCACTGACTGGAGCAGATTTTAAAATGCCCTTTGAATGCGATGCGTATGAAGTAAGATTCTCGAGCTGGGTTGAGAAAATGAATGCCTGTAAAAACGAATTCAAGAAATATAGACTTACCGAAAGAAAGAGAGGAGAGATGTGAGTTTGCCGGTTCGAGGTTGGAACTTGAATGAAGCTGGGATGAAGGCGCAAGCAGGTATTATACTACTACCCCGAGTAGTACGAGTAGCTCATTGACCATATAAGGACAATTTTAGACGCATCGCACGCCTCGGCGCACTCATTAATATCCTTATAGGGGATCGCCTCAAAAAAACACCCGGCGTTTTTTTTTTTTTTTTTTTTTTTTTTGCTCCACCCACTCGCAGGCGCAGGCGCATGCAGATTCACACAAGTGGCTGTACACGAATACAAGTGAGGATTAGCTCTCTGCCTCTCTCCATACCTAATATGTATTATGTAGAGCTCACTTCCTTATAACATAGTTGTTTACGAATTATTACATAGATCAAGTATTCTACATACCTAATTTCTTTCCTTTTGCTATCTATTCTTGTTCAATTATTGCTGTTTGATATTATATTCTTCCGAAACTAACAACACCGACACAAAAAAGGAAGGATCAGAAAAGGCTCAATACCTCGATGATATTAAATTATAATTTGTGTAAATCTTTACAGGACTCAACCTTTTCTTTAAATGTTGAATCTACACTCGAGCCAAAGGCAATTTGAAAAAGATTGATTATGTAGTACGTAAGAAGCAATTAATACTGAGAGAGATATTAGAATTATTTTTTTCCCCAAAGAAATTTAAATAACTTTGCTAAAAATGACATGAGCTGCCAAAGAAGTCGGTATATGGGACTACACACACTATTATGTTTTGTCCGCCCTAACTTTCAGCAATTTTTATCAGATGCGAATATTTAAAGAGCATTTCTTTTCAGCCTAATTCCAAAGATTTTTTTTATTTATTCCTTTCCCTTCCCCCAACACCATGACTGTATAAAAAGGACCAGCGTTACTCCAGAAAATCATGTCGCTTTGCATTAAATATAGCCTTAATAACAAATATTTAAAAATGTCAGATTTTTTTCTCGCTTACCATTCCCTTCTGGATATTTATATCAGCCCCTGATAAAATGCAAAATAAATTTCACCTCATCATGATATCGCTTTAGATTAATTCGGATAAGGAATTGTATGTACGTAATATTTCAATCACAAATCAATGAAATCTGTAAGATGAATTCGGATAATTTTAGGATATACAGTCGATTGTGAAAAGAGTTATCGTAGAAAACACAATGTGCACAACGTGGACAGTCGAAAGAAAGAAAAAGAAGAAGCATTTCTCATTACCCGCCCATGTGCTGTATAAGGCGCTAGACTCATTTTACACACATCTGTGTTATTTATTAGACTTTAGCGCCATCTTGTGGCGTCTGCTTGCAGCTCTATTCTCGGTAGTGCCATTGTGTTTCACTGATAAACAACTTCAACAATCCATATAATAACAGTTAATCTATTTGTTTCTCTAGTGATCGATACCAGCTGATTATCAAGGTGGATTTCTCCCAGTTCATAGTTTTGGCATAGACATAAGAAATGCTTTCGACGAATAACGATAAACGTATGGGGGCTGCGGGCAGGGGCGTCGCTAGACCTCAGTGGGGGGGGGGGGGGGGGGGTGTGTAGAGGCCAACGATTACCGACAAAACTAGCCCCCCAATTACTGACAAAATTAAATGTCCCAATATTTACAAATTTAACACTATATACCCGGGGCCGAAGGCTAAATTGTTTTTCCTACGGACTATCTACAGTACTTGCGTATGCGCAAATGGTCATTTTCCTCGTCGACATAAATATAAGAATTATTTCGTCAACTTAGTCAGCATCATAGCGGAGCTAGGATCTTATTTTAGGGATCGAGGGGCGGTGGTGAGCAAGCGAATCACTTAAAGAGCGCGCGAAGCGCGCTCATTAGAGGGGTGTGGGTGATAGGCCTCCAGCGCGAAGCGCGTAAGCTTAGACCTTTCCTTAAATTATTAGGAAAAGAAGACAATTTATTGTACTGTTCTCGATTGTTAATCCTTGTCTGAATGAAGTTTGCCTCCCCCCCCCCCCTTCCCGCGCGAAGCGCGAAAGCTTTGGGGTTTCATTAAATTATTTTAAAAAGAAGACGATTTGCTGAACCGTTCTCGACTGTTAATCCTTGTCTGAATTCAGTTTCTCCCCCTCCTGCGCAAAGCGCGGAAGCTTTGACGTTTCATTAAATTATTAGAGAAAGTAGACGATTCGTTAAACCGTGCTTGACTCTTAATCCTTGTCTGAATTCAGTTTCTCCCTCTCCCGCGCAAAGCGCGGAAGCCTTGACATTTCATTAAATTATCAGAGAAAGTAGACGATTCGTTAAACCGTGCTCGACTCTTAATCCTTGTCTGAATTCGATTTCCCCCTCCCGCGCTTCGCGCAGAAGTTTTAACGTTTCATTAAATTATTATAGAGAGAAAACGCTTCATTGCACCGTTTTCGACTCTTAAAGCCCTATTATTCTGAATTCGGTTTCCCCCTCTCGCGCAAAGCGCGAAAGCTTTGACGTTTCCTAAAATTATTAGAGACAGCAGACGATTGGGTGTACTGTTCTCGACTCTTAATCCTTGTCTGGATTCAGTTTCTCCCTCTCCCGCGCAAAGCGCGGAAGCCTTGACATTTCATTAAATTATCAGAGAAAGTAGACGATTCGTTAAACCGTGCTCGACTCTTAATCCTTGTCTGAATTCGGTTTCCCCCTCCCGCGCTTTGCGCGGAAGTTTTGACGTTTAATTAAATTATTATAGAGAGAAAACGCTTCATTGCACCGTTTTCGACTCTTAAAGCCCTATTATTCTGAATTCGGTTTCCCCCTCTCGCGCGAAGCGCGAAAGCTTCGACGTTTCCTTAAATTATTAGAGAAAGCAGACGATTGGGTGTACTCTCGACTCTTAATCCTTGTCTGAATTCAGTTTCCCCCTTCCCGCGCGAAGCGCGAAAAAGCTTAGACGTTTGATTTAAATATTAGAGAAAGTAGACGATTCGTTGAACCGTGCTCGACTCTTAATCCTGGTCTGAAAGAAGTTTCCGCCTCTCGCGCGAAGCGCGGAAGCTTTGACGTTTTTTTTAATATTAGAGAAGGCAGACGATTGGGTGTACTGTTCTCGACTCTTAATCCTTGTCTGAATTCAGTTTCCCCCTTCCCGCGCAAAGCGCGGATGCTTTGACATTTCATTAAATTATTATAGAAAGAAGACGCTTCATTGCACTGTTTTCGACTCTCAAAGCCCTATTATTCTGAATTCAATTTCCTCCTCTCGTGCGAAGCGCGGAAGCTTTGACGTATCCTTAAATTATTAGAGAAAGCAGACGATTGGGTGTACCGTTTTCGAATTTTAATCCTTGTCTGAATTCAGTTTCCCCCTTCCCGCGCAAAGCGTGAAAAGCTTAGACGTTTGATTCATTTATTATAGAAAGAAGACGATTCGTTGCACCGTTTTCGACTCTTATTAGGCCCTACTTATCTGAATTAAGTTTTCCCCTCTCGCGCGAAGCGCGGAAGCTTTGACTTTTCCTTAAATTATTAGAGAAAGCAGACGATTGGATGTACTGTTCTCGACTCTTAATCCTTGTCTGAATTCAGTTTCCCCCTTCCCGCGCGAAGCGCGAAAAAGCTTAGACGTTTGATCTCCCTCCCCCTCCAGACTCCCCCTCCCCCCCTCTCTGTCTCCTTCCCCTTCTCTTATCTCACGGCCACACCTTTGAAATTATAGCCCTGCCATTCTCTCTCTCTCTCTCTCTCTCTCTGTATGTCTGTCTCTCTGTCTCTCTCTCTCTATATATTATATTATATATTATACAAATAATGAATGGTTATGAGTTCAATAGTGCGAATATGTTCATGAGTTGAAAGATTAACATTCTATTCAACGAGGCGTCAGCCGAGTTGAATAGAATTAACGTTAATCTTTCAACGAATGAACATATTTGCACTATTAAACGAATGAAAAACATGCATTATTTGTTTTATACAACATCGAAAAAGACCTAATAGAACGTTAATCAACAAATTATGCTTTACTCCTTATAAAGATAAATTAAAGTTCGAGTCAAGCCTTCTCGATTACATGCAGATTGCCTTCGCGTCAGATACACGCAGGGATACGCGCACATGCAGGAGAGAGATACGCAGTCTGCATATAACCAAAAATGCACGGCGCATATAACCGAAAATGCACGACCGTGCAATATACCATCTATTGAATATCATGTGACCAACAATCGTCCAATCAAATGACAAGGATCCACGTAGGTGTTGTATAAAATTATTTATTGGTGAATTGCCGTTTGGTCTACAACCAGCTCGTCTAAAACCCAATATTATTAGTCCATTATCATAATGGTCTACGTCCAGCCCGTCTACTATCATGGACATACATAGTAGGTCCATGCTGCTATCTGCATGGTCTCATAATCTTTTCGTCTATCTATCATTTGGTCTGATGACCATTCAGGCTAATAAATAGTCATTTGGTCTTATTTCCATGTGTTCTTATCTCCAACTAGTCTACCCGTTTAGTATATTGTTCATATAGTCTAATAGCCAGTTAGTCTAATTCCCAGTTTGTCTAAATGCCCGTATTGTTTACCATACATACGGGTCTAACAATCATTTGATGATGATTATTATTAATGATTAGATGATTATTAGACCATATGGATGGTAAACAAAATGGGCATTGGACGAACTGGCAATTAGACCACTGAATGAGTGATAGACCAATGGGTAGTTGACAAACTGGTTGTAGCCCAAAGGGCTATGTGTATTATGTCTATCAGAAGATTCCCATTTTTTCTATCTTTTTGATTTTTTGTTTTGTTTTTTACCTTGCCTACTTAATTATTCACATTACACATTGCAAACTTACCTAAACATCTCCTTCTCTCTCTCTCTCTCTATCTTCCTCTCTCTCTCTATCAATATCTCACTTTGTATCTATATCTCACTATCTCTCTCTCTCTATCTTTCACTGACTTTCACTCAAGTCTCTCACTCTATATCTTTCACTGTCTATTACTTAATATCTCTTTCACTTATTGTTCATGAGACGCTCGAAAGAATTATATATTTTCATAATTTCGGAATTATGAGGCAGCAGCTGCCCTCCAAACCATTTCCATCCCTAGAATCGACGCCCACCTCACAACATCATTCTTAGACAAAACATATTCTTATCATTTTTTATAAAAAATAAAGAAATACCACGTTTAACTAGAGTTAATTATAATTTATGAACTTCTGTATAAATTTATTTACAAAATACATATATATTCAGAATTCATATTTCTCATATGAAATAATGTATACAATATAATATATTAATATATGATGATACCTTGTGACGGCTTGAACGTATCAAACAAAGTTTGAGTAACGGAACAGTTTAAGTTATAAATAATAATCTTTGAATATTTTTGAAGGGTCTCTTGGTATTTAGATTAACAATAAAATTATTTCTTTAAAAAAAGAAAATGATTTGTGGCAATTTTGGCATCCCGTCATTACTTACGAAACGTGTTCAAAAAACAAAAACACGTCAGGGGCACATTATTACACCACTCAACAATAAACTTCCTGCCTCAAAATTAATATTTAAAAAAATATCTCCAGGAGTTTGAAATAGACCATTTTATAATTGAACCCGTTAGTATATAAGATTGTTATATAGTACCTTTAAGATATTTGTAACTACAGCATTACAGTTATTCTCAACGATTGTCGTATACTAGGCAGTCTCCAACTTCTGAGAAAGCGTCAGTTTGGTCGTACCATTAAGTTGATATTGGCTGGGTTGGTCGCAATCGTTCATCATCAACGAGGCAAAAATAGAATCACCTCGTATGTCAAAGTTTATGTTCGAGAGTTTGTTCACCAAAAGCGAGTTATTTAGAAGCACTTCCTGTGGACGATGGATGGGCCGGACTCGTCGTATTCCTGCTTGCTGATCCACATCTGTTGGAAGGTGGAGAGAGAGGCAAGGATGGAGCCTCCGATCCATACGGAGTATTTCCTTTCTGGAGGAGCAATGATCTTGATCTTCATGGTTGGTGGGGCAAGGGCGGTGATCTCCTTCTGCATCCTGTCGGCGATTCCTGGGAACATGGTGGAGCCTCCAGACAGAACAGTGTTGGCGTACAGATCCTTACGGATGTCAACATCGCACTTCATGATGCTGTTGTAACAGGTCTCGTGGATTCCAGCAGATTCCATTCCAAGGAAGGCTGGCTGGAAGAGAGCCTCTGGGGCACGGAATCGCTCGTTGCCAATGGTGATGACCTGTCCGTCGGGAAGCTCGTAGCTCTTCTCGAGGGAGGAGGATGAGGCAGCAGTCTGCATCTCCTGCTCAAAGTCAAGAGCAACGTAGCAGAGCTTCTCCTTGATGTCACGAACGATTTCACGCTCAGCTGCAAAACAAAAACAAAATAAGTTCAGAACATTCAGTTGCTTCGTTTTGTCTTTATACATTTCTATATTTAAAATAAGAATAGAGTGAAGAGCTTTGACACGATGGTTTTCTTCTTCTTCAATTACATAAAGTTTTCATTGTTTAATTAACAGCGAAGTAATGAATTGTATCTTACCGGTGGTGGTGAAAGAGTAGCCACGCTCGGTGAGGATCTTCATCAGGTAGTCTGTGAGATCACGTCCAGCCAAGTCCAGACGGAGAATGGCGTGGGGAAGGGCGTAACCCTCGTAGATGGGCACTGTGTGTGAAACACCATCACCAGAGTCGAAAACGATACCAGTGGTACGACCGGAGGCGTAGAGTGAAAGCACGGCCTGGATGGCGACGTACATGGCGGGTGAGTTGAAGGTCTCGAACATGATCTGCAGAAGACATGAAAACAAAACAATTGTTAATCAATGATTTCACTTCACTATAAACAATAAGTTTTAAGTATTTATTCTGTATTCTGTATTCTGTTCATTTCAAAATGTTTTTTCACTTGGTATTAATATTAATAAACTGCTTAAGATGTTTAAATGTGAAAATGTATTTGTTTTGAGAATTTGATTTATTTCAATATTAAGCATAATTTGCTTGTTCTTACCTGTGTCATCTTTTCCCTGTTGGCCTTAGGGTTGAGGGGAGCCTCGGTAAGGAGGACGGGGTGCTCCTCTGGGGCAACACGGAGTTCATTGTAGAAGGTGTGATGCCAGATCTTCTCCATATCGTCCCAGTTGGTGACGATACCGTGCTCGATGGGGTACTTCAGGGTGAGGATACCTCTCTTGCTCTGGGCCTCGTCTCCGACGTAGCTGTCCTTCTGTCCCATGCCGACCATGACACCCTGGTGACGGGGTCTGCCAACGATGGATGGGAAGACAGCCCTTGGGGCATCGTCTCCGGCGAATCCGGCCTTCACCATACCGGATCCGTTGTCGACGACAAGAGCGGCAACATCGTCGTCACACATGATGATTTGTTTATTCTAGTTTGATCTAAAAGTGAGAAAAATAGATAAAGATATTATTAGACAGATGATTTTTTTTTTCGTTTAAATTAATGGACATAAAAGAACATTAACTTAAAGTTCACTACATCGAGGTGTCCCACGAATTTGTAGGGCCGTACAGAAAACGCGTGATCTCACACATTTCCTTTGGAGAATGAGTGACAATTCAGAAGAACACGGAGGCAATTTCGATTGCGTTTTAACCGGCGAATTAAACTACGCATGGAATTTCAATTGCAACCGTCCAAGCCGACAGGCTTTCCTCCCTGTGACAAAAGTAATCGTCTGTCATATCATGGTCATATCGACTTTAAACCATTAGATTTGAAATATGACTGCAATCAATACTCAAGCAATTAGCTCTTTGTCTTTCGAAAGCTAGTGAGCTAAACTCAAACTTGTTGCTCACCAGTCTGCAGAACTGCCAATATAATAAAAAGATCCTTTGACTCTGTGATTTGAAGAAGTATAGCGAAGTATTTCTCGACTTACCTTGAGAAGAATAAAGGAGAGCAGGAGCCTATGTAATCCTTAGAGGCAGACAAATCAAGTGACAGATCATGCTGAAACCATCGATATTTATGCTAGTTCCGTGATAGATCTTTTACATTCTCATTCCCTTATATGGTCATTTTCGCTTTTGTTTGTACACGTTGTATAACGGGGGCGGTCCTTAGCTTGCATCGAGGTGCTTTACACGCATAAAACGTGTTTGTGTTACACTAATAAGGCAGTACGAGTTTTAAGGCACACAGTAAAGTAAACTTATGAATATTCATGACCTGTTTTTACCCTGAGTCACTGTGTAAAACATTTCGGTGGCAGATAACAGATTTTGTCGGCGACTTCCTTCTGAAGCACCAGGGTGCTTGGACCTATTTCCTGTTGATACTCCGGACTATTTACCCTGGACTGTATAATCACAATTACAAGGAACTTAGTTTTCCCCATGTACTACTTCGTTCCGTATGAGGTATGAGTTACCCCATTGAGACCATAAAAGTGGCGTATTCAGAAAATGTTGCATTTTCGAAATATATTGTAATTTAAAACGTTAGCCTTGTCTATGTAAAGTTTAAAAGTGCATCGTTACAAAGTTTTTCATTCATCTAGTAATTGCATTTCATTGCATTAATGACTGTTGTTGGGTAGGGCAACAATCGATTAATGCAGGACTATGCAATCTACATTCTGACTATTGAAATAACAGTATAAGGTGAATGTAAAATAGCTCGTGGTTCGTAAAGGCATATAAATTGTTATACATTAGGAATTGTCTAGTGATAGAATGAGGAGGTGATTAAATGATCGTGTGCATTTGGTAGTCTTACTTGCTGCAGACCCATTTGAATATGTACTGATTTTTGTTTTACCGGGGCCAATAACCGGAGGGGGTACGCCGCAACTACATCCTTTTTGTTGGATACATAATCAAGTAAACGAAAATACACCTTTAGGGATGGATTTCCATTCAATTCAATTAAATTCTATTTTATTTTTGTTTCAGACAAAACATTATATTTAATTATATCCATTTCCTTAACAATAAGGAATACATATTGGAAACAGAGGGATATGTTCACTTAAAAGCAAGGCTTGTACAATTATTGTGAACCCCTCAAATGATAGTTATATAGGAATAATGAGTAATTAAATTAACGAATTCGTAATTACAAAAAGGAACTAGAAATAGAAAGAAAAAAGGGGGAAGGGGATGCCAACAGAGACGAGAACGGGACAAGAAAGTACTTTACATGACAAAGATAGGAGGACACGGGCACAATATAAAAAGTAGACATTGCCAAAAGAAAGAAGTGAGACGGGTTCACAGGAGGCCCGTGCCTCGATTCCCCCCCCCCCCCTCCACCCTCTTTAACAGAATCCTTGGGACCCATCCCTGCTGGAAGTGGTATAGCATGAGTACATCCATTTAAAAGGCTCTGGTACGATAGGGGGAGGGGCATCGGTCCTATACTCTAAAAATACAATGCGAATTTACGAGGTTACTTATTGGGTTTGGTTAATGTGGTCCTGGTGTTCTCGTCCTTTTCCCCTTCTCCCTATTATCTTCTGTCTTTTCTCACATTTTCTCTATATTTTGGTATTTGCATCATTTGATGGGGGTGGGAGGGGGGGGGGCAGTTCTTCTTGTCTGTAAGTGTAGCAGGCAGTGATGTACAGGGGGCATGGGGATGTGAATCGAAACCATTTTTTTTTACTAAGTGACGTCACTTAAGTCCAGTCGACACCGAAATAAGACAAACACGGATCTTCATCGAATGGTTTCTTCATGTTTCTCCACGTGAAAAGGAATTGGTCACTTTTGACCAGAAGTCCACCGTCATCTAGCTTGACCAGAATCGTAATATCGGCCCAAACTCTGAATAAATTGACAAATGATTCACAAATGTAATGGTCATCTTGACCGACGTCCTGGTCTGAAACCATTCTTGAACCAACCATTATTATTAGAGCGTATTATCTAACAGGATCGCAAAGACTTTCGAGAAATCAACTCAAGGACAATTTCAATATCATGTAGTATATATCTCTATAAGTCATTTTCATATTACGTAATGTGTCATTGTAAGAGTTTGCCCATTTCAGAAGGTAATAGACAAGACTTATCGAAAATACCTACGGGTGATTTTCGAAGTCTTTGCGATCGCCTTATTTGATCATTATTATTAAATTTGTTTATACATTTCTCGTAATTTTCTGTAAATTGCTTTCTTTAGTGATTATTTAGAAAGAGATTCAAAGAATATTAAGTAGAAGATGTGCCAGCTCCCAATTTCTTTCAGGTTATCCAATAGTTTAACTTTCATCCATCATTACAATTAAGATCGCCTATTATAATACCATACTTCGTCAACATTGGACACTATGGCCTTCAAATATCTACATGTATAATGATACCAGCATAAACATAGTATAGAGGGACCTTTCCGATATAGTTTATATAAAGCGGGCAATATCAAACTAGTTATTTAATACCGTAAGGCCTTAATAGATTTTTTGTTTTCTTCTTTAAATACCATTGTTCTTCTTTTACGCCCTTGATACGTTTGTTTGACGAATATATAGGTTACCCGGTTGAGAACGAGGCGTTACGTTACTCGTAAGATTTATCAGAAGCAAACATGGCGTCATGGTCCAATCAAATAATAGATGATAATGATGATTGGTGCTAAAGGTCGCCCACCTCTTTCAACGGTTCACTCGGGACTCTTTGAAATTAGATAAGTGGCATTACATCAGAAGCTATTGCGATCGTATTTAATTCTTTATATAAAATTTAAACATATTAATAATAATAATAATAATAATAATAATAATAATAATAATAATAATAATAATAATAATAATAATAATAATAATAATAATAATAATAATAATAATAATAATAATAATAATAATAATAGCCTAATAGTCCACTCCAAATTTTATTAAACCGAAACGGAAATTCTTTTTGCCCAATTGATCGTGAGCCCGGCAGCCACTGAGCAGCGCCAGATCGACGTTGCTCTATCCCTTATTGTTGAACGCCAAACAAGGTAGCAACAACTCCCATCTTTTAACGTCTTTTGGTATGACGCGGCCGGGGTTCGAACCCACGACCTCCCGGTTGTGAGGCGGACGCTCTACTGACTGAGCCAACACTCCGGTGTTTATGGGGTACTTCTTTGATTTTATTTTATTTGATTTATTTTATATCTCTTCATGGTATTTTTACAAAGTTACAAACTAGTTGAAACATAATCGTGATAATAAACAAATTTATATCAGTATTACATCATCAACGTATAATACATTGTAATACTAACATAAAATATTCATGAAGAAGGATTGTCACATAATTAAAGGTAAGTTGATATCTTTGGGCGACGATCTACATGTACAATGGTACGTGATTCCTGTGAAAATGATTCTTTTCGTTTGGATAATCTATACATAATTGAATTTATTCGTTTCACGCTAAAAGTAGAATTCTTCTTTTACTTAAAAAAATATGTTCGCGAAAAAGGAGTTTTCACAAAATGTAAGGGGTTTTATCATGTAGATAATAAACCATATTTATTACAATAGTCCAAGTACTTTCATAACCGTGGTCAAACTACAAAAAGGGCAAGGATTGTGGCAGGGTTGGGGGCTTTTGGCTGGGGGCTAGTGGGTTAGAGCGATGTCGTCTGCACCCCATTACAATCCGAGAATACAAAAGCTTCTGTTATTTGGGCAATTCATATCCGGGCAGCGAGGTGGTCTATTGTTTGAATTTATTTACATATCAATCAGCAGACTACATTAACCCTAATAAGGCCGGGCTATTTGAAGTCTTACTACGGCCGGGGGGGGGGGGCATTATGGCCCCCCCCCCCCTAAGATCTCGGCCGTGAAACGGCCGATCTCCGCAAAAATGTGCACGCATGTCAAGTGTAGTGTATAGAACAATATTATAATTTCAATTTTTAGAAAAAATTCACTCATTTGCATATTTATGGTAATTTATGCAAATAACGTCATAAAATCACATTTTTACCCATAAATCATATATTATTCATATTTAAGCATTCTTTTTCACTACATAAATTCATTACACCAATTGGAACAATAATACGACAAAAAAATTGGAAGAGCTAGCTTATTCCTTATGTTATCTCTTGTTTTGATAATTTCTTATGTATTTCATTGTTTTTTTAACTTATGTATGTTATTGTTTTTTTGTTTTTTTCATTTCTTCCTACAATTCAACTATTTTGACTCCCAAAACAACCACCTAAACTTTAAACAAGACCTAATAACCAATGTTTGATCTATGTTTAGGAAAAATGACATTTACATATGTTTTGTACACAAATCACAAAAATTAGCGATTTTCGGGCTGACATGCAAAGACAAAAGGTCACGTGACCTTGTAACTGTAGGTCCGATTTTTTTTTTTTTTTTTTTTAAAGATGCGCAAGACTCTAAAGAAAAAAGTCAGCGAACGGCGAGGCGCGATCCATATGCGTTCTCGAACAATCAGAAAAATCGTGGAGGGGGGGTCATAATGGCCCCCCCCCCGGCCTTATTAGGGTTAACACGTAATATTTAAAAATAGACAATTTTTCCTATGCAGTCGGCATCCCTCGCCTATAATATTCAATTCAATTCAATACAATTCAATTCAATTCAATTCAATTCAATTTCGGTTTTATTACAAATATACCAAATAAAAAGTCCAAAGACTAACAATGATTGGCTCACAATGTATCATATACAAATGCATTAAAAACAGTAGGTCTAAAAATTCAGTAATAAGTAATGTTAAAGTACATTGCTCACATTTAATATGCATGTAAATAGACTGGAAAGTTCGTATTCTGCAACAAGCACCATCTACATCTACATTATTTTCATTTAGTTTGACTGCGATATATCGGGGGGGGGGGGTCAGATTTTTCGGGGCAGTGTCGCAATGTCGGTACTTGCCACGAGCACCACTAAGGATTTTTTTATAATTTTTGTTATATAGATATTCATCAATTCTTTATTATACGCAGTTAAATGTGCAATGCTTAATGCTGATAATATTCAGCTTACCTTGTTTAGCCGTTAATGAAATATGTGTTAATGATCGATAGATGAATGACTGAAGGTCATCATTATCTCCATGATTCATAAACAATGACAACACAGGGCGATATTGTGACACATCGTTAGTGGGGCAGATCTAACACTGACTGATATTTTCCTTTCCGTTTTTTTTTTTTTTTTTTTTTTTTTTTTAGGGGGGGGGGGGAGGGGGTAAGACAAAAAACTATTGACCCCGAACTCTTTCTGCCCCCCCCCCCCTCCTCTCCCGATAATATTCGTGCTGGAATCATGCCGGCTCTCTCTCTCTCTCTCTCTCTCTCTTTCTCTCTCTCTCTCTCAATATATATATCTTTGTAAAGGGGTGGGGATAGGAAGCTTTTTATTCCTATAAATATATTTGTCTAAAAAAGAGGCCTTCTGAGAAAGGTACGAATTTTTGAAGTTGTAAAGAAAACAGTATATATATTTCTGTATGGGCACATCAAATTTGCTGAATCGGTAACGTCAAAGTGACGAACGTAGTGTTTGACTACTTTCCAATTTGTTTTAACACACAAATTTTCTTAAATGTCACATTTTCAATATATATATTTTAGAGGACCTAAATCTATGATATTATGCTAACCTTATTATATTTTGAGTAGTGCCCCCAGGGAGAACGCATTTAAGAGAAAGATAGACATAAATTTCATATTTTTACACGAAAAACGGGAGAGTTGCGTTTGCATATAGATATAATGATTTCATATTTTAAACATTCATAACTCTCTTATTATTGGGTAGATTAATTTCTAACTTTCGCCATTTTGTTTCGCTTATAGTTGGCTTTCATGCAAAGGAACTCATTCCAAAGGTTGGATTTCACTTTAACATGGCTTACCGATGTTTGTTTTTTAATTTAAAAATAGCCGGTAGCTTCAGCTATGGGGTACGGGGGCACAAACCCCCAATCAACGGGAAACGAGAAAGAGAAAGGAGGAAGTCAACATTGACATTGTAATAAGAAAAAAATACAACCCCTTTCGACTATTTCCTCCCCCTCTGTTGCCTTATTTTTGTTATACTGCTTTGCCTGATGCCTCGCCCCACCCCGACCCCCATGACAAGTGCCCCAAAACAATATATAGGCTTACGCTACGCCAAGTCGCCAGGCTGTGGCGTATCCAGAAGTGGTAAAGAGGAGAGAAGTCCTTCCCAGAGTAGGGGCCGTTGTGCAACTTGTGGGTCTGGGAAGCCCCGAGTCTCAGTTTCGTTTATTTTTGTCTTCATATTGCACATTCACATTCCTTACCTAAACCATAAACAACAAGCGATAAGAATGAAAAAGGATTCTCGCGATAGGTATAAACAAAATTACATTCAATGATACCAAGACATGAAAGTAATAATGTAGGCGGGATTACATACGGAGATATAAATACAATTGTATGGTATTAAAACTGAAATTAGACAAATTTGTTTGCAGTTAAATATATGAGGGAATCGAGTTTTAAAAAGAAAAGAAAAACGATGCTTGTGAATTATAGATTCCCTTATATTAATAACAGCAATCTAGTGTGCATCTTAATTATCTTCTATACACATTTTTATTTTTAAAGAAAGAAAAAAAGTGAGGCGATGGAAGACTTAAAATAAAAAAATGTTTCTTTCATCATTTACATCGAAGAAAACGATATACATAAGCATGTATATCTACTAACATAGTAAAAGGGTAGTCCCTGTGGACAATCTTCGACTCGTCATGGTTGTCAGTATTTTTTTTTTTTTTTTTTTTTTTTGGGGGGGGGGCATTTTTTTCTGATCTGAATTATTTTGGAATGTCTATCGGCATATTTGGACCTATCCGAGAATTAAATTGTCAAATGTTACAAAATGCCCTTGAAATGATCTTTCTGATTCACAGCACATGTATTTTGGTTAATCAAAATGGCCACGGACAGATGGGTACGTTTTGCCCCAATTCAATACCATGTAACATAATAATTTTAATATGCTTTTATTTTGATGTAAAGATCCGTTCAGCCGTTTTTACCTTTTGTGAACGAAATACTAGTGAACGATTGTTAGGGCTTTAAAGATAGAAAGGTAATTTTGGTAGGCTTCTCTAAAAATTACATTGGTTTCATGCTTTCTTTCTTTTCAACCACTTTATAGGACATTTTAATGTATCCAGTCGTCTGTTTGAAGTGTTTTAGAATATAATATGTCTGTCCAAATATTCGAAATAAATCACATACGTCTTGAAGTTCCTCTGTTTGAAGAAGCGTAGTTTCTGTTTTTTCAGTAATTCCTTACTTCTGTTTACTTTCAGTCAATATCCACAGATGGCAAATTTCAGAGACCCCTGTACCGAAAGAGTTTTGGGTCAGTTACTCAGTTCAAAACATGGCACAACTTTCTATAGTGCAATCCACTTTACTCTACCGTTTTCTTTATATTGTATCAGTGCAAATATACATATATATTAATGTATGTGAACTTGTTTTGTTTAATTGATAAATAATTTATGCCCTTGCTTTATTTGGCTCATGATTTTAATCAAGCTTATACTTTAAGAAGTTAGTCTTTTCAAACTATCTTCTAGTCTTGTAAATCATGCCCATTGTGTGCTCATCCTGTTTTTGTATAGTGCAATACATTTTTAAAGTCGGCCATTTTTTTCCTGCCCACACTTTTCTCTAAACCCTTCAATCTGTCTTGAAATTGTATCTTTAGAGCCTTTTATTTTTATTTTTGGTTTTGTTGTATCAATGTAAGTATATCAATTTAGGTGGGCTTGTCTTTTTTAATTGATAAATATAATTATATGCCCTTGCTTTAAAGTCTCCCCCAAAAAGGTCTCACCTCCCCCATGCTTGAATTTTTATGTAATGTTTACCATATAATTTGTCATTTGCCTTGAAAAGCAGGCCTTGCGGCTCTGAAGGGACTACCCTATATTTTAAAGAAGTCTAAATAAATAAATACAATAATTGGGCAGCGTTTCACGAAACCGTCATCTGACCGTTAGTACATGTTCGCCGACATCCCTTGAAACGAAAAGTATTATAATGAATACGTGTTTCGAACTTTCGATAGGATGTCGGTGAACTTGGTGACGGTCTCGTGAAACCACGCCCAATTCCTCTTTCCACTCTGTCACCAAATCTCACAATGTATACTGGACACGCAAGAATACCACAAATGGCCTTTAGTTAACAACACAATCTATCAATCATAAAGCTCGCCTGCTACTATTCAACACATCCATCTAAGCATCATCACCATGAAGACAACATTAAAACAAGTTCGCACAAAGTTCAGCTCTTTCTTCAGTTCTTTCACATCGCATCCTCATCGGGATAAAATAATCACATGCACAACACAGAACTGCCTTTCTCAAACCAAATCAAACACCCGTTATTCCATCCACAAACCACTCAATACCACTGCTATAGCAGCCGATCAAAATAAAGAATATTGAATCAGATATGAGTATACTTAGTACTGCTTTTTTATTGCATTCTCATGTGGAGAACTGCAGTTGTTTCTTTTTTCTTTTTTTTAGAGTTACAAAATATATACAGTGTACATAAACAAAAATATGCATGATCCAAAGTTGAACGCGCATTTCTTTTTTCATTATTATGTATCATAGATTTCTTTAACATTTCTTTTCAAGATTATAATGCAATCATAACTTTCTCTAATTTAACTTTTAATTATAAATACGAAGGTACAAAATCATGTGCCGTTGCCGTCGTTTTTCCGTGGGAGCACGGGCCAACTTGGCTAAAACAAGTTTTAGAACTAGGATTGTCACTAAAAAGGAACTATCTAATTTCCAATTTTGTATAAAGTTTGGATTGTTGATTAATCTTCATTGCCAACCTCGAACCAGAAGATAATGCAAACCTTTTTTCTCTCAATCTTTCTCTCTTTACTTTGCGTAATTGGAGGCGGATTCGTTCAAACCAATTTGGAATTGGTACAAACCACCCCGGTAAAGTGGTCACCAATACTAGCACAAAAATCGCCATTATTATAGAAGATTTGAGAAATAAATAGCCTTGATTGGACTATTATCAGAGATGGATAGCTAGATAATTTCTAATAGACCCGACTGTCCAAAGAGTTAGCCACATGGTAAAGGCGACCCACTTACCCCACCCCCAAGAGTTCGTTATTGTGCTCAACAGAAGTAGAACATAAGCGAGTTGTTTAGAAGCACTTCCTGTGGACGATGGATGGGCCGGACTCATCGTATTCCTGCTTGCTGATCCACATCTGTTGGAAGGTGGAGAGAGAGGCAAGGATGGAGCCTCCGATCCATACGGAGTATTTCCTTTCTGGAGGAGCGATGATCTTGATCTTCATGGTTGGTGGGGCAAGGGCGGTGATCTCCTTCTGCATCCTGTCGGCGATTCCTGGGAACATGGTGGAGCCTCCAGACAGAACAGTGTTGGCGTACAGATCCTTACGGATGTCAACATCGCACTTCATGATGCTGTTGTAGCAGGTCTCGTGGATTCCAGCAGATTCCATTCCAAGGAAGGCTGGTTGGAAGAGAGCCTCGGGGCAACGGAATCGCTCGTTGCCAATGGTGATGACCTGTCCGTCGGGAAGCTCGTAGCTCTTCTCGAGGGAGGAGGATGAGGCAGCAGTCTGCATCTCCTGCTCAAAGTCAAGAGCAACGTAGCAGAGCTTCTCCTTGATGTCACGAACGATTTCACGCTCAGCTGCAAGATAGAAAAAACAATATAAAATTAGTTATGATAAACAACGAAAGGCAACATTTACTTTCTACAATATTTGTCAATAATAGAACAAAACAAATGAACATGAATATCCTCCCTCTTAAAGTTTTTTGTTTTGTTTAGTTAAGCACAGAATGCAGGACATAGCTTTATCACTCTTTGAAATATTAATACAAATATCTTACCGGTGGTGGTGAAAGAGTAGCCACGCTCGGTGAGGATCTTCATCAGGTAGTCTGTGAGATCACGTCCAGCCAAGTCCAGACGGAGGATGGCGTGGGGAAGGGCGTAACCCTCGTAGATGGGCACTGTGTGTGAAACACCATCACCAGAGTCGAAAACGATACCAGTGGTACGACCAGAGGCGTAGAGGGAGAGCACGGCCTGGATGGCGACGTACATGGCGGGTGAGTTGAAGGTCTCGAACATGATCTGCATAAGACATGAAAACAAAATCATTAATCACTGATTTCACTTAATAGTAATTAGTTTAAAGTATAACAAATTTTGAAGTTGAACTTAAATCAATTGCTTATTGCTGTTTCTCTCAAAATGTTTTAAACTGTTACTATTAAATTTTATAAATCTGCTCAAGATGTTTGAATGTGAAAACATATTTCTTTTGGGAATTTGATTACATTTATAGGCATTTTGCTTGTTCTTACCTGTGTCATCTTTTCCCTGTTGGCCTTGGGGTTGAGGGGAGCCTCGGTAAGGAGGACGGGGTGCTCCTCTGGGGCAACACGGAGTTCGTTGTAGAAGGTGTGATGCCAGATCTTCTCCATATCATCCCAGTTGGTGACGATACCGTGCTCGATGGGGTACTTCAGGGTGAGGATACCTCTCTTGCTCTGGGCCTCGTCTCCGACGTAGCTGTCCTTCTGTCCCATGCCGACCATGACACCCTGGTGACGGGGTCTGCCAACGATGGATGGGAAGACAGCCCTTGGGGCATCGTCTCCGGCGAATCCGGCCTTCACCATACCGGATCCGTTGTCGATGACAAGAGCGGCAACATCGTCGTCACACATGATGATTGATTTCTTATTTGATTAACTATGAAAGACACAAAAAAATGAACATCGTAAATTAACATGTTGGCAATAGGTATCACACAGAAAAGAGAAATACCCTAACGAAGCAATTGCATAGCAAGAAAAAGATCTAAATACTGAAAATGTGAAAAATATAAAGAGTCCCTACGTCTTTTTCAAAACGAGGGGTAAGCGAAGTAAAATTCAAAGTATCGTATCCCCAATCCGTGAAACACACGTGGTTTGAACATGCTATCGCACCTACCCACCGCCCACCTTCGCCGAGTAAACAGGTTGCTCGCACATGCCACGCCCCCCTGCAGGCAGCTCCAAAATGTATTTGCATGCGATGCGGGGACCGACTTACAGCCAACACCCGATTATATTTCATGAATATTGTTTTACTAATAGATTTTAAACATTAAAACGAAAGAAAATGATCGCGAAATACATCAATTCAAACTAAATCACCAAGCCTACAGGAATTATGTCTCCAAAGAGCCACGCTAAACGATAACAAGTGACGAATTGTATGTATAAGAAATTGTGCAACATCCAACAACTTCATTAACATTCATCAGAAGATATTCAAATGTATATTCAAATGTATAATCATGTGTAAGGTACATCCAACAACAACAAAATGGCAACAGATGACGCTTTACAGCTCGGGTATACAGGTTAAGTCAGCACCCAACGGCAACGGATGTGTTGTTACAACGATTTTGTAAAGCAGGTACCACAATTGAAATTACCAATATGAATAATCCTTTTCAAAGTCTATTATTGATGTGCAACATCAAGAACAATTGAACAATATTAGAAGTATAGTAAATATGTAGAAGCATTCGCAGTTCAGATACTCTGGTACTTCCGACTTCACTGCCACACCCCTATTATCCCAACAAGGAAGTAAGATTTTAAGGAAGTAGATAACGCAACTCTGTTTTTAATTTCGCCCTAAAATATGATGGACAAGACGAGTTTACAAAAGAGTTACGGTTGATAAAGATTAAAAAAAAAACGACCATTCAAATTCAACTGCAACCCTAATCCCCCATCCCAAATTCGACAGCAGCGGCAAGCTATGGCCAATCAACGTACGCGTGGAAGCGTGTGTGAGGAAGGTGGGCGTGGCAAGCTTGAACTAGAACAGGTGTCCAAACGGCAAAAAGACCGGCAAAAATCAAGCAATCTCCTTCGATAAGCATTCAATTAGCAAGTAAAGTTACAACTTAAACATAGTACAATTCTTACTAAGACATACGTAAGACATAGAGTAACAATCATACAATCATACATCAACATGATCAATTACAAAATACATACAGATTGATAAAATGAAGATAATTTTGAGACGATATTTACTCGGGTCGAAAAAAGCATCACATACTCAGTAACGATCGAAGTACAATATCCTAATATGGAACAACCACTGACTGCAGCTGATTTCAAACTACCCTTAGCTTTGCATGCGATGTGTATGGAGTATGATCCTGTGGATGAGCTAAGGAAATCGTAGGAAATTCTTTAAAGACTTACCGAAAGAGAGAGAGAATGATCACCACCTGCAAGTTTGCTTGGTTGAGGTTGGAATGAGGTTGAGGAGTAGGAGCAAGCAGGTATTATAATAATGACCGGAGTTGCACGTGAAACATATTTGACCATATAAGGAGAAATTTAGACGCATCGTATGCCTCGGCGCATTCATTAATATCCTTATCGGGGATCGCCTCAAAAAAACACCCGGCGTTTTTTTTTTTACTCCACGCAGGTTCTGATTCGCACAAGTGGCTGATTTAAAGGTCACAAATACACGTGAGGCTAGCTCTCTCCATGTATTAAGTACAGGGCTCACTTCCTTATAGCAGGGTTGTTTACGAATTATTACATATAGATCAAGCACTCTACACACCCCATTTCTTTTCTTTTTATCCACTTTTTGGCTATTTTCCTTTAAATTCTCTCCAAGGGTTTCGCATGAATATAACTAGTATAAATGTAACATGGAGATTTGAGCTTTTTTGCACTACAGTACCCATTTGATTTCAAATTCTATGCTTAAATGTAAGAAAGGAATTGCAAAACGAAATTCTCAGGCTATGTGTTTCCTATATATGCGAAATCCTTTGAGAGAATTTATAGGAAAATAGTCAAAATGTAGATGTATTTTTCAGAAATTCTTCCATTTTTACCTCAGATTGAGAAGCAATAGCAAGATGAAATAAAGACACGGTATTATATGCACATTTATCATAATAGACAAATACAATTTATATTCAAGTTGAATGATGTACATCATAAAATGTGCACATTTTCACTTAAAAGCTTGCTCATATATTAAAAAGGTTTGTTATCAGCGTGATATAACTCCCTGGTCATATAATTATACTTATAAATTCATTTCAGATAAACAAGCGGCGATTGAGGTCAAACCACAGACTCTCACTCTCCCTCAGGGAATTAGATGGGGTCAAGGCGACAGCTACCCAAATGGCTCTATTATGAAATCTATACAATTTTGACGACAGTAATAATAATTTTAAAATGTCAACAAAAACAATAATAGAAATGGTAAGAAGAAGAAGACGAAGATATTTGTTCTGAATGAAAGAGCAATATTGAATGATTGAATGAGGTAAAATTCATTTAATTTTAACACTTTGCTAATTCTGTACTGGCTCTACTGCAATAATAACAAAATCTAACATGTTTTGTGAGTCTTACCAGAAATTAATCACATCACTTCACGTGCTTAAACAATATTTAAGAGTACTTATTCTCTTGGTATGGCCAGCTTGTTTCCCTTTTTTAAATAACACCCCCCCCCCCCCTCCCCAAACCCCCTCCCCAAACCCCCTCCCCACACCCCCTCCCAGCGCCGGTGAGTAAAAATGATCATTCATATGCCTTTACATATAGTTTTTCCCTCGGAATCTAAAACGATATTGAATCAAGGAAGAGGAAATCAAGAATTACTGGAATCTTGGATTGTGTGGGAAGAAAGCTTTTAATCTTCTTATAGAGGCTAATTTGGGTAGTCAACGTTATAAAAGAATAACAGACATAATACATGTAAGGCCTATCAAAGACATCATTCTCTGAAAGGTAGGTACTTGTCGGCCAATGCGACCAGTGCATAACTATTACCCCAATTTCACGCTAACTGCCCCTTCCCCTTTTCAGCCTACAGAACGGGGATTAGTCAGTATTGGTGACTGGTCCTCGATATTGATCTGTAGGCCAATGGTGTATCATTTAAATGTATTCTAGGAATTGGAGTGAGGTATTCTGACAACACAACATTTGAAAACAATGTCATGACTGTTTAGATCAATAATATCATTGGTATGCAAATCTTTCAAAAAGGTATAGCACTTGGTAGCCTATCGAAATAATTGGCACTAATAATTGTATCAACCTAAACAAATTGAGCCAAACAGCCGAAAAAGTTGGGATATTACTGTCTTACTATTTTATACATATGCTGCACATATAATATTTAGGTTACTCACACGAGAAAGACTTGCATATATATGTAATCGAAAATAATAGTTACTTCAGTTTCTCGACGGTGCATAAATGTATACGCTTATCAGAATCGAGTATTGACCTTTGTTTAGAGTGCAATAACTGTGATAAAAACTGCTGTTGTTTCTTTTTCTTTCTTTTCTTATTTTTTAGATCAACAGAGGTGCAGATGGAAAGCTTATATAGTTTGCGAAACAAATGACCTTTATGCCTTCAGATCCACCCATAAACAAGGCATTTAAATTCATTTCTGATAAAGTAATGTAATCTTCTTTTGAAAAACATTGGTGCAGGCACTGATTTTCAAAATTAAATAAACCTTGCCTTAAAAATCGATGTTAGATGAGCATCGCACAACATCTCTAAAAATTATTGAATTAAATCAGACTAAATTTTAACACGATGGGTGTACAACTGTATATCCGCAGAGAAACGCCCATCGCACTGGCAGACTGGCATGTGTGTTGGCCACTTGTTTTTCTCAACCTGCATTTCCTCGAGGCATTGTAAAACCACACGCTCAATCTACGAGACACCCAGACAAGAGATAGAGAAAGGGAGACACAGGGAGAAAGAAGGATATACTGCCCTCGTTTTGGGCGTTTCACCACTTCCTGTGCGATCCCTGAATCCGTCCTCATGAATATGCATGCCGATAGCATATGGAAGTGAAATTGACACCCCCAGGGTTGCCCCCTATTATGCATATTCATACCCATGCAAATGAGGTTCGCGGAAATAATAAGCTTTGTCTGCAAGTTCCGCATACAGACTCTTGTAGACGGTTGTTCGCGCTAATATGGCATGGCGAGATGTAGGAGAGTGCATGAATTATCTTTTCCTCGCGTTGACCGACAAATATGAAGATAGACTGGGGTTCAACCATGTCTAGTAAGTCCATGGTTCAACCATGTCTTGTGTTTGTGGAATATATTGAGAAAACCATTCTTGATGACGTCATCCTGAAATCATACTCGATACATGCATAATTAATTGGGATAAGGTAGTTTCCCTCCGTATTCGGAGGCAGAAAATGTAGGCATTGAAATGATGAGAGCGTTTAGGGAATTTCCAGGGGGTTTCGTCCATGTCCATTTTTATTTACAAGGACCATATTTTGTTCCCCCTTTTTTTGTTTACAAGCATCGTGTTTTGTTCCTCTTGAAAAGGCAAGTTCCTTGTTGATGAGGCTCAACTTATGTAGATTATTTTGTATTTACATTTACATGATATAATCTAGTTTCCCATTTCTTACTGTAATGTATCTCCCTTCCCCATTGCTCTGTAGTATTAGGGCTATATAAAATAATGTTGACGATTTAGTTGTAGGTTATGAGGTATTAGAAAGATGGAGCATGTGTCTATATAATTCCATTTAACACTTTAAATCATAAATCTCTTAATAATTGCAACAACAAAACACATTTTATTAAAAAAAAATCAATGACAAGGTCGCCATATAAATATATAGCATTTACAAAATCTTTATGATTTAAATGTAATGTTGAAAACGATTAAAATTAAAAGGATATTGCTTCATTCTAGATTTTGCCGGCATATTTAGGGCGTATTCGGGCAACATTGTGCTGTATTTTAAGCTTTTATGTTTTGTGTAATGACATATTTTCGAAATTACATTTGGAACAGGAAAATTAATATTCTGGCAAGCTACGTCGGCTCTGTCCACCCCCCCCCCCCCCACACACACACACCACCCACCCATCCACGTTGGGCTGGTATTAATAAACATTCAAGGTGTATTTTGAGGTATGTTAGCAGCTGCATAATCACAATAACTTTCCTTAGTTAGCATTGAGATACAGTAAACCACCTGCCAATGTGGTGTAGGCCTTATATTATTATGGTTTATCATTATGACTTGAAAGAGATTGAAACTAAATAGGATAGGGAGGGCAGAGGTGGATCCGTGGTATCGAAATGGAGGGGGTACACCCCTCCTCTGCCCCCAAACTCATTCGTGCCAGCTTATTGATTATATTTGTATGAAAAAAGAGCGGAAACACCTCATGTATTTCCTCTAGATACGCCACGTATTGGAAAGTTGGATGGAGAGAGACATGGGCATACGAACACAAAGTTGCAGCTTTTTGTAGTGATGATTCCGCCCCCCCCCCCCCCCCCCGCACTGGGGTTGCATGTCGTGTATCACTTTTTATTATAACGTTTAAAGTGATTATGTAATTGAAATGTTTTGCACGATATAAATTAATATAATATGACTATGACCATCCAGCTCCACAAATGTCGGGGGGCGCCAATCCCAAGCCCCCCCCCCCTCACCCACATAAACATTATAATGTCATTGAGGAATCTCATTTCAATGTCTTCTACCTTGCTAAAATAACCATAATTTGATGAGGGTATGCTTTCTGCAAGACGTAGCAAACAGATTATATTAATAACATTAATGATTTGAATAGACATTTGAATGTAGCAGACTGACGGTTATCAGCTGGTGCACTGCTAATTTCATTTGCACCAGTATTGAAAACGATTATTCAATTGTAGCCAGGCCTATATGGTGGGCGTGAATGTGAAAAGAAAGGTTATTTGGTAATGTTTGAAAGTGGGGCGAATTTCTCGATAATTGTTTACATAAAATAATGATTGAATTGAATAAGAATGTACAGTTATAATGAATTTCCACTAGAACTGCAAGAAAGCGAAGTATATAAAACGAATCCAAGTTATGATCTCCGTTATGAACAAAAAGAGGATCGGATGGGTGGTGAAGAGGGGGCAAGGGGGAGGGGGTACTGGGGTCTAGACTAGAGAGGTCGAAATCGAGTGATGAATACCAGACCACAACTGAATGTATTCTCAGTCCATGGGACGGTCCAATTTGAAATTTGAAATCAAACATCGACTAGTATAGTGAGTGGGTCGGCTCTGTGTACAAAGGGATCGCCTCCACCACAACCATGTACAATATCATGTCTAACACTGTATAATCAGGGCTCGGTAAATAGTATTCTTAACAAAGAACAAAACAGATCTTGACAAAGTAGGAATGTGACACGTCAGTTTTAGTGTCTGATAAAGGTTCAAACTCCGGTTTAGTGGGCGGACCCGCCTCAACCGAAATATTTGGTTTGCAGAGGCTCTCCTTTGCATTAGTGACGTGTTTTCAATGAATTTATGGGCATTGTATAAACTTGGGTAGGAAGGTTAAAGAGTTGCTGGAATAGTGGTATTGATATCACCAGGGGCGTACGCAGGGGGGGGGTTTTGGGGGTTCAACCCCCCCCCTTTGGTATTTTTATGTATGTAAACCCCCCTAAAAAAATCTAAAACCCCCCCCAACGACCAAAAATGTCAAATTATGAAATTTCGAGACCAAAAAAAAAAAAAAAAATGTGTCCGCTTACCCCCCCCCCCCCCCCCCCCCCCCCCCCCCCCCCCCCCCCCACTGAGCGACTTTTCGGCTGGCTGAGTCGTTGCGATTTTTTTTGACCTCCTAAAAAAAAAAAAAAAAGTGTCCGCTTACCCCCCCCCCCCCCCCCCCCCCACTGAGCGACTTTTCGGCTGGCTGAGTCGTTGCGATTTTTTTTGACCTCCAAAAAAAAAAAAAAAAAGTGTCCGCTTACCCCCCCCCCCCCCCCCCCCCCCCACTGAGCGACTTTTCGGCCGGCGCGATTTTCAAATTTTCGGGAGCAAAATATTTTAAAACCCCCCCCTTGAAAAAATCCTGCGTACGCCGCTGGATATCACTAATATCAGTAATATTGGCATGTTATTTGCTAATCTGCGTGGTATATAGAATTCACTTGCCCGTCACGATAAGGCCTTGATATGAATGCATTCCAAGCATATTCTATTTTTTATCAAAATCTAGTTTATTCCGGATAATTTAACAACCAGATAAGTGGGATTTCTTTTAAACATATTTTTTAATCATAGGGGTGAGGGGGCAAGGGCTGCACCTCCTGTCCCCGCGAGAATGTTGAAACTTCCAGTCTTCGAGCAACCGCTAGTCGACAAGCGAGTCAGCCTCTCCATTGCTTTTCTTATTTAGCATTATTGATGACAACATTGCATTAAAATGCTTTAAATGGAAACATAATGTACAAAAATACTCGCAAAATGTATTTTTGGAAAGAAAAAGAAATTGGATATTCGGGCAAGGAACGAGACGTCAATACTAATGTCGTTATATATGTTTATCACCGCGAGACAGTTTATCCGAGACAGTTTATCCAATACATTTCAAACAAATACTGCTAGAATGTTCAGCAATTCTCATCTTCACCCCGAACGTACCTATTCTCAGACAGCTGCAACTGATAGTGGGGTTCGATAGTGGGGTACGATATGTACATATCTAGTGGCAAGCCTAGATAAACGCGCTCTATGTTGTATTGTCTGCTCAGATCCAGAATGGTGATAACTCGTTTTATTCTACACGAGGTTAATGACCTCCTGTCCTCAGCAGACCTAGGGTAAGTCGCCAGTGGCGGATCCAGGATTTCCTGCAAGGGGAGGGGGGAGGGGTGCACAATTCCGAGGATGCTGTGACAACAACAACTTCTTCAACAACTTGAGAACAAACATCAACGACAACCAAATTCGTCATCTCATGACTCTTATTTCTATCTCCTTTTTCGCCACTTTATTTTCTTTCTCTCTTTTTTGTTTTTAGGGGCAGGGGGACACGTGCTCCTGGTTCCCCCTCCTCCTCGTTTTGCCACAGGAAAAGCAGACACGCTCAGGTTGAAGAGGCCCATCATACCCATTGGTTATGCAAGTCACGTGACAATATCGATTTGTCTACCCGATGACCGGAAAACACGCTCACAAAAAGGTGTCTTGATCGATATTACGGTTACGCTACATGTCCGTTTCTTTTATTACCTTTGTCCAGCTTTGTTTAAAGATTCGAACCCCGCCAATTTCAAGAGTTTGTTTACTAGTTTAAAGGCGGGACATGGAACGGAGCCATTATACAGATTGACCTATTGTGGACATAGGAGACCGTTGGTCATCTCGGGACAGTTAAGGTGTCCTTCACATAATAATTTCTTTTGTATCATTTATTCTCATCTAGGTTATAAAAGATTATAGTCTGTTGTTTAAAGTTCGTCGTTTGTAAGTAACTTATACAACAATCCATTGTCCATCATGTGGGAAAATGTTCTGTCATCTTTTCGGATAGATACTTTTAGTTTTTAGGGTAGCAAACTTTTAGTCCATCCTCATACGCCCAATGCATTATTTATCATAATCAGATAATGCAACCTCTATGATGCGTTCTCTTTATGCGTTCTTGTAGTATGTAAATTTTAGGGGTATTTCTTTCTTCTTCATTTTGGATTGTTATTTCCTCATCCGTTTTTCTCTTTTTCTTTCTTTTATTCCTATTCGTTTTCGATAGTAAACATGTAAGCCTATCATGTGTTTTAAGTCTCAAACTTCATTCCTTCATTATTTCCACATTGGTTTTTCTCTTTTTATTTCTGTATTTCCTATTCGTTTTCAATATTATACATGAAGGCCTACCATGTGTTTGGTTTGAATATTTTGCAATGAATATGAATTTCGAATCGCTACAAATTTCAGAGTGATTGTAAATAGATTTGAGTGAAATCTCAAACTTCGTTCCTTGTAGGCAACATGCCCAAAATCTCTCAGACTTGTGTAATATTTGCCTTTAAAAAGTAACGCCCGATTAGATCTCATTGTCGACATATTCGCAGTTTAATCGGTTTGTTTTATCTTTGCCTCTACCTTTGTACAAATCAACGGGGTTGCCATGATGTTTTGTGGTCTTGGTCTCAGCATTTCAAGTTGCTTTAATTCAGGGACGCATTCAGGGGAGCACAGGTCGCCCGTGCCCTCTTTAAAAAAAAAACATAGTGACATTCAAAAGAAAATTGTGCCCCCTTTTCAAGTTTGAAACCTAAAGGCACCTGAAAATTTCAAGTAATTTCAATTTCAATTTCAAGTAATTCCTCGCCCGCCCCCAATCTTAGACTCATCTTTGCTTTTATAATTTGCTTTTTCTCAGTTTGCAGGCTGAGTATTGGGAATAATGTTGCCTTCTCCCGTTTATACCCTCCATTCTTTTCTTTCCTACTTTCTTGTTTTGGTCTGCTCACCCCATTTCCTTTCCAATCCTTTCCTGGCCTCATTCATAGGGCAACATATAACAGTTAGTTTGCTTCGAATTCTTCTTTATTAAAGCATGATCAAATCAAAGTGCACGAAGACTCGAACATAGATATGAAATGCAATTATGAAGATTCCCTGTTGAAATGTAATCATTATTCGATAAATTATGGAGGGTTAAATTGTTAATGCTATGTAATATCTTCTTGAAATTTGTTTTCTTCAATGTAGTATTCAAAGTGTGATTGAAACGTATCCGAAATAGCCTTGAATGAGAACACCAGCAAGCACACAACTTCTTGGGTCCTGCACGATAAAATAAATGATGTCATTTTATGACAGGGGTCAGACACTAAACTGCTATTGCCAATCTTCAACTTTGTCCTTATCAGACTATCACAGCGATATCTTGTGCTATCAGGCGGCAGTTAGTTTGTATAACCGACCCCACCTTTTAATATACAATAGTAACAAATATTAACCTATCTGTGGCATTTGCAGACTAGATCATCCTACCTTGGTTTTGTATATATACATATGACCCACTTATGCCCTTTTGCACCATATACAAACGTCGTTTAGTAATAAAACGTTGATTAGGTAATGTTTATTTTGGTTTAAAAAATAAATATCTATTGTATTGTATTGTATTATTTATTCGGCACTTTTAAGAATATAACAATAAAACAATATAATCATGGTAAATACAAAATTAGAATGACAAAAACTATGCAAATACCCTTTTCTGTAGCAATATTCTGAGTGCAAAATGCTAAGATCTATTTTATCATAGTCATATTTTATTCATGTTATACATTTACGACAACTTCAAGTATATACATTTCATTATTTGCAATACATATTATTACCAATGCTGTTAATCTTTCGCAATTCAGCCATAATAATGCTTCCAACCCACTGAAAACACTCTCAGTGTGCAGGCTTACAAGCTAAACGCGGAAGCAATGCAAATGCCAACCTTCACGGAAATATGATACTTTCATTTCTAAACCTACATATCGCTTTCCTTCTCTATAATATATATCACGCGGACCCATAATTTGCACCTAATTATGCAGGAGCAATGCTCATTTTTCTCCATACACTATTCGCCATGTAATTAGCTACGCAGTTTAGAATCATAATGCCGGGCGAAATCCAATTACATGTACATTTACTTGTATGTGGTGCAAACGTACATACAGCACTACACACGTGTATGCAGCAAACAGCTGATCGCAAAACTGCCACGCCCATCGCGCAAAATGCGATCTAACCTAACGTCAAGTCACTGCGGTGTATTTTTAAAGCAATCTTGAAATGGGAAAGATATGATATTTATGGTTTTGCATGAGGAGAATGACTAAGAAAAGGCAGCCCAATATGTTATTTCTTTGTCGTGTATTTTTTTGTTGAATTGGTTTGTAAAAGCTGCAAGTATTCTGTTTTCTACTGAGAGAGAGAGAGAGAGAGAGAGAGAAAGAAAGAGAGTAGTGTAGGGGGAAGGAGGAGGCTGTTAGCCCGGGCTACGATTTTAATCATTTTAATAAATGGGACTCAAATATTCTTTATCGATAGACTAGGTATTCTCCAAGAGCAATATCTTCACAGAATATTGACTCTACCATTTAATATGGGCCTGAAACCTTTGCAGTGACCAAACTCCTGGAAAGAAGCTACGCCTTATCTGGCTGAACTGATGACGTCTCGCGTGACATGTGACGCTGAGAAAGAAAGAAAGCATAATAGCAGATAGAGCGACGTGTCACAAAGTACCAGCTTTTTCTTCAACAAAAAGACAGCTTAAACCTTTCAGTTACCACAACGCTAGCAATGACATACATGGGCCCTTTTTTTTACCTCTCGATACTTAAAGAGTTAATCCCGGCCTGTTGTCAGTTTAGTTTACCAAGGTAATAACAAATGCGAGGCTAAGGTCACAAAACAGTCGGCAAATAGGGTCTTTACAAAATTCCCAGGCTCCACATTTAACCTGAATAGTGGATTCAATGACGCGAGGACCATTTCCCAATTTTTCAGCCTAGTTCCCTTTTCCCTATTCATTTTTCCCCATTCTTTATTTTTTATTTTTGAAAGACGCTTCTTCTATTCATATCCCGGGTTCATATCCCACTCATATTGTATTGTGTCGGTTCATTGACAACTTGTTTACGACTGAAAAACCACTGGCTTGGAATGGGCCAGGAAGTCGATGTACAAGTCTACTTTCGTAATCCATTTCCAGTCGGGTATTTTATTTTAAGTTTTACAGCTTATTTCCTCTTATTTAAGCTTTAGCATTTGGTATTTAGAGTTGGCAACTAAATAATTCATATACCTTTACCAAGCTTTGTGATTTTTAAGTATGTGAAAAAGTTGGTTCGTCCCGATTTATGTTTCTTGAGAATGTGACATATTCAATAAAGCTTACATATACAAGTATTGAGCAAATTTCCTTATTCAAGCAGTGCACCTTACGAAAAACACATTAAACGTCAACTGTTGCAAGGGGTATGGATAATTTAGTTGTTAAACTGAACTTTTAAGATCAAAGCCTCGTCCTAAAATGGGTTGTTACAAGTACATGTGGCTGTATAAGCCTACCAATTACTACACATACGTATCGATGAAGTCTATTCTATGAACTTACTACCAGGTCTTCCTCTTCTTAAAACTTTAAGATTTAGATTGTAGTTGTTCAGGTGGTTACAGTCACTTTTAACCACTTGTAAGTATAGCGACTTGGTATTGAGTGGCATGAGCCTACCAATACATGTATCACCATCTCATGTACGCACACATCAATGGATTGTATGTTACTAACATTATTTTTTACACCCCCCCCCCCCCCCCCCCCCCATCCCCATTAATCTTTGACACTTTATCACCTAGCCTAGCTCGTTCAGTCTCTGGCTGTGTCCGGAGCCTATACAGAGCCTATGCAGTATTCCGTCAGCATAGTTCCTCATTCGACTGACAAAGGTGTTTTTTAACCTGCGAACTACCCCCCCCCCCTCCCTCTCCCCTCTCGTATGGCTTATTAAAACCTTACATGTAGTTGTTAGATTAGGCCCCTTCTCATCTCTTGAAAGTTTGAAACCGTCAAGTGGATGTAAACCTAAATCCCCACTTTTATATTCAATGAATATGGATCACACTCACGATAAGTGGGCGATTAACTTAATCCCTACCAATAAAGCCGTTGTATTCTTTTATAGCCCTACTCGTTACAAATTCGCTTTAAAGAGGGTTCCTGTCAGATTAACTAGATTAATGTGTGATATAGTGTATGTAATCCCTCTCAATTCAAAGGCTAGGGTTTTATAATTTATCAGGGAACCAGCCAGCCCAGCTCAGAGAGAGGAGTAGAAAAGGAGAAGGTATTTCCCATATTCCCGAAAGAAAAAGAGAAGATAGTTGAGAATCTGTTTACAAAATATTCATTCCGTTTGACGGCACATTCGTTCCCCCTCTTCCCCTCCCTCTTCCAAATCGAAACCTCAACATGAAAGCATCGTCTGTGTCATCGAAAATACCAGACTCGCTGAAAATGATGATGTTACGATCAGCTATGACTCACTATTAGAAAAAAGCCCTTCATTAATCTGCTTGTAAAATGATAGTTATTATAAGGTTATGAATACCTTGATTTAAAACATTCATGATGTATAAATTACGCTTGCTATACGACTATTTACATTCCTACCCGTCCTTCCTATAACAACATATTATTAACATTAGAGATGTGAGGTGTAGGGTGTGAACATTCGGAGTCTGCGATTGTTTTGTGACTTTGTGTCAATGTTTTGACAATTTTAATGTTCTGAGAACTCTTGCACCTCCTCGAATGTCATAGGAATTAATAATAATAATAAATAATAGTGGGTTCTTGTATAGCGCTCATGTCAGTCAGATTTGACCCTCCTGGCGCTCCCGATTATTACCCTGGCTATCAGCACGGCTGCCATACGGCGCTCTAGCATTTCAAGGAATAAATTCCTACCAGGTACCCATTTACTTCACCTGGGTGGAGTGTGGCAAATGTAGATCAATGTCTTGCCAAAGGACATTAGTGCGGCGGCGGGGCTCGAACCGCGGACCTTGTGATCGACCGGCGACGTATCCACTCGACCACAACACCTCTACTTAAAGCCATCAATCAAAAATAAAATCACAATTGACAAAGTATTCATCCAGTAATTACCCACCCCCCTCTCTATCTCTCTCACTCTTTCTCACACACACTCTCTCTCTCTCTCTCTCTTCCATTCTCTTTCTCTCTCTCTCTTTCTTTCCTTCTATTTCCTTCCTTCTATTTCTCTCACTCCCTCCCCCTCTCTCTCTCGCTCTCTCTATCTAAACATTTCATTTCATTTCATTCTTATTTTTTCATTTCCAACAAAATACATTACATAATAACGAATACAACGTAAAATGTATACAAAACATAGTTACATTTGTAATAAACGAATCTTAATAGTAATGTATATTTTAGGAAGACAAAAAATGAATTTTAAAATTTAACTGCATTTATATTTTGAGGAAATGGAGAGGTCCACTGAAAAGCAGAGCTTGTAAATTGTGGACCCCTCAGATAATAATGAGTGTGAAAAGAATATGGAATATATAATCAATCATCTTCCTCGTTCCTTCTCTTTCTCTCTCTCGCTCTCTCTATCCATCTTTCTATCTCATCTTCTCTCTCTCTCTCCATCACCTCCCTCCCTCCCAATCTCTCTAGCTCTCTTTTAGTGATTTATCCTTGTTATATTTTCTCTTTTTCATGGAGTGAGGACACACCTGGACGAGGCCATTTTAGGGTATGCGAAGAATGTCATTTATTATATCTTTATAATGGTCATTGGTTGCTGTTTGGCCTCAGATATTCATGGTTGATTATCTTGTCATTCGAAAGGAAAGGCCATGCCAAGTACAAGCAACAACAACATCGACCAGTGGCGTAGCCGCAAGCTTTCAACTCAAAGGGGGCTTTCAACTGGCGGCGGGGCGGGGGCGGCGACAAAAGCAGCGAAATGCGAGACTTTGCGTTTTCAGTATTCTTTAAAAATTTAGACCTTAGGGCAGAGATAGGTTGTGTGTTTTGACAACCCCTCCAAGAGTGAGGGAGTAGGGCAGGGGGGGGGGGTCATCATTTTATTTTTATTGCTGATCGACAGTTGGCCATAGCCCATGCCCTCCCATTATATAGCTAGGCCTACCAAAATGACAGGTATGAAACGTGCTCCACTTTTGACAACTTAACTTAGAGACTATCACTGCTGTTGAAATAGTCTGTGGTATTAGTTTTCTTTGCAGTGATAGATTATTAGTACAGTCCCTTTCGAGAGAAACTGTAGTGACAATAAATTATGAAATTAATTATCATTAATTTGACAAACGCATTAGTGGCTTAAATATGAACACTATAAATAGAGGACACACTCTGTACAGAACATATCAAATGTGTGGGGTAAATAGTTGTCAGCTTCAAGGGTTATTTAAAGCTTATCTGCCGTAGTTTACAAGAGGGATTAGACCGCTCTGCAAGTTCACTGGACAGGTGGTTATCTCATCAACTCAGCTCTCAGTTAACATAAGAAAAAGAGGATCATGGGGGACCAATGGTCACCGATTAGGAATTGTTTGTTATATAGAGGGCGCAAGTAGCTACCAGTAGTGCAGTGGGCCTTTAAGTCAAAAGTTGACAGCAATAATAAACTTTATTTATAAGTAGCCATGTTAGGTATCATAACAATGAGTATTTTGATTTTTTTTAAAGTGTTGCAGGTACTCGCCCCATATAAAGATCGCCGACAAACAAACGAATATATTGGCAGATTGTGCATCATCAGTCCGTGACAAATAAACAAATAGATAATTTACGCTTCAAGTCAAGAAAGAGAAACCCACCAGACATTTAAATTATTCAAACACATCATAATTTGCATAAAGCTCCTTATTAGGTAATGTTTAGCTTGCCTGATGTTTGTGATTGTACTTTGTTATCGCCCTCACTATTGTTCCGCCCTATATATGTGACCGACAAGCAATAGTCTTATTCAAAACGTCACAAATCATTTGAAAGCATAAATGCTAATAATGCTTGGTGTTTTTGTCAGCTAAATCGAGCTGATATTTAAGGATCGTTTATTGAACCACATAGAAACTGGTCATACAATCCTGGTTTCGGATTTAAAATATATACATAATTTAGTATGTCTTTGGGCTCATAATCAGTTACTTAAGCTATGAACTTAAAAAAAAAAAAAAAAAAAAAAAAATCTGTGTCCCTTAATATGAATGGGTATACCAAGCCCCCTTCCCTAAAACATTTTAGTCTAATAGCTTAACAAAACAAAGGAAACAAGTAGATTGATCAATTCATTAACAAATAAACAAATATTTAAATTAAAAAATAAAGCCAATAAATGAGTCGGCTTTGTAGTAAGGCAACTTAGTCGGACCCTACTTCCTCCTGTAAGTTGTTTTTCACCAGCTGATTTTTGATAATGAAATGGAGGAGTGGGTGTATCGAGGGCAAGGAGGAAGTTCCTATCAAATGTTACATCGATATGCGAAGTTTCGAACCCGCAATATCAAGAAAAACAACTCAGATGTCCATTGATTACTAGTCTGAATATTCAGACCCGTCATAGGGAACGTTTAAAGGTTTGAATCCGGGCCCCGTCGCATAAAACTCGTTATCAATAACAAGTTACGACAACTGCTATTGGCTACTTCAATTTTCGTATTTGATTGGAAGTGAGCAATTTTGATATATGTGGCATTTGTTATTGAAAATGTTATGAAATAGAGCCCTGTGTTTGTAAAATTGTAAAAATACTGGTTCTTAATGAGGTTGCAGGAAGCTATCTAAGCTCCTTGGGGTTACTGTCTCTATTAATACTTCTCATAGTTTAGCACTTTCTGGCACTTCAGGTACTATAACTTTAAGTGGCGCGTGCCCCCCCCCCCCCCCCCCCCATCCCGGTTACGTCTCGCTATGATAGCATAATTATTGTGGAAGATTTGTGTATCATAGTTTGCTTTTCAACCAAATAGCGTCTGTACTTCCAGACTAATTGGAATTGATCTGAAAGGCAGGAAGGAAGGGTAATCAGGTTTTTAAAAAGAAGTCGGAAATACTAACAGGATGTCATTCTACAATCTTGTATCTTAGTGGTCAATGACTTAAAAGAAAAAACATCTGTAAACTTTACAATTGGCCTATACTTTTTAAACGGGTTAATGAGGTCGTTGTTTTTTCCTTCTCTTTTCAAAGAGTAGTGGATTGGGGGCCGCGTAGAGCTACAGCCCCGCCCGCGCCTCCTTTATCTTTTAACTACATATTAGGCCCCTTTTTATATAAATATTTGATATTCCAAGACAGTTTTGAAATTGTCTTTGAAACAGGCGGAGAAGGGATTTGGGGCTGCAGTCCCCCCCCCCCTCCCCCCCCCCCCCCCCCACATCCCGGACTTTGACACTCGTATTTACTGGACCATGTATTTACTGGACCATCCTGGATCCTGGATTTTCTGGCAGAGGAGGCACAAGCAGAAGGGGGCATCAGTCGATCGCCCCGTACATCTTCATTGCTTTCTCATAGCAAAAATGTCTTCCCTGCTCAAATCGCATCACAATAGAAAAATGGAGGGACAGAAACATACATGTGCCCTTATACGGCAAAGAATGAGCTTAGTAAGGATATGCAGCGTGATTCATGCAGTAATTAGTTTTAATTTGATTAATGTGATGAATCTAGCCTTGTCATTGTATAACGTGAGGTAGTCAACTGAAATGCTACAATACTTAAAGGGAAATCCAGCCGAGCAAAAAACTCTAAAAGAAAGTGCTCAGCACTTAGGAGAAAACATAAATTAACGATATTTTTGTTCACGACAAATGGGGGTGTTGTCTGTGCATAGGTCACTATCCGATAAACAAATTGCCATCTTGAGGTTCGCAAAGATTTAGTGATCTCACATTTCAAACATTCATAACTCTCGTATCATGGGTCCGACTCATATCAAACTTTCAACATTCTGTATCCTTTATCGTTCTGCTTTCATTCAAATTAAATTATTTTAAAGGTTGGATAGCCCTTTAATGAGAAGAAGACGCTCTTCTGGTGTATGTCAGCCAGATATTCATAGCCTGAGGTTGGTGCATCTTAATCAGCAGTGGCGTAGCTACGGGGCCCACTTTAATCATTTCAATTGGGGAGAGAGAGGGGGAGAAAGGAAGGGAGGGAGAGAGGGGTTGAGGGAGGGTTGGAGAAAAAGAGGGGAGCTAGGGAAAAAGGGGAAAGGATCCGACCCTCTCCCACTCCTAGTCACTCTGTGACTTTGTTCTCTCGCATTTTATCCACTTAATGTTTCCGGTGCCCCCTCCCCACCCCCTAATTCCTCCCCTCGACCCCGCCCCAAAGAAAAAATCGATCCCAGTGCCCTTTCAATAGCTGGACACACTCTACGTCAGCGGGAGTGCGAAAAGGATAAAAACAGAGACAGATTACTTGAATAAATGTTTAAAAACTAGTCGAACCTGTACCTCTCTATAATTTTGATGAACATTTCTCACAATTTCCCAAGTGATAAAAAGGGAATTACAAAAACAAAGCATAAAGAAAACTTTAAACAGAATGAACATCTTGCTCAATCCATGACACAAGACTTCTCTAGAACTGAAATCTCTCAAGCATGGTCATAAAGGGTGGTATGTGTTTTCGCACATTTTGCACATCTGCTCAGTAAGGCGTCAAAAGTATGCGTCAACGTGACAAACTACACGTATGTTTACGGATAATTTACTGAAATTGAAAGTTCATGACCATGTAGCCCCTCCTCCCCCCCCCCCCACTCCTCTAAAAAAGGGGGCTTCTTCGGATTCATATGGTTTGACTTTATTCTATAGGCTACAAAAGATTTGTTTTCTCCCTCGATGATCATTATTTAAAAAATGCAGAGTTGAAAATTGTATATATCACAAGTCGAGATACATACATGTACATCGTACTTTTTGTTCTCCCTTTATTCTTGAACTCCTGTAAAAAATTATGCAATATACATTTTTGTTTTAACAGGCCTGCGTTTGTCCTTTTAGTCTCTGTCCCAAAGAAGAATAGGAAGACGCTATATTTCCACGTTAACACACATGGGCTTTAAACTTGTCATTTTGCTCGTTAGAAATCAACTTATTCAGAAATCGGCGATTCCACCACTGCCAAAATTAATGAAATATTCTTACATGCACTCATTATGTTTCACATTTCATTACATTGATTTGTTTTTCTTCAGTATCATTCAGCACTTTGCCATGGCAAAAGATGAAAACAAGATTTCCCCCCAACCCTTGCCAAATCTCAATATCATTATTCAAGAAAATCGATTATAATTATCCTGTTCTTATATTCATAATTCAACAATGTAATATTGGCGCACCAACAAAAGAACGCATGGGGGCAAGAGGAAGGGCGTAGCCAGGGGGTCGTTAATGTGTTAGGGTGCATTTCCGTCATCTCCCTGGGTCATCTTCCTGTTCGAAATTAATCAAGATAATGAAAGTACACGTCTCATCAGACAAAGAAGACCCCATTCCCGGCAACCTTGCAGAATTACTAAGGTCTTTTTGTGATTTTTCAGCCAATATCATACGAGGCAAAAAAATAAAAATTAATCGACACTGTAACTTGATCGGTTGCCTAATTTAACATGACTTCCTGGGTCCTGGGTTTATTTCGAAAACAGGAAACTATTATAATCACAGATATATATGATCGTGTTATGGTAGAGGATTTGATTGGCCGTAGGATCAAAGGTGTGCCCATAGTAAAAGTTTTTTTTTACAGCATTTATAACTCAACCTCCGAATCATGAAAAAGTTGGAGGAAATATGTGTTGAATAGACTGGTTTGCTAACATATTCAAATTGAATGCATACTTTTTTTTTAAAGGGTTGTTTTGGACAAGCTAAAAGCTCGCCCGAGGCTTGTCCGACATATCAACAGTCAATGCAGACTGGATTCCAAGTATTGTAGTTAATTCATTAGTAACAGGTTTGTGGAATAAGTCGTAACTAGGTTCCCAGGAAAGAAACATCCATAAATTTGAAATATGTTAGTAAACCTGTCTATTCTTGCAGTCTCATAAATAAATCTGAGGGAGGATTGAAACTCGTTACATTAAACAAATTTATTCCGATGACACTTATGTTTGCGAGAAATTTCATTTGTAAAATGTGGGAATCACGTCTGTCGAGAGCAAGAAGGGCTATGTTAAATTTAGATATTTATTTCCGCGTTTCTTTGCAAGTCACAAGACAAGTCAGTTGATAAAAAAACCATCGAATTTGTGTATTTCATCCTTTATTTTCAAATGTGATAAGGTCAGTTATTTCAGTATCAATATCTAATAAAATTCACTGTTATAATCAGTATCATGAAATATCATTCTAATTTCATTTTCATTTGTCGTTTTTAAATAGATATATATAAGTTTGCTATTTCCTTATAAAATTTATATTGTAACATTCGCTATCATTTAGACAGTTTATTGACATTTTGCTTCTCAATCCTGTGTATTATATTCCTTCTACAATGATAAGGAAATGAAAATGAAAAATAAATAAGGAAAGAGAAATTAAATGCCAATAATATATCATATCACGATTAACATGGTAAAAAACTATTCGAAGACATGTAACCTTTACAGTGACTATTCCTAGAACATGGTTTCTCTTTCACATCAGGATTAAAAAATACTAAGCAAAAAGTTATGGTCATATAAATAACAAAATAAACTATTTTCTCTTTCGAGTTATACTAATCACGTCTCAACTGAAAGGTTTTAGGTCATGGTTGAAATAATTTAGATGATGCCCGAGAATCGATGACATTTATTGTCTTTCAAATAAATTACATCGAAAAATGATGCTTGTGGTATGTACAGTACTAGCAAGTCGATTTATCAGTGGGAAAGTAAAAAAAGAAAGAAAAAGGGAAGGATAGAAAGACACATACAAGGATTGGGAGGGCAATATTTAAAGAAGATGGTAAAAACGACTCCCCCCCCCCCGACACACACACACACATTCGATGGCATTATTCTCTCACAGGTCATCAACACAGTACGACAGGTGCTGCCATTAATTAATTAATAGCAGATTAATGGAATAACTCGTCACTAGGTCCACAGGAAAATAACATTCATACATTTAAATGTGTTACTAAACCGTTCTATAAAATAAGGATTGTGCTTGCAAACTGCTCTGAAGTATTCTTTGAAGTAACGCCTTCCATAGAATGTCACGTGATAGATGGGCATGTGGTACGTCACATCATGGGCACTCCACGGTCACATAATACTACCAGCAGAACAAAAATATATCATTTAGATAGAAGCTCCCTCTGTAACCTCCTTCAGATTTCGATTTATATCCTGGAGCTCATATTTCTTGGCAGTACAATATACATAACAATTGAAAACCTTGGACTATATATTATATCTATATCGAGGTCTGAGCTTATTCGCAACATAATGGATAATTAATAACAAGGGAACGATCAATAAGAAATGGATCACAAAATAAGTAGAAGGTGGTCGATTTTTGTTACGAATATTTTTGAGAATAATGTAATAACAAAACAAGTGAGAAAGATATTCAAATGGCATGGACATGGACTATAGTGTTTTAAATGAAATCAGTATTACGTATGTACCGGAAGTATATATATATATATATATATATATATATCAACCCCCCCCCCCCCCCCCACACTGATATGGAATCGTCTACTTCTTTTTCAGTTCCAGGCCACCGTCAGGTGTATTACAAAGCCTTTTTTAGTCAATAAACTTCCTGAAAAGAATATAGGGCATACCTTAAAGATTATGATCCTAATAATTTGGGGTGATTTAACTATACGTAAAGGTTAACAAAACTTCAACGAGCCGCTTCACTGGTTGACATGGAATCAAATTTATAGGAACAAAATAGAAAAAAGGGTGAAAATCCCCTCTAGATCTATAGTAAATAGTTATGGTTGCAATACCTAAAGGGAAAGCAATGGGAACTTCGTACTATCTCACGCTATCCATACACATTGACAATAGAAATATCTTGAATGACATATTTGTTGACTGAAAAAGTTGTAAAAGAGCCAAAAATTCGCTCGTAAATAACATCAATGAGGAATAACTAGATACAAAAAATTGTAAAGCGCGAGAATAGATTTTGTTTTTGAAGGTTGTAACTTCCCGAAACCTTACAATTATACTGCAAACGTAAAGTCATATGCAGTTCAGTTTATAATGAGATGTAGAAGCACAGAGAATGAGAAAAGACATGTTCACACGTACGACAAAAAAGGTGAACTTTGGACCGTGCGAACGCACCTCTAGATGTAAAATATATACATTTATGGCCACAAAGCCGACCACAATGGCTATTTAATTTATTTAGAAATGCCAAACGTGATTAAAGGAGAAGTCGTGCAGCAGTGATACCTTATCGAATTCCGTACATAATGCAGTGTATTTTTTTTATCGAAAAGCAGTGAGGTTGCATTTAGTTATGAGGGAATAGATGGTCAAGAGATCTTGTTTTTAATCCTGGGCTCTTACTCCTAAAGTGTTAGGACTAGTCCGAATTGAATAATCAAATTGAAACTCTGTGTATGTAAAAAGAGAAAATTGTAGGGGGAAATGCTATTGGTTGATGGACGCTTTTGATCATGATAATCGCAAATCTCTACATGACAAGGATCTGTTGTCGGATTGCCATATACAAATGAATTTGGAAAAAAGGAAGAATTCGTCGCTGATTTTACGAACCGGCATACGAAGCGTTTTTCGTGTCAATTTTCGATTTTAATATTTTTACATATTCTGAATGATATTACCATGATCAACCTTTCTGCAAAATTTTAGGTCATAAAACGCTTTAATTAAAAAGTTATTCGATTTTATAAAATGTGTGCCCTTTGTATGCCAGTTCGTAAAGCTCGAGTTAACGCGCGAAAAGGAAGTTGTTGATTTTACGAACCGGCACGCCTAGCTATAACTAGTCTGCTAGCAGAACAGGATTCACCGAAATCTGATGCTTAAACTTCGAGTCTGCGTGGAACTGGTAAGTTGAGGTTTATTTTGTTCTCGATTCAATGAAAATGTATGCACGTCGTGATTGAGTTATCTATAAAATTGTAAATAAACCTCTCCTACATTGGTGATTACCCTATGATTATTTCCTCTTTCGTAAACCCAGTCCCACATGTAGCGGGTTATGTTAGTGTACCAGTGTATCAAAGCACGTGCATGCAAACAATTTAAAAATGTTTCGCTCGGGGTTTCGCTCAATGAACGGGACCCATTAAATTAGATTCTGGGGTTATCGTAGTAACAACAGACCCAGTTTATTTGCTACCAACTTGTGGGCTACAGTATATGTTTAGAACTTAAAGTAATGTGATGTGGCAAACCTTGCATAATTTCAGAGATGGGTTCTGTATCTGTTGCTGTAGAAATATACCACTGACACTAGTGACTAGTCTAGTGAGTAGTGAGTACACTGCATCAACATCTACCAAAGATCACCATCACATTTACCTTTACTTTAGTTTCAAATTCACTTGAGACCTGCATAATTTGGTCATATATGTAAGTCTTTTCTTTGCATCCTTATAATTATAAGTGGTTTTAGGTATGACCATATTTTGTCAAAGTGCAGATCTTCTGTAATAAAGTCTAGAATCTATGTCTATGCTCGTACTCATCAAAAGCATCACTTTCAGCAACTAAACGAGGATATTGTGGTGTGCTGTCTCTCATAGTGGTCACGATTAATTAGTGCAGAGTGAAAGAAATGACTTGAAACAATATAATTCAACAGTCTGACTGGGTCTAAACTTTAGTACACTAAAATTATTGTACATGTAGAACCACATGCCTTCACCAGGTCAGGTCTAGCACTTGGTAGGTTTGCCAGTGTTAGAGATATGATTATCAAATATCAGGTTTTATTTTCTTTATAAACTATTGCTATTATAAATACCTATATTCAATCATTAGATGGAGTTTATCCAGGATAGCCTTGTCCCGTAGAACAGGGACAAATCTACTAACTTGACTGATATGGAAAGGAGAAAGAATTCGGTACCAAGGAGAGGCACTTCGGTGAAAATGAAATGGGGCAGCAGGTGGTGGCGGGGAAAATGTTGGCAGTGTCGGAACCTGGACTTGTACACACCATGGATATGGGAGACATCCCATTAGCTGAGCTTGGTTAGTAATACATTTTTCTATTCAGATACTTTCTTCTTGTTAATGCACATCATCCAAATTACTTTCTAAAAAGGCTGTTAACAAAACTGAGTACATCTCATAGTTTTCAGTTGGGTACTAGTAGTGTGTGAAATAGATTAGTTGATATGCTTTTTAAAAATTGGGAGTATGTTGAGAGGCTACAATCCTTACACTGGGTTGAATTAATGCAACTCACTATTGTTCTTTACCGGAGATTTTGGGAACACAATTGCGGTCCCTTTGACCCCGAAGTGGGAGGGGGGGGGGGGGGGGCGGTACCAGCCAGATTTTAAAAAAATAAATTATTAGGTGTGTTTATCTCCAAAGTAACTTTAGTTTATTAGTTTCTGGGTATAGTGATATTTAAGCAAACATTAGAATATGTTTATGGTGTAGAATGCTTCCAATGCAGTCCATTAATGTATCTCATTATTTCTGTTTCATTCTGAATAATCAAATGCAAATATCATATGTATTGCTTTGCAGTGATTCAGATACGTTCACGCCCAATGACCGATGACTAAGTTTGACTGCCTACGGACTGACAGCCTAAAAATGCTCCTACCAGAGTTGAAATGCCCATCAGAGGTCCAGCAAGGATGTAATGTCCCATACATTGACCCCTTTTGATTGAAGACCAGCCAACTTAAAGCTCACAGATTGGTGGTTAGTTATTCCTCATTCTTTTTTTTTTGTAGCTAACGAAGATATACATTTAGCCTATGTTAATGTAACTAGATACATGTACGTGTATTATACTGAGTATTTTAATTGGTTTTGAAGTTTGACATACATACCTGAAAATAAATGAAATTACCACCTTCCAGTATAATTTTATGACAGATATCATTGTCCTAAAGAATGGTAAGTTTTTGTAATATGAATCATGCAATTTTCATATTCCAGTTAAAGAAAGAAAAGTTTTGGGTAATATTCATTACACCAACTAGTATATTTTAAGCATATATTTATATGTACATGTTTGTGAATACAGTAAAACCTGTCTACAGCGACCGCCCAAGGGAAACACAAAAAGTGGTCTTTGTAGACAGGTGGTCTTTGTAGACAGGTTCCTTTAGTACATGTTTCAATGAGAAACCATTTTCAAGGGAAACAAAAAATGTGGTCCTTGTAGACAGGTGGTCTTTGTAGACAGGTGGTCACTAAAGCAGGTTTGACTGTGTCTGGATTTTATTCTGAAACTATGAATTGTGATCAAACAACATTCACAAGTGATTAGAATATTGTGATAAGAACTTAGCAAGTGGTTAGGTAAAAATAAGTTTAAAGAATTACCAGATGTATCTTTCTTTAAATTCTCTGTTGACATTCATGTCGAATCTGCTTGCAAAGTGAATATGGATTAATGTTATCAAATTATTAATTGTTGTATAACTACCTTTCAGTTTTTATTCACAATTTATTATACATGTATTTGGATTCTGGGTAAGCCTGATATGAAGTTGTTGTTTTGTTTTGTTTTTGGTCGCTATACACATGTACCTACTCCAGCATACATGTATTTATCTGTATATAGTATTCCATGATATTTTCTTGTTTCATTTCAAAATTCCTCTGTTGTATTTTTATGCTCCCAATCAAATGAAATAAATGAATGATATCATTTGTTTTTATTTCCAGTGATTCAAATGGCCCCAGTTCTACAAAACGGATAGCCCACAGTTTGCTGACAACCCACACACTGACTCCTATCAGAACAATGGTCCACAAATAATTGCTCAACAAATTGAGAGCCAAGGGATCCCAAACCCATGGACAACGGGTCACTGGTTTTTAGGTAAGTTACATGTTTACACCTCCTGAATGCAACTATTGAGTGATATTTAAAAAGTGTCCTTCTATTAAGTTTTTTTTGCAGGGGATGTCTATTTTTATTACCTTTGGTTAATGTACAGTGCAACTTAGAGAAATTAGCTTAGGAAATGCAATTTATGCATTAACTTTGACTGCACTTTCTAAGTTTGTTGAATCATGATGTATGTGTTTACGACAACTTCAACACATTTTGTTGATTTCATTAGAATATATTTTTGTAAAAAATATCCGTTTGTGGCTTCTACAACCTCATATTCAGTAATTTAGACCAAAGCAAGATTTATTAAATTCAATGAACCATCCAAATATATAAACAAAGACTGATGAGGAATATTGCATATGTGATATTCTTTTCTAAACTGCTCCCAAACTGTGTTGCTCTCTGTGTTAAAGTTCTCAGACCTGGTGAGGACATCACAAAGGCAGAATGAAACAGAACCCATGGAGTTGGATACAGACTTTGAGGATGAAGTACACAAAAGTGGAATCTGACACAGAAAACTTCCTGTTAGCTGCTGTTGGTCAGTAATAGCACAGCAGATGTTTCACCTGTTATATTGGAATTTGTATTCATGTAATTTGAATCATAACCATTCAAATTATATACATCTATATATATATTACATAATTATTTTAATTTCTCCAAGGTTTACAAGTAAAAGATATATTAGTAATGTTCAAAATAACATTGTTATTTACACTTGGTTATTCCCAACCAACTTAACTAGTACTCATGCTACAACATCCTAACATATAGTATGACTTTAACAGAAAATTACATTACCTTTTTCGTGTTTATTTTGTAGCCTTCATTTGCAAGCCTCCACCAGGATCTTGAACTGTAATAGGTTTATTGTCATTTAAATTTAACAACTTAATAAAATAACAAGTAATCATGCTACAACATTGTATAATACATGATAATTTAAAGAGGTTTCCTGGGTGGGGGCCAATTGAAGAGCTAAAGGAGAAAATCATAGGAAGGAAGATGGTGTATTCTAAGATTTGACTTATCATCTACTGAGGAAATTACAAGCTTTAGATTGAGGGCCACTACCTTTATTAGTTGGACATACATTTTGTTAGATTTACATTGTTTAATGCTTTCAGTTTCATACAGTAACTCTTCTGTTGGTGGATCTTTTCTGATGGGGGCCGAAGTGTTCATTTGTGAAATGGCTTTCATTGACAAATTTTAAAGGGATTCAAATGTATTGTTGAAGAATGCGTTGTTGACATAATATGTATATAGTGGGCTTGCAAACTTCTAATCATCAATTGTCTTTCAAGTGACTGATCTACACCAATATTTCATTGGGGAGCAATAAACCCATGTAATTAATATTAACAAGTTGGTTTAATTATATCTGAAATACTCTGTATGTATATTCTATTCCCATTTAAGCTTTCAATGTGTGGCATATCATCTAAAGAATTTCCAAAATATATCTGATATGTCTTTCTAAACTGATCAGGAAGGGCACTGGATAATCACCTTCTTTGATCCAGTTTATTGTTGATGCTGATTCTTTAGTAATGAGTAATCTAGCTTAGTTATAGATAAATTAAATTGAGAGTAGATTTCATGTGAAAGTATGCATTGCTTGTGTTATCTGAAAAAGGTATTTCCTGTTCTAAAAATATGCTGCAGATTCCTTGTGCATATACTGCAAGAAATGTAGTCAATTATGCATGAAAAATATATGAGCTGTCATATGGAGTAAGTAGATATTAGCTGCATCTCAAAATTACAATATTCATATTCATTGCAACATTTAAAGAATATGGGTAATGTGTAGTATTTGTATGCATCATTTCTAATTCTTCAAGAATCATCTTTTCTGTGGCGTAATTGTACTGATTAAGAAACTTGTTGAAATTTGCCAATGTTTTCAACTTGTCCATGAACCTCATTTTGTCTTCATAATTCCATCAAATGTTATAATTGAGTAAATAAAATGTCTTTATATTAATGCAAATCCATGGAAATTTTTGACACCCCCAGTATGCATTTAGTATAAATTCTAATAAAAATTGAAAAAAAAGTAATAGGATGAACATATTATTGTATTGTGCAAATATATTGAGCTTAATTTTACGCCGATTTGTAGATTGTTAGCATGCCTCTTGTAGTTTTGCTACAATCGTGTTTTGTAACAACTATGCAGCATTTTCTAATGGTTACATTTAATTTTTGTACAAACAATTAACCATTTCTTTGCTCAAAATGATGATTAAATATGTATATAATCAATTTAAACCATGAATTTCAAAGAGCGAATGTTCTCTTTACTGTAACAGTAAAATATATAACAACACCATGCCCCACATTATGGTACCTTGAAAATAATATGATAATATGTAAATTAGATACATGTACCTCTCTGAATTTAAATTCTACTTTCCTTGAGGTAAAGAGGGATATGACTGAGATAGGAATATGTAAAAGGTTATATGAGATAGAGGGAGATTGGAATGAAGAGAGAGGATGTGTGAAGAGAGAGGGATTGCAGTATTGAGTATCTGCCCAAGATGTGGACATTTTGTGATAAGAGTTGGGGAAATTGCTTGATAAACCATGAAGGTATAACATCAAAGGACCGTCTCTCGCGGAAAACTATCCCCAAGCACATACACCACCCCCTCCCTAAAAATTAACCCCCTTGGACAATACCCCCCCCCCCCCCCCTACAGGACGATTAACCCCCGAGAGAAAACAAATCTGCTTTTATTAAAAACCAACTTATTATCAGGGTCGACTTCCCCTTTAATGAACTGGGGGTAATTGACCTAATCATAGGGGGTGATTGTCCATGTGGGGGGGGGGGGGGCGGGGTAGTTTCCCGGAGAGGTAATTTTCAGGGGGTGATTGTCCAGGGAGAAATTGTCCTGATACGTACGGTAATGTAAATCATCTATGAATCATATAGTATATGGTACAAACGTCAATCGTTTATATGACTGGTAGGCCAACATGAAAGATTCAGAAGAGAACCACTCAAATATAATTTTTTTTTAAAGAGGAAAATACGGGATATTTAATGCGAAATAGAAAAAGAGAGAAGGGGTAGAATATTGGAAACAAATGAAAAAATGAAGAGAAAAAAAGATGTAAACAAATATAAATACAGGTTCAAGTGAGATATCAAAGATATGCTAAACATGTGATGCGGTATAGGGAAAAGATTTAATTGTTCTTGTGACAATTGGTATTGAGAATGTCATTTTAATGCACCATCAAATACGTATGCCGGTTCGTAAAATTACTCGTATGCGCATTTTGCATAGAGCGCGTAGTTAAGAAAAATTTTACGAACCGGCACAGGATCAACGCGTGCCGGTTCGTAAAATTTTTCTTAACTACGCGCTCTATGCAAAATGCGCATACGAGTAATTTTACGAACCGGCATACGTATTTGACCATGAATGATACCCAATGATACCAAAAGTATTTCGTTTCTTGCTGTAATATTGAGTGCATATGAAAGAAAAAATTCAACTCTTATCACACATGTAATTCCATGTTGATTAAATGAAAGTACGGTATTCAAATGAGCATTTTAAACTGGCCGCTGTCTTTAAACACGATTATCTCGGAAACTTGTTTTTGCGCTGTGAGGCTTCGCGTGCCGGTTCGTGAAATCAGTGACGAATTATATCCAGACCCTGTTTTTCTTATAAAGAGTTTGATTCATCCAGGTCAATCCAGATTGATCCAGATTGACCCAGATTGACCCAGATTAATCAGAAATCTTCCAAATCAATCGCAAAATTGCAAGCTCCCGTCTCTTTATCGATTAGAATAAACCTCAAATATGGATAAGAGAGATGACAGAACTTGCTAGTATAATTTACATTCGAAATGCAATGGTAGCATTAAATTCAATAGCTAGAAAAGGGGCGGGGCGGTGGGTTACATTGGTAGTGGTGGTGTTCGTAGTATCTCCTCGGTTAAATGAGGAAATACTTTGCATTTTAGAACTTCCGGATTCGATACACAACGCACCCACCCACACCACTGTCTATTCTTTTGAAGATGGTCATTTTCGTCGGTATATTCTTTTATTTTTCTATAGTTCTTCCTGCTTCACGTTACACGTCGCGTATCGTATTGTATTACAAGGAAGTTACTGGGAGCCTTGTTTTTCAGAGAGCTTTCGTTTCCCTCAAGGAAGATTACGTGTGATTGATTAATAGGTGTTTAAGCAGATTACCCTTTGCTTTAAACCATGTCAAAAGAACGAGAATGTATTTACTTTGTTTCGGTTGCTTAACTCCAAATAATGTATCGAAGACTTTTATCTTAATTATCTCATTTATGTTATTGGGGGAATTTCGTCAACTTGAATCTAGTTTCGTTTCGTTTCCAAGGCCATAATCAATATATCATTATGTCTCGGAAATGTTCCGTAACTAAACGATAACATTCTTTGTGGTCGAAGAACAGGGGAAAATCTGCTTAACATTCAAATACAGGGTCTCAAGGGATGTAGACCAGCAACATTTTGGAGCTGTTCCGCGGAAAGCTATTATGATCAAATTGGTTAGACTTGGCCCAGGGAGGTGGCCCTAGCCACAATTTATTGTGTTTCTAATAAAAAAAAAAATTATAGCACGGCTTGTAGACCAAAATTTAAAAAGTGCCAGCATATTTCGCAATCAACGCAGCGTCATAGAGGACACACTTAAGTGTGAATTTGCATTGTGTCGTCAGCAGTCAGCTTCAATCAACTCGGGCAATTTTCAACAATCATTTCTTTCCACAATATATTCATCATTCATCATTCATACTAAGTAAAGGCCTATATTACAATGTAAATATTATACAATTTATTATACTGTTATACCATATTAACAATCCAACACTTTTACAACACAAACCTTTTACAGGGTTCAACCTTCAGAAACGTACATTCATATTTGTTCATGGAATGCACGAAATTTATTATTGTTTTTTAGGAACTCGTCATTCTTACTAAAACACAGACGTGTCCACTGAAAACAACCACGCTACATTCCAACTGAGTGACCGGGTAAATATGTTATTCTCAGAATTCAGACGCTATGTAAAGTTGTGGACAAGACTAGGGCATATCCTGCCCTTTTCAAACAATACGTTAATATCGAAAATAATATCGCTAGTGATATTCGTTTGTCTCGCAATGTGGTCAATAAGGAATCTAAAAGATCACGACGTTTCGTATGCTACTGCAATACTTCGTCAGGTGATAAAAACTGTTGTAAGCAATACGTTAATATGTGACAGGAAATGGGGTCGCCATAATCACAAACAACATCTTGGAGAGACAATTTAATACTTCCGTCAAAATAATATATACCCAGCAGTGGACACAATAATAATGTAAACCGGTTAAAGGTAAAGACCAGTAATGGTCATGCGATTGCATTGTGAAAGAAACGTTGTGGAATCGATCAGAAAAGGTCGATCATCTAGCATCTAGCATCTGCAAGGTTCTGGAATCATCAAAATGATAAGAAATTTGGCTCATTCTTCGTAAAGTTACAAGCACTATACACAGAAAGATGTATATGGGACTACCCTATCTCTCTCACCAGACCATGAGAGAAATAAATTTACCAAATATATGAATTAGTAGGCGGTTTCCCGGCAAATTTTTTATCATCATGTATTAGTCAAAACATATTCTTTCACATGATTGGTAATGAGAGCTTCCATTTCATTTTTTGAAATTGGGGCGTTGCCAATACTGGTCTTTACCTTTAAAGATAAATGTGATTTGAAAGAGATAAAATAACTTTTCAAAATAGATTTGCACATTGTCCTGATAATTACATGTATAATGGAAGTCTAGATCGTTTTTTTCCTAGTTTTATTCCCTCTCTGTTTCTTTGATTCATTATTGTAAAGTACATTGTCGTATTGTGGTAAATCATGTATCTATATAATTTCCGTTTGCTTTAAAATGCACCATCCGTTACCGACTTGCATGATTTAACCCCCCCCCCCCTCCCCTCCCCCAAAATGAATGAATTAATAATACGAAAATGAATAAAAATGAAATAAATAGATTCATAAATAAATAAATAAATGAAAAACAAGCCTGTCATATAGGTCCATAAAAGTCTCTTCCACAGCTTTATGTAATGGAAGTTTATGGAAAAACATAATAACAAGTTAGTATTAGATGATGATTAATATTAATATTCTCTGACTGTCTGTTTCTGTTTCTGTGAAAGTAATAATTGTCACGTCAGAATCAGGTGGATATCAAATATGGTTACAAACATGATGAAGAGAAACTTCAGAAGAGTTTACCGAAGGGGCAGATTGAAGACATTGTTTTATGAAAACCAAAACCCCATTAGTTAAAGAGCTACAAAGATTAATTCATTAACGACGTTACGAGTTGCAAGTATCCGGCTTGAAAGTATTTTTCTATCACATTACTGTTTTCAAACATCATACTCAGTATTTATTAATCGTCTTCATTTTGACATATGTAGCAACTGTCAACAACCCTCCTTCTATCAAGTATCGTGTCACTCAGCGAGGAGGGATAACGAGGAAAAAGATAAGGAGAAGAAGATGACGAGATGAAATGAGAAAAAGGCAAGGGAGAACAGAAAGAACAACAGTAAGCAATAGCTGGCAAAGAATTATAGGAGGAGAAAAAAGTAGAAAGGCAAAGGATCAGTAAAGAAAAGGAAATTCATTTTTTAAAATGAAGACAAGAAACAATAAGGATTAAGTGATTTCTCTATGGATACATTTTTATATCTTGATCATTGATATAAATGATAATGTCGCGATATGTATGATTGTGTTATGTTGTAAGGAAACCTCTATCCTTGTTAAATAATAGAAAGAGGTGGCCTTATGAGAAACTTCGATAAAGTAGATAGGAGAAAAATGAAATATAAGTAGCAACTATCTAAATTCCAAATGAATAACAATACACATATTTTGTCCCTTTCCTTTTCAAGTTATTCTGGATTCGTACATCAACATTCACCATCCGAGTCTGCAATTTAAAGACTACGCGTGATCGTCCATCTTACGTCATCGATCGCAAGGACAGCGCGGGCTCTGTGTTTCACTCATAAATTTGAGGAGAAAGGATGACTCACCGTCTGAAGAATGTGTTTGGTTTGGGGGATAGCCCTCGCCCAGACGACGGCGGTTATTCATTGTTAATCATCATATTTGATCATCCAAAAATCATATATTATTCACGGCCTTCGATAACGTGTTCGAAATATGACTGGAATATGAGGATGACTGATAGGTTTTGTTTAGTGGCTCTTTTGCAGCTACAATATATTTGATCATCTGAAGAGGATAAAGATGAAGGGGAGGGGCTCATTATCTATATAGGGATGACGAAGAACAGGGATTTTAAAAAAGGAGCGAACATAGCTGAAAGAAGAGTATTAAAAGCATCTTACAACCGAAAGGAAAATGTGATGTGGTGGGGTGTGTGGTCTTTTGGCTCTTCGGTCCGATTCGATCCGAAATGCTACCATTTCTTTTTCTTCTTCTCCTTCGCCTTCTTCTTCTTCTTCTTCGTCATCATCATCATCATCATCATCAGCAGCAGCAGCAGCATCTTCTTCTTCTTCTTCTTCTCCTTCTTCTTCACACCATATCCACTTCATTGTTCTCCCTCCCTCCCCTTCCTCCAAACTTCTATCACTTTCTTGTTTTCATTTCATTCTTCTCTACTTCGTTTAGAAGGTGCATGCATCTTATACGGTTCGGATATGGTAGAATATTATAGTCTATTATAGCCTCATTGGTCAAAACTCTCACACGTTAATGAGATAAAAGAAAAACAGTTTGATTAACCTAAACAAGGGGAAAAATATTCTTTTATCTTTTATTATACTGGGCCCCATCTTATAAAGAGTTGATATCAATCGCATTTTTTTGCGATTGATACCAATCCCCACTATGTAAACAAAAGATAGGAGACTGTAAACTTGTGATTAACTGGAGGACTTACGATTGATTTGGATCAGTCGTAACTCCTTATTAGGCGGGGCCCTGAATTGCTAATTATAAACTGACTTGCTTTATTGTCATACGACATTGTTCATTTTCTTTGTTTACTAATGGCATCCACTGTACCATTAATCTTGTAACAATTGAATTCAATATACTAATTGCTGTTTAACATTATATTTTGTATGCATGAAGTCATATTCTTCGTTTGAACTACTAAATGTCAATGTCAATGTTATAACCTTATTTCATCTTTTCTTGTATTTTACTGTAAATATGGCAAAACTAGTCTCTGGACTATTGCCATGTCTTTTTTTTTAAAACAATAAAAACGCAATTGAATTTGAACCTACGTTTAACAGCAGACGAGAACAAATGAAAACAGAAATTTTCTTTAAAAATCCAGATTTAACAAATCAAAAAATTACTATAAATGCACATTATAAGTCGGTCTATTCAATAAGAACCAAACTAACGTTATTATCTGTTTCCATACGATTGATATACTAGTTAAAAAATAATATAGCGATGCTGAATAAGAATAATAACAGTTTGAACTCGTTGTTGTTGTCCAATCTGAAAAGATTATTTCCGCCTGGCTATACTGTTTTTCAAGTTATTCATCAATGATGATTAGATGGCGCTGTTACTTTTTCTCTGGCTCAAATATTGATTCAGTCATTTCAGTGTTTCATCTTTTCTTCAATATTGCTCCTTGAATGGTCGCCAGTGAGTTTCACAGCTTCCGTTCAATAGATGGTGTGGGCAATACTTTAGGCGTCGACCGTGAACAGGGTACGAGTATCAACACAGGTTAACTGTTCAGTGCTAAAATATACTTTTCTTTCCTTCCTCAGTTCGGAGAGAGAGAAGGCAAACATGAAATAATAAAAATACAAAATAAACATTGGCGTATAGGCCTATACATAATTTTCTTTGTTTAAATCAAAAAAAATTAATTACAATTAGTTCTTTACATCACCTTGGCAAAGTTAGTTATAACTCCCAGCTACAATGGGCGATATCTAGGGCAAATTATTAGAACCATTGCTACGTACCATTGCTCTCTCTGTTTAAAAGCGCACTGGTGAAACTTGCTGTTCACCAAATGTAAATAGCGCCATCTCACTTTCTGCGTAACCGTCTGTATTGTGTATTAATACAAATTGTCTGATGTAACACAAATTAATTCTACATTCTTGTAATTACTCATTATACTTACAAGTTTCCGTTTAAAACAAATAATATATTGACCTCTCCAGCTGAATATTAATTAAATCATATGCGCTAAATCATTGATGAACACATCTTGAATTATAGGGTACAGTCAAACGTGCTTTGTGACCACCTGTATACAACAAGCACATTTTTGTTTCCCTTGAAACATGTACTGAAGGAACCTGTCTACAAAGACCACTTGTCTACAACAAGCATATTTTTTGTTTCCCTTGGGCGGTCGCTGTAGACAGGTTTGACTGTATTAGGGTATAGAATATCAAATCTCCGAATGGAATATGCCAAATAATTTTTGAATGCTTAGACCTGAACCTAGCGCATTTTTTTACAAAGCAAGGAAAATGGTCTTTTCATTTAGATTTGCTATATTATTGAGGTAAGCATAAGATAATAATAATGTTCGATTAAATCTGTAAGGCGCCAAATCCACTTGAAAATAAATACTCAGGAGCACTAGTGCAACTGATGAAACAACATATAGGCCTATAAACAAAAGTACCATTTGAGAAAGATGCAAAACATGAACAATAAAAGGAAGAAATTACAATTAATTATAAGCCAAATTAAACAAATTCTCTCTTAAAGTGTTTTTTAACACTTCAACCGATTTGCTATTTCCAATCCCTCGAGGGATAGCATTCCATAGCGAAAGCCGTGCATGAGCAAAGCCCCCCCCCCCCCCCCACCCCCACGCCCTACTTTTTACAAGATGTAGAAGAAAAGAAAGGAATAAGAAGTAGGTGTTTATATCCTTTCAGTTTAAAGGGCAATTACATTTTCTCGATTTCTTCTCCAGATGATGCTGCATCTAGGAAGGTGAGAGTAGGAAATTCCATGATTTGGTTAACTATGAAATAAGAACCATGATTCTTTCTGACAGTATACAGATGATTAGTTTACCGCTGGGGCACGTGCCCCAATCGGTTGGCAAAAAAGGGGGAGGAAAGAAAGGATAAGGGGGGAAAGAATGTGAACAGAAGGTGATCAAACGACCAGTCTTCTGCTTGCCAACTGCCAAAATAGTGGGAGGGGGGCTGAATTTAAGAACAGTCAGTGGTTATAGCAGCGATATAGGAAATACAGATACGGGTATAACTGTTCAAAATTAAGTATTATAATGGCCTAAGGTGACATTTTTATTGTTGAAGTTGTATACAGACATCCTCATAGATACTCTTGCTTTTTTTTTATTATTATCATTGTTTTTTATTTGTAGTTTTAGAAATGTAAAGAGGACCTCAAAAATAAAGCTCTTAATTCATTACAAGTTGATGTTAGTGTATATTGCGTGTTCACGGATAACCACAGATCCTATTGTCTCAATCTTGTTATAAATGTATGCATTTTTGTGTTTTCAAATATCGTGACAGAAAATTCAATCACTGGCAAATGTCCAGCAATCTCCCTCTCCATATAAAAATTGGATTATTACCTATTACGTGTTCATCCACAGCCTATATTCCTTTTCCTCCCCCAAGAAATCGGACAGGAAAATGGTCATTGTTGGTTTTTGATGGTTTAATAATGGATTGGCAGACTGGGGGACATTTTAGGTAACCGAGAAGTGAGGTTTCATGTATAATGATAAGTAATGCATTGTAAAGAATTATATTCACAGTGCTTTGAGCAACGAAATGCATAGCCTAGATAAATTCAGAACGCCTAAAACGCTTTGCGTGGTGGATATCTAGTATGGAAAAAATTAAGAAAGGTCGGAATTTTATGACAAAGCCTCTCTTTCCCTTTTCGTATCTTTCTCTCTTACTTTCTTTCTTAATTTCTTTCTTCCTTTCTTCCTTTTATTCGTGTATATTTTATACTGCATTATTTATGTCTATTCTTTTTTTCTCATTGTTTTCCTTCTGCTCATAATATTATGGTGACGCTGTCTTTCATCTTTGTAGTTCACCTCAGTTCATCTCCTTCCGTCTGCCCCCCCCCCCACCTTATATCCCGATCTCCAATCGAAGCACTCTTTTCTCTAAGTGCATTTTGTATCAATTGATTATCTTCTTCTTCCTCTTCATTTGTCTTAGTGTCTTCCCAAAGCTCTTTTCATTCAATCCCAGCATGATTAGGGAAATCTCCCTTGATTCCTAACGTTAAATCTAGTATACTGCGGTCAAGGTGAACTGCGTTCCTGGCATTTCACCAAATAATAAGGAGAATAAGTATAACGAAGAATAACCTTTCTGATTAACCACGATATTTGAGCAGTATAAAAGAACGACGACTTAGGTAGTGAGGGCTGTAAAGAATAGAATTCCGAACACTGTATTATCACTTCTTGGTCTTATGCACCGCTTTAAATGGATCGTTTAACAATGTTAAATCTGAGATACACGGTCCTACATGTAACCAATGCCTGTGATATAGTGTGATATTGAAGCCCTAAAAAATCGCGCTTCAAAATGATCAAGAAGTGCCTCAAATAAGTAGAAATCTTTGAGTGACCGGTTTTACCATACTCGTTTTCCCCAATAGACTGTAGTGTTATGAAAACCGTTCGGCGAACGGTTCTCATAATTTGTAATTCCAATCATTAATATCTTGATAATCAGACAGGCGATCGGCTTGTAAAAGTCATGGAGTTCCTGACTGACCTAAAGGTTTGTAATTATCATTGCAGCATGAGCTAAATCGAGGATTATTTATAAAGGATCTAAGACAAAGTTACCGGATCCCTTTAAACAGAGTAACTCTAATTTTTCTTGTACTACTTTGAAAGGAGATATAAATAAGATCTATAAAAAAATTAGTGCTTTGTACAGCAGAAAGGCAAATGTAGTTACGCATGGCAAATCCCCTTATAAATCTCAATATTACCCCCCTTAGGCCTTCATAATACACGCAATAGACAATCCCTTTTAATTTGGAATGAGTTCTCTTTCTCTTGCTTTTCTCTCACACCCTATCTGTTCCCCACTCCTTCAAAATTAAAAGGGATTGTCTATTGCGTATAAATATAAAGGCCAAAGGGGGATGAAATTAAAGTTTTGAAGGGGATTTGCCATAAATTCAATTTGCCATTCTGATGTGCTAAACTCATTTTTGTGAGAGTTGGCAAGAGAAAGAGAGAGAGGGAGGAAAAAGAGAGGGGCGGGGAGGAAGGGAGGGAGAGAGTAGGAGGGAGAGAGAGAGAGAGAGAGAGGAGGGAGAGAGAGAGAGAGAGAGAGAGAAGACGGGAAAGAGAGAGAGAGAGAGAGAGAGAGGGGGAGAGAGAGAGAGAGAGAGAGAATATACTTTTGCACTTGACCCGCTAATGGGTGCTTCGTTTCCTCCGCCTCGGCATGCGTGCGGATAGAGATTTAACACAATTATCTTCCAAATTTTCTGCATATTTTTATCCCGTGCATTATTCTTGACAACCTTTCAACTTAAGTTTAAATCGATTAAAGCTTGCAAGGAAGCTATCAATTGCTAAGAAAAGGGGTCTTAGTGAATTTTCCCATGTCATCCACTCTTCACATACTGTTTTGTTACTTTTTACAAAATCTGTTGTAAATTTGTTCTCGCGTATGAGTTTGCATAGCTTTTCCCATTGACGCTAAGATACACGCCTCCAAGGATGTTTCCTCATTTTGTCTTATCTTGTTTTTGCAATGACGACCTTCGTCATTGCCTTGTTTTCGTTCACATTCTGCCCCATTAATTGCAATGACGACCTTCGTCATTGCCTTGTTTTCGTTCACATTCTGCCCCATTAATATACTTATCCTCCTTATCCTTATCGTCCGGAATCACATTCGTTTTGTACATAGTGCTTGTTATTCCTAGTTAGGTGCCTTCATCATATCCATTTCCTTTCAAATTTCGTAGGCATCATCTCTAGCATCTCATCAAGGTCACCTACTTTTTCGATTTTCGAAATCAGTCATGCATGACCGTCCATGCGCCATTTTGTCCGTTTCTGGTCCATTTTAAGGCCTTTCTATCTTCCTTCCTATCTCCACTATCCTAGATCCTACAAACTCCTAACAAATTCCTCTAGATAGTCTAAGAGGTGTTCTTTCATCTGCGACGGGTAACCTGACCTTCAAAATGCCATCTTCGTACTCAAAATTCAAATCTGAAACCGACTCCGTCAAAAATCTTTAAAATTCTTGAGAAATGTACCCCTAAATAATCTAAAACTGCCATAACTTTCTCATATAATGTCCGTTTTGTATTAAAATCTCACAGTATGTTTGTCTCATAATTGCTGATAGCCATGCCCAATTTCACGCTCCAATGGCTTTGCAAAACATAAATAGCGCCCTCTAAAGTTCTGGAAATTGGCTTTCTCTCAGTGGCCGTATCTCCATTATGGCTTGGCAGACCCGTACCCTTTTTTGGATTTAGATACTTGAGGATATGCCCTTTCCAGCCATATACAAAATTATATACCCTATCACTGACCAAATTTGCGAAAATTGCCCTCCAAATTCGCCATTTTCAAGAAAATTCCGAAATAACTTCAACTTGCTCTAAAATGGCGATCTTTATACCTACGTCGTTGAAACTTGGCAGACACATGTTTCCATGAACGTGACAACTGTCTGCCAAATTTGGTACATTTTAATAACGTCAGCGCAAAGTTATCGCTAAAAATGATGAATTTGCTATGCATTACGTAATAGCGCCTTTAATGCGTGCAGTACATTGCGTGCAGATGACAATGGTGTCAAACTGACCGCAATGAAGTGCCCTTTCGAATGATACCAAGTATGGTATATGTTTACACAGAAAATCGTGAGTAAATCGCATTTGAACAAGGGTCACTATACGAATTCCGCCCGATTATAACACTTATCGGCCATGACGTCATTTTTTCAGACTACTTTTCGCCCCCTAAACATCGTTTTTTTTCCTTGAAAATTTGCACTGACATTCCGAGATGCAATACGCAGGGCACCTCGTGGCCGGATTTTTGGAATTAGTCAAGGGGGCCATTTAAGACGCCATTTTGTCCTTAAAATCTATTTTACATCACATGTTTCGATAGGATTTTTGGTAGTCCATGTCGGTGTAACCAGGAGGGAGCACCACTCTTATGTGCTCTCTTGTTTTCTGTGAAATTTTGTGTCTTTTTGTGATCTTCTTGATTTGATATTTACACCAGTGGAGGAAGTTTATACCTGGAACCTACTAGACATTTTCTGTCTTGTTATATGGATCAATTGTGAAGTTTTGAGTGAAAAACTATCTGCTTTTTCAACCTTTCTGTGTAACTTGTACATCAAGGGATCTTCATTACTCCTGTGCAATGTGCTAGCACAGTCATGTAACATTATACTGCTTCATCAATAAATCTGTCATTACCTATGGAGGCTGGCAGTCTTCAATTTCACTCGTTGAATCTTCATTCCTCCTGTGCGGTCAGCTTGACCTATTGAACTTTTATGGCTGGAGCTGGAGTCGGCAACCCCTCATAATAATCTGCTGTGCATCCGCAACTATGTGACACTTCTTCACTTATTTCTACCCCTAGGCTCTCGGACTGTCGCACCTGTGCTATTAGTTTTGTTTTTTTGATTCCCATTAAGTCCTCGATTCCTCGCCCTGTTAAAATGCCGCCCAAAAAATCAGAATCTTCAGCTGACATAGCTCGGCATGTTATTAATCAGCTAGAGAACAGCGACGCTTTTAAGCTTATAGTTAAATCTGCCGTCAGGGAGGCGGTTGCTGATTTGGCTGTCCGGCTTGAGGAGCAGGAAGCAAGGGTGCTCGAGCTAGAGGTGCAGGTGAAAGCTCAAGCATCTGAGATCGAGCAGCTTAAGAAGGCCAAGGAAAGCACCCATGATGCTGCTGGAATACTTGATTCAAAGCTTGACGCTTTGGATCAGTACTCGCGGCGGAATAATGTAAGGATCCACGGCATGGAGGAGACGGTTGGGGAGTCGACGGAGGAGGTGGTCTGCAAGGTCGCTCAACGAATGGGTCTTAAACTGACCCAATCCGACATCGACCGCACTCATCGCCTAGGACCGGGTACCAAGCCAGCTGGTGGTGACAAGCCAGATCGATCTATCATTGTAAAGTTTTCATCGTACCGTACCAGAGCCCTTTTCATTGGAGCGAGGATGAAGCTCAAGGGCTCTGGTATATATGTCAACGAGGACCTGACAGCCAGGAAGCAGAAGCTCTTCCATGCCGTCAGGCACTGCAAGAAAGCTGTCAAGGCCTGGAGTATTGACGGCAGAATATTCGCCGGTCTCGCCAATACCAGTGACAATGGTCGCCTAACCAAAAAGCTGATTACGTGCGAGGAAGATCTTGCGAACTTATGACTGAACTTCGCAGATTATATAGTAACTCCTAACTTGCAACTAAGCCTATTCATGGCAAATATGTTTTATATACAGACTGTTTTTTTCTTGCCTTTGTTCATTATATATCTCCCCCACTTTTCTACTTTATTTCTCCTTCATTCTCTGCTATTTAATTTCAACATGAATTTTATTTCTCAAGCTGTCTCCTTTCCCTTGGAATCTAAGCACATTGGTGCTTTATATATAATGTGTATTTCCTATCCTCTCTATCTCATGTCAGTTTGCTACCCGAATTACGAACCGCAGTTACACAGTACAATATCTATTTTCTTACTCTCTCAATATGATCCAAACTGATGATGATATTACATGCAGTTTTTTTGAATCCAATGCAAGTACCTTGCAACAATATGATGAAAATGATGATCAAATTACAATAAATTGTAATTATTGTACCGAAAAGCAATTCTTTGATATGGTCTGTGGTTCAGAAAGTAATGAACTTGCTTTAATTCACTTGAATATACGTAGTATGTGTAAGAATTTTGAAAATTTCAGTGTTTTCACCAAGCGTATATCAGGATTCACAGCAATAGGTGTTTCTGAGACCTGGTTTCCTTCTGAATTCGATACTAGCTTATATTTAATTCCTGGTTATAATTTAGTTTCTAATAATAGACGAGATAAAAGAGGTGGAGGGGTGGCTTTATACATTCCATCTCTGATGGATTACCAAATATGTCATGAGCTTACCATTATGAATGATGTGTTAGAAACTATATTTGTTGATGTTTTCATACCAGGAAAACGTAATGTTGTTTTAGGTGTCGTTTATAGGCCGCCACAAAGTAATCTAAATCTCTTTATAGATGAAGTACACAATATTCTGTCAAATCCATTACTTAATAACAAGACAATTTTTCTTATGGGTGATTATAATCTGAACCTGCTCACTTGCGATGGAAATAGCAGTATTGATGACTTTTTGAACCTGTTGGTGTCCTTTTCCTTGATGCCTTTGATCACTAAACCTACAAGAGTGTCTGAAAATTCCTCTACTCTCATTGACAATATCTTCACTAATTTGCAACCCTTTCCAGACGCTGGCATCATAATTTCTGACCTATCGGACCATTTTCCTATTTATGCCAAGATGCCATTGAGCAAACCCTCTTTCATTACTAGGCAAAATAAACATGCCCGTAGGAGCAATCCCGAAAATATTGCAAAGCTTAAGGAAGCCCTAATTGCAACTGACTGGAGTGATGTTTTACTTGATCAAAATGTTGATAGCTGTTTTGAAAACTTCTTTCGAAAATTTATATTGCTGTATGATGAGAATATACCTATATGTAAAAGAGATAGTGGAAATCACAGGAAGATCCCCCGAATGCCATGGATTACAAGATCGCTATTGAAATCGATCAATAAGAAAAATAAGCTATATTATAAATACAAGACAACTAAATCAGAACAGTCACGCTTGAATTACACTAGATATCGGAACACCTTAACTACAACATTACGTGTTTCAAAGAAAAATTACTATTCCACTCAGTTTCAGGCAACCTTAAATGATATAAAAGGAACATGGAAGGTAATCAAAAATATTTTTAAAAGCAACAGTAAAACATCCAGCATAAGATCTCTGCAAATTGATGGAGAATTAGTAGATGATACAAAATCTATTGTTGAAAAGTTCAATAATTATTTTTGTAGTATCGGTCCGAATTTGTCGGAGGGTATTCCAAATTGTGATAAATCATTCCATGACTTCTTGAAAGAACCTAACCAGCAAAGTTTGTTTTTAATGCCAACAAATGAAGTAGAAGTACTCAGTATAATACATTTTTTGAAGATTGGAAAAAGCCCAGGCTGTGATACTATCTCCAACAGTCTAGTTAAAAACTTAGCAGTAGAAATCGTACAGCCATTAGTGCATATATTTAATCTGTCACTGACAAATGGCATTGTACCCAGGGAGATGAAAGTGGCAAAGGTTGTCCCAATTTTTAAGAAGGGTGACCCAAAACTATTGACGAACTACCGACCCATTTCCCTATTAACAACTTTCTCTAAAATTCTTGAAAAACTTATCTATGTGAGAACTGTAAAGTTTCTCAATTCAAGTAAAATATTTTCCAACTTTCAATTTGGCTTCCGTGAGAAACATACTACCACCCATGCTATACTGCACTTTATCAATAAAGTTTCTTATGCTATGGACAACCACATGCACACACTTGGAATATTCTTGGATTACTCTAAGGCATTTGATACAGTAGATCACAAAATATTGTTATGTAAATTATCCCATTACGGGGTTAGGGGTGCTGCCCTGGATTGGTTCAGGAGCTATTTAGCTGACAGACAGCAATTCGTTTCCATAAATGGTTTTGATTCAGAGTTACAAAATGTCAGCTGTGGAGTCCCACAGGGATCACTTCTTGGTCCTCTTTTATTTATTCTTTATATAAATGATTTTCAATATTCTTCTGATGTATTATCCTTTATTTTGTTTGCAGATGATTCAAGCATATTTTTTTCACACAAAGATGCACAAGTTCTTGTGCAAACAGTTAACTCAGAGTTGCGCAATATTACCTCATGGATTCATGCTAATAAACTGTCTCTTAATCTTACAAAAACCAATTATATGATATATAGCAATTCGCTCAAGATGTTGCCCGGTGACATTATGTTCAACGGTGTTCTGATAGACAGGGTAACATCAACTAAATTTTTAGGTCTTTATATCGACGAACAATTGAAGTGGAAAACTCATGTAAATAATCTATGCAAAATATTATCAAGGAATACTGGTGTAATTCGTAGGTTGAAGTCTACTCTTCCTAAAAGCATATTACTTATCTTGTATTCAACTTTAATTCTACCTTATATTAATTATGGTGTGCTTGCTTGGGGCAAATCTCTAATAACACAATTAGATAAAATATTCTTGGCTCAAAAGAGGGTAATAAGAACAATCTGTAATGCTGACTTTCGTGCTCATACAAATCCTCTTTTTTATCATCATAGGATTTTAAAGGTAGAAGATATTTATTATATGCAATTGGGTTCCTTAATGTATGATCTCAACTCAGGTGTACTGCCACTGGCATTAGCCAAGATTTTCAAGAGAAACAATCAAATTCACAATTATGCCACAAGAGGTGCTTCTGCATTCCACTTACCCCATGCAAGGACAAAGTTTACTCTCAACACGTTAGTTTGCACTGGACCAAGGTTTTGGAACACTCTTGACTCAAGCATTAGCCATTCTGTCAGTATATCTGTCTTCAAACGTAAACTGAAATTGTACTTATTGAATAATTACTTAGTTGTTTCTTAATCTGTAGTGTCGTGATTTATATTTGAACTTAATCCATTCCCCAATTTACTACTGTATAGCAACTGCCGACTTACCTTTTCCTTTTTCTTTCCTTTCTCGCCTGTAGCGAGCTTTCAGTTTACAGTGAAAGTATTTTTTTTTCTTTCTCCCCCCCACTCGAGCTCTCCCTCTCTTTCCCACTCCCGCCCCCTCTCTTCATTTCTATATCCCACATTATTATCACTCTTATCTCCCCCTTTTGTACATAGTCTCTTCTCCCCACCCTTTTTTATTACTCAGTTAAACCATGTGTATAATCATATGGTTATTGTTTATAGTTATTTGTTTTAGTACTAGCTTTAGCGCCTTTGACGAACATTTCTTGTATTAATCTATTATATAACCAGGCTGTTCTTGTTGTTTATGTTATTGTTTTTGAGGGACCTGACCTCTACAAGCTAAGCTTTAATTAGGTCTCCTCGTCTTTTCTTCTTTTGTTTTCTCATGTAAATGCATTGTGTGAACTTGATTCTTATAAGTGTTCCTCTTATATACTTTGCATGTTATACATTTGTTAAATTGTATTACTTTTATGTTGGAAGAAAGACAAATAAACTTGAAACTTGAATAGAAAAAAAGAGAGTAGTTTACAATAACAACCCTGAAATTCTCTTTCCAATGATACCATATACGGCCCATAAAGAGACATAAAGAGAGAGAGAAAAAACAATTTAACTCCGGTCATAATACAGATCCTGTACGTTTTCCGCCCATGCATTACACGCATTGTCTATGGGGCAAATCGGGTTCACGCTTTTGACCCCTAGAACGATCTTGATTGCAATGACGAACATGCAACTAATCCCATTTGTTTTTGCACGCAGTGCTTGCGAGCCCTTTCTAAGTTCTTTCCCCTATCCCAATTTCTTTCAAACATCGTAGGCATAGTCACTACCATCCCATCAAGGTCACTATTGAGGCCTTTCTTTCGCCCTACCTGTCTCCAATATTACAGAAGCTAAAGACTTCGTACAAATTGCTCTGGATAGTCCGAGAGAAGCTCTTTCGTTCGACACGTAGAAACACGGCGTCATTGCACGCACATCGTTGTGACACGATTGCATTTCTAGTATTCTCCTTTTCCTCCTTTTCCTCCTTATCGTCAGGAAATCGCATTCGTTTTGCACGTAGTGTTTGTGACTCCTAGTTAGGTGCTTTCCTCATGTCCTTTTCCTTTCAAATTTCATAGGCATAGTCTCTAACATCTCATCAAGGTCACTACATTCTTCGATTTTGGAAATCACTCATGCATGACCGTCCAGGCGCCATTTTGTCCGTTTCTGGTCCATTTTAAGGCCTTTATATCTTCCTTCCTATCTCCACTATCCTTCATCCTACAAACTTCTAACAAATTCCTCTAGATAGTCTGAGAGATGTTCTTTCATCTGCGACACATGACTTGACCTTCAAAATGCCATCTTCATACTCGAAATTCAAATCTAAAACCGACTCCGTCAAAAATCTCTCAAGTTCTTGAAAAATGGACCCCTAAATAATCTAAAACTGCCATAACTTTCTCATATAAATTCCGTTTTGTATTTAAATCTCACAGTATCTTCATCTCATAATTGCACATAGCCATGCCAAATTTCACGCTCCAATGGCTTTGCACAACATAAATAGCGCCCTCTAAAGTTCTGGGAATTGGCTTTCTCTCTGTGGCCGTATCTCCATAATGGCTTGGCAAACCCGTACCCTTTTTTGGATTTAGATACTTGAGGATATGCCCTTTCCAGCCATATACAAAATTATATACCCTATCACTGACCAAATTTGAGAAAATTGCCCTCCAAATTCGCCATTTTCACGAAAATTCCGAAATAACTTCAACTTGCTCTAAAATGGCGATCTTTAAACCTAACTCGATGAAACTTAGCAGACACATGTATCCATATACGTGTCAACTGTCTGCCAAGTTTGGTAAATTTTAATAACGTCAGCGCAAAGTTATCGCCAAAAATGATTAATTTGCTATGCATTACGTAATAGCGCCTTTAATGCGTGCAGTACATTGCGTGCAGATGACAATAGTGTCAAACTGACCGCAATGAAGTGCCCTTTCGAATGATACCAAGTATGGTATATGTTTACACAGAAAATTGTGAGTAAATCGCATTTGAACAAGGGTCACTATACGAATTCCGCCCGATTATAACACTTATCGGCCATGACGTCATTTTTTTCAGACTACTTTTCGCCCCCTAAACATCCTTTTTTTTCCTTGAAAATTTGCAATGACATTCCGAGATGCAATACGCAGGGCACCTCGTGACCGGATTTTTGGAATTAGTCAAGGGGGCCATTTAAGACGCCATTTTGTCCTTTAAATCTATTTTACATCACATGTTTCGATTGGATTATCATAGAAATAAAGAGAGTAGTTTACAATAACAACCATGAAATTTTCTTTCCAATGATACCATATACGGCCCATAAAGAGACATAAATAGAGAGAGAAAAAACAATTTAACTCCGGTCATAATACAGATCCTGTACGTTTTCCGCCCATGCATTACACGCATTGTCTATGGGGCAAATCGGGTTCACGCTTTTGACCCCTAGAACGATCTTGATTGCAATGACGAACATGCAACTAATCCCATTTGTTTTTTGCACGCAGTGCTTGCGAGCCCTTTCTAGGTTCTTTCCCCTATCCCAATTTCTTTCAAACATCGTAGGCATAGTCACTACCATCCCATCAAGGTCACTATTGAGGCCTTTCTTTCGCCCTACTTGTCTCCAATATTACAGAAGCTAAAGACTTAGTACAAATTGCTCTGGATAGTCCGAGAGAAGCTCTTTCGTTCGACACGTAGAAACACGGCGTCATTGCACGCACATCGTTGTGACACGATTGCATTTCTAGTTGCAATGACGACCTTCGTCATTGCCTTGTTTTCGTTCACATTCTGCCCCATTAATATTCTCCTTTTCCTTTTCCTTTTCCTTATCCTTATCCTTATCGTCAGGAAATCCCATTCGTTTTGCACGTAGTGTTTGTTATTCCTAGTTAGGTACTTTCATCAAGTCCTTTTCCTTTCAAATTTCGTAGGCATCATCTCTAGCATCTCATCCGGGTCACTACATTCTTCGATTTTCGAAATCACTCATGCATGACCGTCTAGGCGCCATTTTGTCCGTTTCTGGTCCATTTTAAGGCCTTTCTATCTTCCTTCCTATCTCCACTATCCTAGATCCTACACATTTCTAACAAATTCCTCTAGATAGTCTAAGAGATGTTCTTTCATCTGCGACCTATAACCTGACCTTCAAAATGCCATCTTCGTACTCAAAATTCAAATTTGAAACCGACTCCGTCAAAAATTTCTAAAATTCTTGAAAAATGGACCCCTACAAATCTAAAAATTGCAATAACTTTCTTTTACAAATTCTGTTCCGTCTCATCTTTTCGCAGTATCTTTATCTTATAATTGCACATAGCCATGCCAAATTTCACGCTCCAGTGGCCATGCAAAACATAAATAACGCCCTCTAAAGTTCTGGGAATTGGCTTTCTCTCTGTGGCCGTATCTCCATAATGGCTTGGCAAACCCGTACCCTTTTTTGGATTTAGATACCTGAAGATATCCCCTTTCCAGCCATATACAAAATTATATACCCTATCACTGACCAAATTTGAGAAAATTGCCCTCCAAATTCGCCATTTTCAAGAAAATTCCGAAATAACTTCAACTTGCTCTAAAATGGCGATCTTTATACCTACATCAATGAAACTTGGCACACACATGTATCCATATACGTGACAACTGTCTGCTAAGTTTGGTAAATTTCATTAACGTCAGCGCAAAGTTATCGCCAAAAATGATGAATTTTCTATGCATTACGTATTAGCGCCTTTAATCCGTGCAGTACATTGAGCGCAGATGACAATGGTGTCAAACTGACCGCAATGCAGTGCCCTTTCGAATGATACCAAGTATGGTATATGTTCACTCAGAAAATTTTGAGTAAATCGCATTTAAACAAAGGTCACTACACGAATTCCGCCGAGTTTCGCCTATGGCGTCATTTTTTCAGACTGCTTTTCGCCCCTTAAACGTCCTTTTTTTTCCTTGATAATTGGCAGTGACATGCCGAGTTCTAATACGCAGGGCAACTCGTGGCCGGATTTTTGAAATTGGTCAATTGGGCCATTTAAGACGCCATTTTGTCTTATAAATCTATTTTACATCACGTGTTTCGATAGGATTATCATAGAAAAAAAGAGAGTGCTTTACAATAACAACCATGACATTGTCTTTCTAATGATACCAAATACGGCCTATAAAGAGAGATAAAGAGAGAGAGAAAAAACAATTTAACTCCGGTCATAATACAGATCCTGTACGTTTTCCGCCCATGCATTACACGCATTGTCTATGGGGCAAATCGGGTTCACGCTTTTGACCCCTAGAACGATCTTGATTGCAATGACGAACATGCAACTAATCCCATTTGTTTTTTGCACGCAGTGCTTGCGAGCCCTTTCTAGGTTCTTTCCCCTATCCCAATTTCTTTCAAACATCGTAGGCATAGTCACTACCATCCCATCAAGGTCACTATTGAGGCCTTTCTTTCGCCCTACTTGTCTCCAATATTACAGAAGCTAAAGACTTAGTACAAATTGCTCTGGATAGTCCGAGAGAAGCTCTTTCGTTCGACACGTAGAAACACGGCGTCATTGCACGCACATCGTTGTGACACGATTGCATTTCTAGTTGCAATGACGACCTTCGTCATTGCCTTGTTTTCGTTCACATTCTGCCCCATTAATATTCTCCTTTTCCTTTTCCTTTTCCTTATCCTTATCCTTATCGTCAGGAAATCCCATTCGTTTTGCACGTAGTGTTTGTTATTCCTAGTTAGGTACTTTCATCAAGTCCTTTTCCTTTCAAATTTCGTAGGCATCATCTCTAGCATCTCATCCGGGTCACTACATTCTTCGATTTTCGAAATCACTCATGCATGACCGTCTAGGCGCCATTTTGTCCGTTTCTGGTCCATTTTAAGGCCTTTCTATCTTCCTTCCTATCTCCACTATCCTAGATCCTACACATTTCTAACAAATTCCTCTAGATAGTCTAAGAGATGTTCTTTCATCTGCGACCTATAACCTGACCTTCAAAATGCCATCTTCGTACTCAAAATTCAAATTTGAAACCGACTCCGTCAAAAATTTCTAAAATTCTTGAAAAATGGACCCCTACAAATCTAAAAATTGCAATAACTTTCTTTTACAAATTCTGTTCCGTCTCATCTTTTCGCAGTATCTTTATCTTATCATTGCACATAGCCATGCCAAATTTCACGCTCCAGTGGCCATGCAAAACATAAATAACGCCCTCTAAAGTTCTGGGAATTGGCTTTCTCTCTGTGGCCGTATCTCCATAATGGCTTGGCAAACCCGTACCCTTTTTTGGATTTAGATACCTGAAGATATCCCCTTTCCAGCCATATACAAAATTATATACCCTATCACTGACCAAATTTGAGAAAATTGCCCTCCAAATTCGCCATTTTCAAGAAAATTCCGAAATAACTTCAACTTGCTCTAAAATGGCGATCTTTATACCTACATCAATGAAACTTGGCACACACATGTATCCATATACGTGACAACTGTCTGCTAAGTTTGGTAAATTTCATTAACGTCAGCGCAAAGTTATCGCCAAAAATGATGAATTTTCTATGCATTACGTATTAGCGCCTTTAATCCGTGCAGTACATTGAGCGCAGATGACAATGGTGTCAAACTGACCGCAATGCAGTGCCCTTTCGAATGATACCAAGTATGGTATATGTTCACTCAGAAAATTTTGAGTAAATCGCATTTAAACAAAGGTCACTACACGAATTCCGCCGAGTTTCGCCTATGGCGTCATTTTTTCAGACTGCTTTTCGCCCCTTAAACGTCCTTTTTTTTCCTTGATAATTGGCAGTGACATGCCGAGTTCTAATACGCAGGGCAACTCGTGGCCGGATTTTTGAAATTGGTCAATTGGGCCATTTAAGACGCCATTTTGTCTTATAAATCTATTTTACATCACGTGTTTCGATAGGATTATCATAGAAAAAAAGAGAGTGCTTTACAATAACAACCATGACATTGTCTTTCTAATGATACCAAATACGGCCTATAAAGAGAGATAAAGAGAGAGAGAAAAAACAATTTAACTCCGGTCATAATACAGATTCTGTACGTTTTCCGCCCATGCATTACACGCATTGTCTATGGGGCATATCGGGTTCACGCTTTTGGCCCCCAGAACGATCTTGATTGCAATGACGAACTTGCACCAAATCCCATTGGTTTTTGCACGCAGTGCTTGCGAGCCCTTTCTAGGTTCTTTCCCCTATCCCAATTTCTTTCAAACTTCGTAGGCATAGTCACTACCATCCCATCAAGGTCACTGTTGAGGCCTTTCTTTCGCCCTACCTATCTCCAATATCACAGAAGCTACAGACTCCGTACAAATTGCTCTGGATAGTCCGAGAGAAGCTCTTTCGTTTGACACGTAGAAACATGGCGTCATTGCACGCACATCGTTGTGACACGATTGCATTTCTAGTTTCTTCTTTTTCTTGTTGCAATGACGACCCTTCGTCATTGCCTTGTTTTCGTTCACATTCTGCCCCATTAATATTCTCCTTTTCCTCCTTTTCCTCCTTATCGTCAGGAAATCGCATTCGTTTTGCACGTAGTGTTTGTGATTCCTAGTTAGGTGCTTTCCTCATGTCCTTTTCCTTTCAAATTTCATAGGCATAGTCTCTAACATCTCATCAAGGTCACTACATTCTTCGATTTTGGAAATCACTCATGCATGACCGTCCAGGCGCCATTTTGTCTGTTTCTGGTCCATTTTAAGGCCTTTATATCTTCCTTCCTATCTCCACTATCCTAGATCCTACAAACTTCTAACAAATTCCTCTAGATAGTCTGAGAGATGTTCTTTCATCTGCGACACATGACTTGACCTTCAAAATGCCATCTTCATACTCGAAATTCAAATCTAAAACCGACTCCGTCAAAAATCTCTCAAGTTCTTGAAAAATGGACCCCTAAATAATCTAAAACTGCCATAACTTTCTCATATAAATTCCGTTTTGTATTTAAATCTCACATTATCCTTATCTCATAATTGCACATAGCCATGCCAAATTTCACGCTCCAATGGCTTTGCACAACATAAATAGCGCCCTCTAAAGTTCTGGGAATTGGCTTTCTGTCTGTGGCCGTATCTCCATAATGGCTTGGCAAACCCGTACCCTTTTTTGGATTTAGATACTTGAAGATATGCCCTTTCCATCCATATACAAAATTATATACCCTATCACTGACCAAATTTGAGAAAATTGCCCTCCAAATTCGCCATTTTCAAGAAAATTCCGAAATAACTTCAACTTGCTCTAAAATGGCGATCTTTATACCTACATCAATGAAACTTGGCAGACATATGTATCCATATACGTGACAACTGTCTGCCAAGTTTGGTAAATTTTAATAACGTCAGCGCAAAGTTATCGCCAAAAATGATGAATTTGCTATGCATTACGTAATAGCGCCTTTAATGCGTGCAGTACATTGCGTGCAGATGAAAATGGTGTCAAACTGACCGCAATGAAGTGCCCTTTCGAATGATACCAAGTATGGTATATGTTTACACAGAAAATTGTGAGTAAATCGCATTTGAACAAGGGTCACTATACGAATTCCGCCCGATTATAACACTTATCGGCCATGACGTCATTTTTTCAGACTACTTTTCGCCCCCTAAACATCCTTTTTTTTCCTTGAAAATTTGCAATGACATTCCGAGATGCAATACGCAGGGCACCTCCTGGCCGGATTTTAGAAATTGGTCAAGGGGGCCATTTAAGACGCCATTTTGTCCTATACATCTATTTTACATCACGTGTTTCGATAGGATTATCATAGAAAAAAAGAGAGTGGTTTACAATAACAACCATGAAATTCTCTTTCTAATGATACCAAATACGGCCCATAAAGAGACGTAAAGAGAGAGAGAAAAAACAATTTAACTCCGGCCATAATACAGATCCTGCACGTTTTCCGCCCATTCATTACACGCATTGTCTATGGGGCATATCGGGTTCACGCTTTTGGCCCCCAGAACGAACTTGATTGCAATGTCAAACATGCACCAAATCCCATTGGTTTGTGCACGCAGTGCTTGCGAGCCCTTTCTAGGTTCTTTCCCCTATCCCAATTTCTTTCAAACTTCGTAGGCATAGTACCATCCCATCAAGGTCACTGTTGATGCCTTTCTTTCGCCCTACCTATCTCCACTATCACAGAAGCTACATACTTCGTGCAAATTGCTCTGGATAGTCCGAGAGAAGCTCTTTCGTTTGACACGTAGAAACACGGCGTCATTGCACGCACATCGTTCTGACACGATTGCATTTCTAGTTGCAATGACGAACCTTCGTCATTGCCTTGTTTTCGTTCACATTATTAATATTCTTACTTCTTCTTCCTCTTCTTGTCGTCCGGAATCCCATTCGCTTTGCACGTAGTGTTTGTTATTCCTATCCAGGTCCTTTCCTCAAGTCCTTTTCCTTTCAAATTTCGTAGGCATCATCTCTAGCATCTCATCAAGGTCACCTACTTTTTCGATTTTCGAAATCACTCATGCATGACCGTCCAGGCGCCATTTTGTCCGTTTCTGGTCCATTTTAAGGCCTTTATATCTTCCTTCCTATCTCCACTATCCTAGATCCTACAAACTTCTAACAAATTCCTCTAGATAGTCTGAGAGATGTTCTTTCATCTGCGTCACATGACTTGACCTTCAAAATGCCATCTTCATACTCGAAATTCAAATCTAAAACCGACTCCGTCAAAAATCTCTCAAGTTCTTGAAAAATGGACCCCTAAATAATCTAAAACTGCCATAACTTTCTCATATAAATTCCGTTTTGTATTTAAATCTTACAGTATCTTTATCTCATAATTGCACATAGCCATGCCAAATTTCACGCTCCAATGGCTTTGCACAACATAAATAGCGCCCTCTAAAGTTCTGGGAATTGGCTTTCTGTCTGTGGCCGTATCTCCATAATGGCTTGGCAAACCTGTACCCTTTTTTGGATTTAGATACTTGAAGATATGCCCTTTCCATCCATATACAAAATTATATACCCTATCACTGACCAAATTTGAGAAAATTGCCCTCCAAATTCGCCATTTTCAAGAAAATTGAGAAATAACTTCAACTTGCTCTAAAATGGCGATCGTTATACCTACATCAATGAAACTTTGCAGACATATGTATCCATATACGTGACAACTGTTTATCAAGTTTGGTAAAATTCGAATATGTCAGCGCAAAGTTATCGCCAAAAATGATGAATTTACTATGGATTACGTAATAGCGCGTTCAATGCGCGCAATACATTGCGCGCAGTTAACAATGGTGTTAAACTGACCGCAATGAAGTGCCCTTTCGGATGATACCAAGTATTATATATGTTCACACAGAAAATTGTGAGTAAATCGCATTTGAACAAAGATCACTACACGAATTCCGCCGAGTTTCTGAAGACTGTTATTCGGTTGTGTTAGTATGGGCGGCCGTTCGTGCCAAAGCACGCGTCGGAACATGTTCATCATGCACCAAGTCCCATTGGTTTTGCACGCAGTGCTTGCGAGCCCTTTCTAGATCCCTTCCTCTACTCCAATTCCCTTCAAAATTCGTAGGCGTAGTCTCTAGCATTCCTTCAAGGTCACTAAATTCTTCGTTCTCCGGAAACCCTCATGCGTGACCGTCCGTTTCGGGCCGTTTTGGTGACCTTTCTTTCGCCCTAACTATCTACATTATCACAGAAGCTACAGACTTCTTACATATTGCTCTGGATAGTCCGAGAGTAGCTCCTTCGTTTGACACGTAGAAACATGGCGTCATTGCACGCACATCGTTGTGACACGATTGCATTTCTAGTTGCAATGACGAACCTTCGTCATTGCCTTGTTTTCGTTCACGTTATTAATATTCTTGGTTCTTCCTCTTCTTCTTGTCGTCCGGAATCCCATTCGCTTTGCACGTAGTGCTTGTTATTCCTATCCAGGTCCTTTCCTCAAGTCCTTTTCCTTTCAAATTTCGTAGGCATCATCTCTAGCATCTCATCAAGGTCACCTACTTTTTCGATTTTCGAAATCACTCATGCATGACCGTCCAGGCGCCATTTTGTCCGTTTCTGGTCCATTTTAAGGCCTTTATATCTTCCTTCCTATCTCCACTATCCTAGATCCTACAAACTTCTAACAAATTCCTCTAGATAGTCTGAGAGATGTTCTTTCATCTGCGACGTATGACTTGACCTTCAAAATGCCATCTTCATACTCGAAATTCAAATCTAAAACCGACTCCGTCAAAAATCTCTCAAGTTCTTGAAAAATGGACCCCTAAATAATCTAAAACTGCCATAACTTTCTCATATAAATTCCGTTTTGTATTTAAATCTCACAGTATCTTTATCTCATAATTGCACATAGCCATGCCAAATTTCACGCTCCAATGCCTTTGCACAACATAAATAGCGCCCTCTAAAGTTCTGGGAATTGGCTTTCTGTCTGTGGCCGTATCTCCATAATGGCTTGGCAAACCCGTACCCTTTTTTGGATTTAGATACTTGAAGATATGCCCTTTCCAGCCATATACAAAATTATATACCCTATCACTGACCAAATTTGAGAAAATTGTCCTCCAAATTCGCCATTTTCAAGAAAATTCCGAAATAACTTCAACTTGCTCTAAAATGGCGATCTTTATACCTACATCAATGAAACTTGGCAGACATATGTATCCATATACGTGACAACTGTTTGCTAAGTTTGGTAAAATTCAAATATGTCAGCGCAAAGTAATCGCCAAAAATGATGAATTTACTATGCATTACGTAATAGCGCGTTTAATGCGTGCAATACATTGCGCGCAGATAACAATGGTGTCAAACTGACCGCAATGAAGTGCCCTTTCGAATGATACCAAGTATGGTATATGTTTACACAGAAAATTGTGAGTAAATCGCATTTGAACAAGGGTCACTATACGAATTCCGCCCGATTATACACTTATCGGCGATGACGTCATTTTTTCAGACTACTTTTCGCCCCCTAAACATCCTTTTTTTTCGTTGAAAATGTGCAATGACATTCCGAGATGCAATACGCAGGGCACCTCGTGGCCGGATTTTTGAAAGTAGTCAAGGGGGCCATTTAAGACGCCATTTTGTCCTTTAAATCTATTTTACATCACATGTTTCGATAGGATTATCATAGAAAAAAAGAGAGTAGTTTACAATAACAACCATGAAATTCTCTTTCCAATGAAACCATATACGGCCCATAAAGAGACATAAAGAGAGAGAGAAAAAACAATTTAACTCCGGTCATAATACAGATCCTGTACGTTTTCCGCCCATGCATTACACGCATTGTCTATGGGGCAAATCGGGTTCACGCTTTTGACCCCTAGAACGATCTTGATTGATTTGACGAACATTCAACTAATCCCATTTGTTTTTGCACGCAGTGCTTGCGAGCCCTTTCATCTAGGTTCTTTCCCCTATCCCAATTTCTTTCAAACTTCGTAGGCATAGTCACTACCATCCCATGAAGGTCACTATTGAGGCCTTTCTTTCGCCCTACCTGTCTCCAATATTACAGAAGCTAAAGACTTCGTACAAATTGCTCTGGATAGTCCGAGAGAAGCTCTTTCGTTCGACACGTAGAAACACGGCGTCATTGCACGCACATCGTTGTGACACGATTGCATTTCTAGTTGCAATGACGACCTTCGTCATTGCCTTGTTTTCGTTCACATTCTTCTTATTAATATTCTTAGTTCTTCTTGTCGTCCGGAATCCCATTCATTTTGCACGTAGTGCTTGTTATTCCTAGTTAGGTGCTTTCCTCATGTCCTTTTCCTTTCAAATTTCATAGGCATAGTCTCTAACATCTTATCAAGGTCACTACATTTTTCGATTCTCAAAATCACTCATGCATAACCGTCCAGGCGCCATTTTGTCCGTTTCTGGTCCATTTTAAGGCCTTTCTTTCTTCCTTCCTATCTCCACTATCCTAGATCCTACAACCTTCTAACAAATTCCTCTAGATAGTCTAAGAGATGTTCTTTCATCTGCGACGTATAACCTGACCTTCAAAATGCCATCTTCGTACTCAAAATTCAAATCTGAAACCGACTCCATCAAAAATCTCTCAAATTTTTGAAAATTTGACCCCTAAATAATCTAAAACTGCCATAACTTTCTCATATAAATTCCGTTCTGTATTTAAATCTCACAGAATCTTTATCTCATAATTGCACATAGCCATGCCAAATTCCACGCTCCAATGGCTTTGCAAAACATAAATAGCGCCCTCTAAAGTTCTGGGAATTGGCTTTCTCTCTGTGGCCGTATCTCCATAATGGCTTGGCAAACCCGTACCCTTTTTTGGATTTAGATACCTGAAGATATGCCCTTTCCAGCCATATACAAATTTATATACCCTATCACTGACCAAATTTTAGAAAATTGCCCTCCAAATTCGCCATTTTCAAGAAAATTGAGAAATGACTTCAACTTGCTCTAAACCGGCAATCTTTATACCTACATCAATGAAACTTGGCAGACACATGTCTCCATATACGTGACAACTGTCTGCTAAGTTTAGTAAATTGTAATGCCCTCTTCGCCAAGTTATCGCCAAAAATGATGAATTTACTATGCTTTACGTAATAGCGCGTTTGATGCGTGCATTACGTTTTGCGCAGATGACAATGGTTTCAAACTGACCGCACTGAAGTGCCCTTTCGAATGATACCAAGTATGGTATATGTTCACGCAGAAAATTGTGAGTAAATTGCATTTGAACAAGGGTCACTATACGAATTCCGCCGAGTTTCCGCCCTATTATAACACGTTTCGGCCATGACGTCATTTTTTAAGACTGTAATATTCGGTTGTGTTAGTATGGGCGGCCGTTCGTGCCAAAGCACGCGTCGCAACATGTTCATCATGCACCAAGTCCTATTGGTTTTGCACGCAGTGCTTGCGAGCCCTTTCTAGATCCCTTCCTCTACTCCAATTCCCTTCAAAATTTGTAGGCGTAGTCTCTAGCATTCCTTCAAGGTCACTAAATTCTTTGTTCTCCGGAAACCCTCATGCGTGACCGTCCAGGTACCATTTTTTTCCGTTTCGGGCCGTTTTGGTGACCTTTCTTTCGCCCTAACTATCTCCACTATCACAGAAGCTACAGACTTCTTACATATTACTCTGGATAGTCCGAGAGTAGCTCCTTCGTTTGACACGTAGAAACATGGCGTCATTGCACGCACATCGTTGTGACACGATTGCATTTCTAGTTGCAATGACGAACCTTCGTCATTGCCTTGTTTTCGTTCACATTCTGCCCCATTAATATTTTCCTTTTCCTTTTCCTTTTCCTTTTCGTCCAGAAATCCCATTCGTTTTGCACGTAGTGTTTGTTATTCCTAGTTAGGTGCTTTCCTCATGTCTTTTTCCTTTCAAATTTCAAAGGCATAGTCTCTAACATCTCATCAAGGTCACTACATTCTTCGATTCTCGAAATCACTCATGCATAACCGTCCAGGCGCCATTTTGTCCGTTTCTGGTCCATTTTAAGGCCTTTCTTTCTTCCTTCCTATCTCCACTATCCTAGATCCTACAAACTTCTAACAAATTCCTTTAGATAGTCTAAGAGATGTTCTTTAATCTGCGATGTATAACTTGCCCTTCAAAATGCCATCTTCATACTCAAAATTCAAATCTGAAACCGTCTCCGTCAACAATCTCTCAAATTCTTGAAAAATTGACCCCTAAATAATCTGAAACTGCCATAACTTTCTCATATAAATTCTGTTTTGTACTTAAATCACACAGTATCTTTATCTCATAATTGCACATAGCCATGACAAATTTCACGCTCCAATAGCTTTGCAAAACATAAATAGCGCCCTCTAAAGTTCTGGAAATTGGCTTTCTCTCTGTGGCCATATCTCCATTATGGCTTGGCAGACCCGTACCCTTTTTTGGATTTAGATACTTGAGGATATGCCCTTTCCAGCCATATACAAAATTATATACCCTATCACTGACCAAATTTGCGAAAATTGCCCTCCAAATTCGCCATTTTCAAGAAAATTCCGAAATAACTTCAACTTGCTCTAAAATGGCGATCTTTATACCTACGTCGTTGACACTTGGCAGACACATGTATCCATATACGTGACAACTGTCTGCTAAATTTGGGAAATTTTAATAACGTCAGCGCAAAGTTATCGCCAAAAATGATGAATTTGCTATGCATTACGTAATAGCGCCTTTAATGCGTGCAGTACATCGCGTGCAAATGACAATGGTGTCAAACTGACCGCAATGAAGTGCCCTTTCGAATGATACCAAGTATGGTATATGTTTACACAGAAAATTGTGAGTAAATCGCATTTGAACAAGGGTCACTATACGAATTCCGCCCGATTATAACACTTATCGGCCATGACGTCATTTTTTTCAGACTACTTTTCGCCCCCTAAACATCCTTTTTTTTCCTTGAAAATTTGCAATGACATTCCGAGATGCAATACGCAGGGCACCTCGTGGCCGGATTTTTGAAATTGGTCAAGGGGGCCATTTAAGACGCCATTTTGTCCTTTAAATCTATTTTACATCACATGTTTCGATAGGATTATCATAGAAAAAAGAGAGTAGTTTACAATAACGACCATGAAAATCTCTTTCCAATGATACCATATATGGCCCATGAAGAGACATAAAGAGAGAGAGAAAAAACAATTTAACTCCGGTCATAATAAAGATCCTCTACGTTTTTCGCCCATGCATTACACGCATTGTCTATGGGGCAAATCGGGTTCACGCTTTTGACCCCTAGAACGATCTTGATTGCAATGACGAACATGCAACTAATCCCATTTGTTTTTGCACGCAGTGCTTGCGAGCCCTTTCTAGGTTGTTTCCCCTATCCCAATTTCTTTCAAACATCGTAGGCATATATAGTCACTACCATCCCATCAAGGTCACTATTGAGGCCTTTCTTTCGCCCTACCTGTCTCCAATATTACAGAAGCTAAATACTTCGTGCAAATTGCTCTGGATAGTCCGAGAGAAGCTCTTTCGTTCGACACGTAGAAACACGGCGTCATTGCACGCACATCGTTGTGACACGATTGCATTTCTAGTTGCAATGACGAACCTTCGTCATTGCCTTGTTTTCGTTCACATTCTTCTTATTAATTGCAATGACGAACCTTCGTCATTGCCTTGTTTTCGTTCACATTCTTCTTATTAATATTCTTACTTCTTCTTCCTCCTCTTCTTCTTGTCGTCCGGAATCCCATTCGTTTTGCACGTAGTGCTTGTTATTCCTAGTTAGGTGCTTTCCTCATGTCCTTTTCCTTTCAAATTTCATAGGCATAGTCTCTAACATCTCATCAAGGTCACTACATTCTTCGATTCTCGAAATCACTCATGCATAACCGTCCAGGCGCCATTTTGTCCGTTTCTGGTCCATTTTAAGGCCTTTCTTTCTTTCTTCCTGTCTCCACTATCCTTCATCCTACAAACTTCTAACAAATTCCTCTAGATAGTCTGAGAGATGTTCTTTCATCTGCGACACATGACTTGACCTTCAAAATGCCATCTTCATACTCGAAATTCAAATCTAAAACCGACTCCGTCAAAAATCTCTCAAGTTCTTGAAAAATGGACCCCTAAATAATCTAAAACTGCCATAACTTTCTCATATAAATTCCGTTTTGTATTTAAATCTCACAGTATCTTTATCTCATAATTGCACATAGCCATGCTAAATTTCACGCTCCAATGGGCTTGCACAACATAAATAGCGCCCTCTAAAGTTCTGGGAATTGGCTTTCTCTCTGTGGCCGTATCTCCATAATGGCTTAGCAAACCCGTACCCTTTTTTGGATTTAGATACTTGAAGATATGCCCTTTCCAGCCATATACAAAATTATATACCCTATCACTGACCAACTTTGCGAAAATTGCCCTCCAAATTCGCCATTTTCAAGAAAATTCCGAAATAACTTCAACTTGCTCTAAAATGGCGATCTTTATACCTACGTCGTTGAAACTTGGCAGACACATGTATCCATATACGTGACAACTGTCTGCCAAGTTTGGTAAATTTTAATAACGTCAGCGCAAAGTTATCGCCCAAAATGATGAATTTGCTATGCATTACGTAATAGCGCCTTTAATGCGTGCAGTACATTGCGTGCAGATGACAATGGTGTCAAACTGACCGCAATGAAGTGCCCTTTCGAATGATACCAAGTATGGTATATGTTTACACAGAAAATTGTGAGTAAATCGCATTTGAACAAGGGTCACTATACGAATTCCGCCCGATTATAACACTTATCGGCGATGACGTCATTTTTTCAGACTACTTTTCGCCCCCTAAACATCCTTTTTTTTCGTTGAAAATTTGCAATGACATTCCGAGATGCAATACGCAGGGCACCTCGTGGCCGGATTTTTGAAATTGGTCAAGGGGGCCATTTAAGACGCCATTTTGTCCTTTAAATCTATTTTACATCACATGTTTCGATAGGATTATCATAGAAAAAAAGAGAGTAGTTTACAATAACGACCATGAAAATCTCTTTCCAATGATACCATATACGGCCCATGAAGAGACATAAAGAGAGAGAGAAAAAAACAATTTAACTCCGGTCATAATACAGATCCTCTACGTTTTCCGCCCATGCATTACACGCATTGTCTATGGGGCAAATCGGGTTCACGCTTTTGACCCCTAGAACGATCTTGATTGCAATGACGAACATGCAACTAATCCCATTTGTTTTTGCACGCAGTGCTTGCGAGCCCTTTCTAGGTTGTTTCCCCTATCCCAATTACTTTCAAACATCGTAGGCATATATAGTCACTACCATCCCATCAAGGTCACTATTGAGGCCTTTCTTTCGCCCTACCTGTCTCCAATATTACAGAAGCTAAAGACTTCGTGCAAATTGCTCTGGATAGTCCGAGAGAAGCTCTTTCGTTCGACACGTAGAAACACGGCGTCATTGCACGCACATCGTTGTGACACGATTGCATTTCTAGTATTCTTACTTCTTCTTCCTCTTCCTCTTCCTCTTCTTCTTGTCGTCCGGAATCCCATTCGCTTTGCACGTAGTGCTTGTTATTCCTATCCAGGTCCTTTCCTCAAGTCCTTTTCCTTTCAAATTTCGTAGGCATCATCTCTAGCATCTCATCAAGGTCACCTATTTTTTCGATTTTCGAAATCACTCATGTATGACCGTCCAGGCGCCATTTTGTCCGTTTCTGGTCCATTTTAAGGCCTTTCTTTCTTCCTTCCCATCTCCACTATCCTAGATCCTACAAACTTCTAACAAATTCCTCTAGATAGTCTGAGAGATGTTCTTTCATCTGCGACACATGACTTGACCTTCAAAATGCCATCTTTATACTCGAAACTCAAATCTTAAACCGACTCCGTCAAAAATCTCTCAAGTTCTTGAAAAATGGACCCCTAAATAATCTTAAACTGCCATAACTTTCTCATATAAATTCCGTTTTGTACTTAAATTTCACATTATCCTTATCTCATAATTGCACATAGCCATGCCAAATTTCATGCTCCAATGACTATGCAAAACATAAATAGCGCCCTCTAAAGTTCTCGGAATTGGCTTTCTCTCTGTGGCCGTATCTCCATAATGGCTTGGCAAACCCGTACCCTTTTTTGGATTTAGATACTTGAGGATATGCCCTTTCCAGCCATATACAAAATTATATACCCTAACACTGACCGACTTTGAGAAAAATGCCCTCCAAATTCGCCATTTTCAAGAAAATTGAGAAATAACTTCAACTTGCTCTAAAATGGCGATCTTTGTACCTACGTCAATGAAATTTGGCAGACATATGTATCCATATACGTGACAACTGTCTGCCAAGTTTGGTAAAATTCAAATATGTCAGCGCAAAGTTATCTCCAAAAATGATGAATTTACTATGCTTTACGTAATAGCTCGTTTGATGCGTGCAGTACGTTTTGCGCAGATGACAATGCTGTCAAACTGACCGCACTGAAGTGCCCTTTCGAATGATACCAAGTATGGTATATGTTCACGCAGAAAATTGTGAGTAAATCGCATTTGAACAAGGGTCACAATACAAATTCCGCTGAGTTTCCGCCCTATTATAACACGTTTCGGCCATGACGTCATTTTTTTGTGTTAGTATGGGCGGCCGTTCGTGCCAAAGCACGCGTCGTAACATGTTCATCATGTACCAAGTCCTATTGGTTTTGCACGCAGTGCTTGCGAGCCCTTTATAGATCCCTTCCTCTACCCCAATTCCCTTCAAAATGTGTAGGCGTAGTCTCTAGCATTCCTTCAAGGTCACTAAATTCTTCGTTCTCCGGAAACCCTCATGCGTGACCGTCCAGGCACCATTTTTTCCGTTTCGGGCCGTTTTGGTGACCTTTCTTTCGCCCTAACTATCTCCACTATCACAGAAGCTACATACTTCTTACATATTGCTCTGGATAGTCCGAGAGTAGCTCCTTCGTTTGACACGTAAAAACATGGCGTCATTGCACGCACATCGTTGTGACACGATTGCATTTCTAGTATTCTCCTTTTCCTTATCCTTATCCTTATCGTCCAAAAATCCCATTCGTTTTGCACGTAGTGCTTGTTATTCCTGGTTAGGTACTTTTCTTAAGTCCTTTTCCTTTCAAATTTCGTAGGCATCATCTCTAGCATCTCTTCAAGGTCACCTACTTTTTCGATTTTCGAAATCACTCATGCATGACCGTCCAGGCGCCATTTTGTCCGTTTCTGGTCCATTTTAAGGCCTTTATATCTTCCTTCCTATCTCCACTATCCTAGATCCTACAAACTTCTAACAAATTCCTCTAGATAGTCTAAGAGATGTTCTTTCATCTGCGACGTATGACTTGACCTTCAAAATGCCATCTTCATACTCGAAATTCAAATCTAAAACTGACTCCGTCAAAAATCTCTCAAATTCTTGAAAAATGGACCCCTAAAAATCTAAAACTGCCATAACTTTCTTATATAAACTCCGTTTTGTGTTTTAATCTCACATTATCCTTATCTCATAATTGCACATAGCCATGCCAAATTTCATGCTCCAATGGCCATGCAAAACATAAATAGCGCCCTCTAAAGTTCTGGGAATTGGCTTTCTCTCTGTGGCCGTATCTCCATAATGGCTTGGCAGACCCGTACCCTTTTTTTGATTTAGATACTTGAGGATATGCCCTTTCCAGCCATATACAAAATTATATACCCTATCACTGACCAAATTTGCGAAAATTGCCCTCCAAATTCGCCATTTTCAAGAAAATTCCGAAATAACTTCAACTTGCTCTAAATTGGCGATCTTTATACCTACGTCGTTGAAACTTGGCAGACATATGTATCCATATACGTGACAACTGTTTGTCAAGTTTGGTAAATTTTATTAACGTCAGCGCAAAGTTATCGCCAAAAATGATGAATTTGCTATGCATTACGTAATAGCGCCTTTAATGCGTGCAGTACATTGCGTGCAGATGACAATGGTGTCAAACTGACCGCAATGAAGTGCCCTTTCGAATGATACCAAGTATGGTATATGTTTACACAGAAAATTGTGAGTAAATCGCATTTGAACAAGGGTCACTATACGAATTCCGCCCGATTATAACACTTATCGGCCATGACGTCATTTTTTTCAGACTACTTTTTGCCCCCTAAACATCCTTTTTTTTCCTTGAAAATTTGCAATGACATTTCGAGATGCAATACGCAGGGCACCTCGTGGCCGGATTTTTGAAATTAGTCAAGGGGGCCATTTAAGACGCCATTTTGTCCTTTAAATCTATTTTACATCACATGTTTCGATAGGATTATCATAGAAAAAAAGAGAGTAGTTTACAATAACAACCATGAAATTCTCTTTCCAATGATATCATATACGGCCCATAAAGAGACATAAAGAGAGAGAGAAAAAACAATTTAACTCCGGTCATAATACAGATCCTGTACGTTTTCCGCCCATGCATTACACGCATTGTCTATGGGGCAAATCGGGTTCACGCTTTTGACCCCTAGAACGATCTTGATTGCAATGACGAACATGCAACTAATCCCATTGGTTTTTGCACGAAGTGCTTGCGAGCCCTTTCTAGGTTCTTTCCCCCTATCCCAATTTCTTTCAAACTTCGTAGGCATAGTCACTACCATCCCATCAAGGTCACTATTGAGGCCTTTCTTTCGCCCTACCTGTCTCCAATATTACAGAAGCTAAAGACTTCGTACAAATTGCTCTGGATAGTCCGAGAGAAGCTCTTTCGTTCGACACGTAGAAACACGGCGTCATTGCACGCACATCGTTGTGACACGATTGCATTTCTAGTTGCAATGACGAACCTTCGTCATTGCCTTGTTTTCGTTCACATTCTTCTTATTAATATTCTTACTTCTTCTTCCTCCTCTTCTTCTTGTCGTCCGGAATCCCATTCGTTTTGCACGTAGTGCTTGTTATTCCTAGTTAGGTGCTTTCCTCATGTCCTTTTCCTTTCAAATTTCATAGGCATAGTCTCTAACATCTCATCAAGGTCACTACATTCTTCGATTTTCGAAATCACTCATGCATAACCGTCCAGGCGCCATTTTGTCCGTTTCTGGTCCATTTTAAGGTTTTTCTATCTTCCTTCCTATCTCCACTATCCTAGATCCTACAAACTTCTAACAAATTCCTCTAGATAGTCTAAGAGATGTTCTTTCATCTGCGACGTATAACCTGTCCTTCAAAATGCCATCTTCATACTCGAAATTCAAATCTGAAACCGACTCCGTCAACAATCTCTCAAATTCTTGAAAAATTGACCCCTAAATAATCTAAAACTGCCATAACTTTCTCATATAAATTCATTTTTGTATATAAATCTCACAGTATCTTTATCTCATAATTGCACATAGCCATGCCAATTTTCACGCTCCAATGGCTTTGCAAAACATAAATAGCGCCCTCTAAAGTTCTGGGAATTGGCTTTTTCTCTTTGGCCGTATCTCCATAATGGCTTGGCAAACCCGTACCTTTTTTTGGATTTAGATACTTGAAGATATGCCCTTTCCAGCCATATACAAAATTATATACCCTATCACTGACCAAATTTGAGAAAATTGCCCTCCAAATTCGCCATTTTCAAGAAAATTGAGAAATAACTTCAACTTGCTCTAAAATTGCGATCATTACACCTACAACAATGAAACTTGGCAGACACATGTGTCCATATACGTGACAACTGTCTGCTAAGTTTAGTAAATTGTAATGCCCTCTTCGCAAAGTTATCGCCAAAAATGATGAATTTACTATGCTTTACGTAATAGCGCGTTTGATGCGTGCAGTACGTTTTGCGCAGATGACAATGGTATCATACTGACCGCACTGAAGTGCCCTTTCGAATGATACCAAGTATGGTATATGTTCACGCAGAAAATTGTGAGTAAATCGCATTTAAACAAGGGTCACTATACGAATTCCGCCAAGTTTCCGCCCTATTATAACACGTTTCGGCCATGACGTCATTTTTTGGTGTTAGTATGGGCGGCCGTTCGTGCCAAAGCACGCGTCGTATAACATGTTCATCATGCACCAAGTCCTATTGGTTTTGCACGCAGTGCTTGCGAGCCCTTTCTAGATCCCTTCCTCTACTCCAATTCCCTTCAAAATTTGTAGGCGTAGTCTCTAGCATTCCTTCAAGGTCACTAAATTCTTCGTTCTCCGGAAACCCTCATGCGTGACCTTTCAGGCACCATTTTTTCCGTTTCGAGCCGTTTTGGTGACCTTTCTTTCGCCCTAACTATCTCCACTACCAAGGAAGCTACATACTTCTTACATATTGCTCTGGATAGTCCGAGAGTAGCTCCTTCGTTTGACACGTAGAAACACGGCGTCATTGCACGCACATCGTTGTGACACGATTGCATTTCTAGTTGCAATGACGACCTTCGTCATTGCCTTGTTTTCGTTCACATTCTGCCCCATTAATATTCTCCTTTTCCTTTTCCTTTTCCTTATCCTTATCCTTATCGTCAGGAAATCCCATTCGTTTTGCACGTAGTGTTTGTTATTCCTAGTTAGGTACTTTCATCAAGTCCTTTTCCTTTCAAATTTCGTAGGCATCATCTCTAGCATCTCATCCGGGTCACTACATTCTTCGATTTTCGAAATCACTCATGCATGACCGTCTAGGCGCCATTTTGTCCGTTTCTGGTCCATTTTAAGGCCTTTCTATCTTCCTTCCTATCTCCACTATCCTAGATCCTACACATTTCTAACAAATTCCTCTAGATAGTCTAAGAGATGTTCTTTCATCTGCGACCTATAACCTGACCTTCAAAATGCCATCTTCGTACTCAAAATTCAAATTTGAAACCGACTCCGTCAAAAATTTCTAAAATTCTTGAAAAATGGACCCCTACAAATCTAAAAATTGCAATAACTTTCTTTTACAAATTCTGTTCCGTCTCATCTTTTCGCAGTATCTTTATCTTATCATTGCACATAGCCATGCCAAATTTCACGCTCCAGTGGCCATGCAAAACATAAATAACGCCCTCTAAAGTTCTGGGAATTGGCTTTCTCTCTGTGGCCGTATCTCCATAATGGCTTGGCAAACCCGTACCCTTTTTTGGATTTAGATACCTGAAGATATCCCCTTTCCAGCCATATACAAAATTATATACCCTATCACTGACCAAATTTGAGAAAATTGCCCTCCAAATTCGCCATTTTCAAGAAAATTCCGAAATAACTTCAACTTGCTCTAAAATGGCGATCTTTATACCTACATCAATGAAACTTGGCACACACATGTATCCATATACGTGACAACTGTCTGCTAAGTTTGGTAAATTTCATTAACGTCAGCGCAAAGTTATCGCCAAAAATGATGAATTTTCTATGCATTACGTATTAGCGCCTTTAATCCGTGCAGTACATTGAGCGCAGATGACAATGGTGTCAAACTGACCGCAATGCAGTGCCCTTTCGAATGATACCAAGTATGGTATATGTTCACTCAGAAAATTTTGAGTAAATCGCATTTAAACAAAGGTCACTACACGAATTCCGCCGAGTTTCGCCTATGGCGTCATTTTTTCAGACTGCTTTTCGCCCCTTAAACGTCCTTTTTTTTCCTTGATAATTGGCAGTGACATGCCGAGTTCTAATACGCAGGGCAACTCGTGGCCGGATTTTTGAAATTGGTCAATTGGGCCATTTAAGACGCCATTTTGTCTTATAAATCTATTTTACATCACGTGTTTCGATAGGATTATCATAGAAAAAAAGAGAGTGCTTTACAATAACAACCATGACATTGTCTTTCTAATGATACCAAATACGGCCTATAAAGAGAGATAAAGAGAGAGAGAAAAAACAATTTAACTCCGGTCATAATACAGATTCTGTACGTTTTCCGCCCATGCATTACACGCATTGTCTATGGGGCATATCGGGTTCACGCTTTTGGCCCCCAGAACGATCTTGATTGCAATGACGAACTTGCACCAAATCCCATTGGTTTTTGCACGCAGTGCTTGCGAGCCCTTTCTAGGTTCTTTCCCCTATCCCAATTTCTTTCAAACTTCGTAGGCATAGTCACTACCATCCCATCAAGGTCACTGTTGAGGCCTTTCTTTCGCCCTACCTATCTCCAATATCACAGAAGCTACAGACTCCGTACAAATTGCTCTGGATAGTCCGAGAGAAGCTCTTTCGTTTGACACGTAGAAACATGGCGTCATTGCACGCACATCGTTGTGACACGATTGCATTTCTAGTTTCTTCTTTTTCTTGTTGCAATGACGACCCTTCGTCATTGCCTTGTTTTCGTTCACATTCTGCCCCATTAATATTCTCCTTTTCCTCCTTTTCCTCCTTATCGTCAGGAAATCGCATTCGTTTTGCACGTAGTGTTTGTGATTCCTAGTTAGGTGCTTTCCTCATGTCCTTTTCCTTTCAAATTTCATAGGCATAGTCTCTAACATCTCATCAAGGTCACTACATTCTTCGATTTTGGAAATCACTCATGCATGACCGTCCAGGCGCCATTTTGTCTGTTTCTGGTCCATTTTAAGGCCTTTATATCTTCCTTCCTATCTCCACTATCCTAGATCCTACAAACTTCTAACAAATTCCTCTAGATAGTCTGAGAGATGTTCTTTCATCTGCGACACATGACTTGACCTTCAAAATGCCATCTTCATACTCGAAATTCAAATCTAAAACCGACTCCGTCAAAAATCTCTCAAGTTCTTGAAAAATGGACCCCTAAATAATCTAAAACTGCCATAACTTTCTCATATAAATTCCGTTTTGTATTTAAATCTCACATTATCCTTATCTCATAATTGCACATAGCCATGCCAAATTTCACGCTCCAATGGCTTTGCACAACATAAATAGCGCCCTCTAAAGTTCTGGGAATTGGCTTTCTCTCTGTGGCCGTATCTCCATAATGGCTTGGCAAACCCGTACCCTTTTTTGGATTTAGATACTTGAAGATATGCCCTTTCCATCCATATACAAAATTATATACCCTATCACTGACCAAATTTGAGAAAATTGCCCTCCAAATTCGCCATTTTCAAGAAAATTCCGAAATAACTTCAACTTGCTCTAAAATGGCGATCTTTATACCTACATCAATGAAACTTGGCAGACATATGTATCCATATACGTGACAACTGTCTGCCAAGTTTGGTAAATTTTAATAACGTCAGCGCAAAGTTATCGCCAAAAATGATGAATTTGCTATGCATTACGTAATAGCGCCTTTAATGCGTGCAGTACATTGCGTGCAGATGAAAATGGTGTCAAACTGACCGCAATGAAGTGCCCTTTCGAATGATACCAAGTATGGTATATGTTTACACAGAAAATTGTGAGTAAATCGCATTTGAACAAGGGTCACTATACGAATTCCGCCCGATTATAACACTTATCGGCCATGACGTCATTTTTTCAGACTACTTTTCGCCCCCTAAACATCCTTTTTTTTCCTTGAAAATTTGCAATGACATTCCGATATGCAATACGCAGGGCACCTCCTGGCCGGATTTTAGAAATTGGTCAAGGGGGCCATTTAAGACGCCATTTTGTCCTATACATCTATTTTACATCACGTGTTTCGATAGGATTATCATAGAAAAAAAGAGAGTGGTTTACAATAACAACCATGAAATTCTCTTTCTAATGATACCAAATACGGCCCATAAAGAGACGTAAAGAGAGAGAGAAAAAACAATTTAACTCCGGCCATAATACAGATCCTGCACGTTTTCCGCCCATTCATTACACGCATTGTCTATGGGGCATATCGGGTTCACGCTTTTGGCCCCCAGAACGAACTTGATTGCAATGTCAAACATGCACCAAATCCCATTGGTTTGTGCACGCAGTGCTTGCGAGCCCTTTCTAGGTTCTTTCCCCTATCCCAATTTCTTTCAAACTTCGTAGGCATAGTACCATCCCATCAAGGTCACTGTTGATGCCTTTCTTTCGCCCTACCTATCTCCACTATCACAGAAGCTACAGACTTCGTGCAAATTGCTCTGGATAGTCCGAGAGAAGCTCTTTCGTTTGACACGTAGAAACACGGCGTCATTGCACGCACATCGTTCTGACACGATTGCATTTCTAGTTGCAATGACGAACCTTCGTCATTGCCTTGTTTTCGTTCACATTATTAATATTCTTACTTCTTCTTCCTCTTCTTGTCGTCCGGAATCCCATTCGCTTTGCACGTAGTGTTTGTTATTCCTATCCAGGTCCTTTCCTCAAGTCCTTTTCCTTTCAAATTTCGTAGGCATCATCTCTAGCATCTCATCAAGGTCACCTACTTTTTCGATTTTCGAAATCACTCATGCATGACCGTCCAGGCGCCATTTTGTCCGTTTCTGGTCCATTTTAAGGCCTTTATATCTTCCTTCCTATCTCCACTATCCTAGATCCTACAAACTTCTAACAAATTCCTCTAGATAGTCTGAGAGATGTTCTTTCATCTGCGACACATGACTTGACCTTCAAAATGCCATCTTCATACTCGAAATTCAAATCTAAAACCGACTCCGTCAAAAATCTCTCAAGTTCTTGAAAAATGGACCCCTAAATAATCTAAAACTGCCATAACTTTCTCATATAAATTCCGTTTTGTATTTAAATCTTACAGTATCTTTATCTCATAATTGCACATAGCCATGCCAAATTTCACGCTCCAATGGCTTTGCACAACATAAATAGCGCCCTCTAAAGTTCTGGGAATTGGCTTTCTGTCTGTGGCCGTATCTCCATAATGGCTTGGCAAACCTGTACCCTTTTTTGGATTTAGATACTTGAAGATATGCCCTTTCCATCCATATACAAAATTATATACCCTATCACTGACCAAATTTGAGAAAATTGCCCTCCAAATTCGCCATTTTCAAGAAAATTGAGAAATAACTTCAACTTGCTCTAAAATGGCGATCGTTATACCTACATCAATGAAACTTTGCAGACATATGTATCCATATACGTGACAACTGTTTATCAAGTTTGGTAAAATTCGAATATGTCAGCGCAAAGTTATCGCCAAAAATGATGAATTTACTATGGATTACGTAATAGCGCGTTCAATGCGCGCAATACATTGCGCGCAGTTAACAATGGTGTTAAACTGACCGCAATGAAGTGCCCTTTCGGATGATACCAAGTATTATATATGTTCACACAGAAAATTGTGAGTAAATCGCATTTGAACAAAGATCACTACACGAATTCCGCCGAGTTTCTGAAGACTGTTATTCGGTTGTGTTAGTATGGGCGGCCGTTCGTGCCAAAGCACGCGTCGGAACATGTTCATCATGCACCAAGTCCCATTGGTTTTGCACGCAGTGCTTGCGAGCCCTTTCTAGATCCCTTCCTCTACTCCAATTCCCTTCAAAATTCGTAGGCGTAGTCTCTAGCATTCCTTCAAGGTCACTAAATTCTTCGTTCTCCGGAAACCCTCATGCGTGACCGTCCGTTTCGGGCCGTTTTGGTGACCTTTCTTTCGCCCTAACTATCTACATTATCACAGAAGCTACAGACTTCTTACATATTGCTCTGGATAGTCCGAGAGTAGCTCCTTCGTTTGACACGTAGAAACATGGCGTCATTGCACGCACATCGTTGTGACACGATTGCATTTCTAGTTGCAATGACGAACCTTCGTCATTGCCTTGTTTTCGTTCACGTTATTAATATTCTTGGTTCTTCCTCTTCTTCTTGTCGTCCGGAATCCCATTCGCTTTGCACGTAGTGCTTGTTATTCCTATCCAGGTCCTTTCCTCAAGTCCTTTTCCTTTCAAATTTCGTAGGCATCATCTCTAGCATCTCATCAAGGTCACCTACTTTTTCGATTTTCGAAATCACTCATGCATGACCGTCCAGGCGCCATTTTGTCCGTTTCTGGTCCATTTTAAGGCCTTTATATCTTCCTTCCTATCTCCACTATCCTAGATCCTACAAACTTCTAACAAATTCCTCTAGATAGTCTGAGAGATGTTCTTTCATCTGCGACGTATGACTTGACCTTCAAAATGCCATCTTCATACTCGAAATTCAAATCTAAAACCGACTCCGTCAAAAATCTCTCAAGTTCTTGAAAAATGGACCCCTAAATAATCTAAAACTGCCATAACTTTCTCATATAAATTCCGTTTTGTATTTAAATCTCACAGTATCTTTATCTCATAATTGCACATAGCCATGCCAAATTTCACGCTCCAATGCCTTTGCACAACATAAATAGCGCCCTCTAAAGTTCTGGGAATTGGCTTTCTGTCTGTGGCCGTATCTCCATAATGGCTTGGCAAACCCGTACCCTTTTTTGGATTTAGATACTTGAAGATATGCCCTTTCCAGCCATATACAAAATTATATACCCTATCACTGACCAAATTTGAGAAAATTGTCCTCCAAATTCGCCATTTTCAAGAAAATTCCGAAATAACTTCAACTTGCTCTAAAATGGCGATCTTTATACCTACATCAATGAAACTTGGCAGACATATGTATCCATATACGTGACAACTGTTTGCTAAGTTTGGTAAAATTCAAATATGTCAGCGCAAAGTAATCGCCAAAAATGATGAATTTACTATGCATTACGTAATAGCGCGTTTAATGCGTGCAATACATTGCGCGCAGATAACAATGGTGTCAAACTGACCGCAATGAAGTGCCCTTTCGAATGATACCAAGTATGGTATATGTTTACACAGAAAATTGTGAGTAAATCGCATTTGAACAAGGGTCACTATACGAATTCCGCCCGATTATACACTTATCGGCGATGACGTCATTTTTTCAGACTACTTTTCGCCCCCTAAACATCCTTTTTTTTCGTTGAAAATGTGCAATGACATTCCGAGATGCAATACGCAGGGCACCTCGTGGCCGGATTTTTGAAAGTAGTCAAGGGGGCCATTTAAGACGCCATTTTGTCCTTTAAATCTATTTTACATCACATGTTTCGATAGGATTATCATAGAAAAAAAGAGAGTAGTTTACAATAACAACCATGAAATTCTCTTTCCAATGAAACCATATACGGCCCATAAAGAGACATAAAGAGAGAGAGAAAAAACAATTTAACTCCGGTCATAATACAGATCCTGTACGTTTTCCGCCCATGCATTACACGCATTGTCTATGGGGCAAATCGGGTTCACGCTTTTGACCCCTAGAACGATCTTGATTGATTTGACGAACATTCAACTAATCCCATTTGTTTTTGCACGCAGTGCTTGCGAGCCCTTTCATCTAGGTTCTTTCCCCTATCCCAATTTCTTTCAAACTTCGTAGGCATAGTCACTACCATCCCATGAAGGTCACTATTGAGGCCTTTCTTTCGCCCTACCTGTCTCCAATATTACAGAAGCTAAAGACTTCGTACAAATTGCTCTGGATAGTCCGAGAGAAGCTCTTTCGTTCGACACGTAGAAACACGGCGTCATTGCACGCACATCGTTGTGACACGATTGCATTTCTAGTTGCAATGACGACCTTCGTCATTGCCTTGTTTTCGTTCACATTCTTCTTATTAATATTCTTAGTTCTTCTTGTCGTCCGGAATCCCATTCATTTTGCACGTAGTGCTTGTTATTCCTAGTTAGGTGCTTTCCTCATGTCCTTTTCCTTTCAAATTTCATAGGCATAGTCTCTAACATCTTATCAAGGTCACTACATTTTTCGATTCTCAAAATCACTCATGCATAACCGTCCAGGCGCCATTTTGTCCGTTTCTGGTCCATTTTAAGGCCTTTCTTTCTTCCTTCCTATCTCCACTATCCTAGATCCTACAACCTTCTAACAAATTCCTCTAGATAGTCTAAGAGATGTTCTTTCATCTGCGACGTATAACCTGACCTTCAAAATGCCATCTTCGTACTCAAAATTCAAATCTGAAACCGACTCCATCAAAAATCTCTCAAATTTTTGAAAATTTGACCCCTAAATAATCTAAAACTGCCATAACTTTCTCATATAAATTCCGTTCTGTATTTAAATCTCACAGAATCTTTATCTCATAATTGCACATAGCCATGCCAAATTCCACGCTCCAATGGCTTTGCAAAACATAAATAGCGCCCTCTAAAGTTCTGGGAATTGGCTTTCTCTCTGTGGCCGTATCTCCATAATGGCTTGGCAAACCCGTACCCTTTTTTGGATTTAGATACCTGAAGATATGCCCTTTCCAGCCATATACAAATTTATATACCCTATCACTGACCAAATTTTAGAAAATTGCCCTCCAAATTCGCCATTTTCAAGAAAATTGAGAAATGACTTCAACTTGCTCTAAACCGGCAATCTTTATACCTACATCAATGAAACTTGGCAGACACATGTCTCCATATACGTGACAACTGTCTGCTAAGTTTAGTAAATTGTAATGCCCTCTTCGCCAAGTTATCGCCAAAAATGATGAATTTACTATGCTTTACGTAATAGCGCGTTTGATGCGTGCATTACGTTTTGCGCAGATGACAATGGTTTCAAACTGACCGCACTGAAGTGCCCTTTCGAATGATACCAAGTATGGTATATGTTCACGCAGAAAATTGTGAGTAAATTGCATTTGAACAAGGGTCACTATACGAATTCCGCCGAGTTTCCGCCCTATTATAACACGTTTCGGCCATGACGTCATTTTTTAAGACTGTAATATTCGGTTGTGTTAGTATGGGCGGCCGTTCGTGCCAAAGCACGCGTCGCAACATGTTCATCATGCACCAAGTCCTATTGGTTTTGCACGCAGTGCTTGCGAGCCCTTTCTAGATCCCTTCCTCTACTCCAATTCCCTTCAAAATTTGTAGGCGTAGTCTCTAGCATTCCTTCAAGGTCACTAAATTCTTTGTTCTCCGGAAACCCTCATGCGTGACCGTCCAGGTACCATTTTTTTCCGTTTCGGGCCGTTTTGGTGACCTTTCTTTCGCCCTAACTATCTCCACTATCACAGAAGCTACAGACTTCTTACATATTACTCTGGATAGTCCGAGAGTAGCTCCTTCGTTTGACACGTAGAAACATGGCGTCATTGCACGCACATCGTTGTGACACGATTGCATTTCTAGTTCCTTCTTCTTGTCGTCCGGAATCCCATTCGTTTTGCACGTAGTGCTTGTTATTCCTAGTTAGGTGCTTTCCTCATGTCCTTTTCATTTCAAATTTCATAGGCATAGTCTCCAACATCTCATCAAGGTCACTACATTCTTCGATTTCCGAAATCACTCATGCATAACCGTCCAGGCGCCATTTTGTCCGTTTCTGGTCCATTTTAAGGCCTTTCTTTCTTTCTTCCTGTCTCCACTATCCTTCATCCTACAAACTTCTAACAAATTCCTCTAGATAGTCTGAGAGATGTTCTTTCATCTGCGACACATGACTTGACCTTCAAAATGCCATCTTCATACTCGAAATTCAAATCTAAAACCGACTCCGTCAAAAATCTCTCAAGTTCTTGAAAAATGGACCCCTAAATAATCTAAAACTGCCATAACTTTCTCATATAAATTCCGTTTTGTATTTAAATCTCACAGTATCTTTATCTCATAATTGCACATAGCCATGCTAAATTTCACGCTCCAATGGGCTTGCACAACATAAATAGCGCCCTCTAAAGTTCTGGGAATTGGCTTTCTCTCTGTGGCCGTATCTCCATAATGGCTTAGCAAACCCGTACCCTTTTTTGGATTTAGATACTTGAAGATATGCCCTTTCCAGCCATATACAAAATTATATACCCTATCACTGACCAACTTTGCGAAAATTGCCCTCCAAATTCGCCATTTTCAAGAAAATTCCGAAATAACTTCAACTTGCTCTAAAATGGCGATCTTTATACCTACGTCGTTGAAACTTGGCAGACACATGTATCCATATACGTGACAACTGTCTGTCAAGTTTGGTAAATTTTAATAACGTCAGCGCAAAGTTATCGCCAAAAATGATGAATTTGCTATGCATTACGTAATAGCGCCTTTAATGCGTGCAGTACATTGCGTGCAGATGACAATGGTGTCAAACTGACCGCAATGAAGTGCCCTTTCGAATGATACCAAGTATGGTATATGTTTACACAGAAAATTGTGAGTAAATCGCATTTGAACAAGGGTCACTATACGAATTCCGCCCGATTATAACACTTATCGGCGATGACGTCATTTTTTCAGACTACTTTTCGCCCCCTAAACATCCTTTTTTTTCGTTGAAAATTTGCAATGACATTCCGAGATGCAATACGCAGGGCACCTCGTGGCCGGATTTTTGAAAGTAGTCAAGGGGGCCATTTAAGACGCCATTTTGTCCTTTAAATCTATTTTACATCACATGTTTCGATAGGATTATCATAGAAAAAAAGAGAGTAGTTTACAATAACAACCATGAAATTCTCTTTCCAATGATACCATATACGGCCCATAAAGAGACATAAAGAGAGAGAGAAAAAACAATTTAACTCCGGTCATAATACAGATCCTGTACGTTTTCCGCCCATGCATTACACGCATTGTCTATGGGGCAAATCGGGTTCACGCTTTTGACCCCTAGAACGAGCTTGATTGATTTGACGAACATGCAACTAATCCCATTTGTTTTTGCACGCAGTGCTTGCGAGCCCTTTCTAGGTTCTTTCCCCTATCCCAATTTCTTTCAAACATCGTAGGCATAGTCACTACCATCCAATCAAGGTCACTATTGAGGCCTTTCTTTCGCCCTACCTGTCTCCAATATTACAGAAGCTAAAGACTTCGTACAAATTGCTCTGGATAGTCCGAGAGAAGCTCTTTCGTTCGACACGTAGAAACACGGCGTCATTGCACGCACATCGTTGTGACACGATTGCATTTCTAGTTCCTCTTCTTCCCCTTCTTCTTTCTTGTTGTTGTTGTTGTTCTTCCTCTTTTTCTTCTACTTTTTTTCCTTCTTCTTCTTCTTCTTCTTATTCTTCTTCTTCTTCTTCTTCTTCTGCTGCTTCTCCTCCTCCTCCTCCTCCTCCTCCTCCTCCCTTTTCTTCTTCAGCTGCTTCTTCTTCTCCTGCTCCTCTCTTTTTCTTCTTCTTCTTTAGCTTTTTATGGTTTATGGATTACTTCTGATAATGACATTCCTTGCCGGCAGAACACTTCGTTATCTTGTTAATGTTTTCTACCAAGCATTGCGAACTTTTGAACTGAATAGAAGGGGAAGGAGGCTAATAAGTCATAATAAGACAAGTCCTGAAGTCCTTGTTCCCAAGCTGGGTGCCCTACCCATTTTCTTGTCTTTCTTTTATAATAGGTAAGTACCGAGGGAATTCTTATTAACACAGGACATTTAAGACAAAATTAACTATGTAGAGAGCAGGAAGTTTGGGATCATGTCGCTGTGGTAAAACAAGGGCTAATTAATTTTCATAGAGAAGGCAACATTTAGCAAGCCACTGAACATGTTAAACCGTGCCTCCTCCCCATGTCTCTATTTATAGCTAAATAATAGAGCTTGTGCTGATTAATGTTGAGCAATAGCGCTATGTTTCATTGTTTATGTTTAGTGGCATAGCGTGTGCGTCCGTCCAACCACTGAGGGGCACCGCCGGGGGGGGGGGGCGTCTTAAGCATACTCGGTGAATGAAAGACGAGATAACACAAACAAAAAACGCTGATTGAAGGGGAATGTGTTTTATAATATTTTGTTTCCGTCTCTTCCATCACACCCTTTTCTAAAACCTATTATTATTTTTTTGCAATTCAATATGGGACTCATGGCAGTATTGCCCCCCCCCCGTAGGCTACGGTCAAAATTGATTATGAATGATAAATGGGATATGCTCGGGGAGGGGCTATACCTTTAAAATAAATCGGTTGAGAATCACCTATTGAATTTAATTGCTGAATTAAAACAGAACAGTGAGACCATCATACTATTTCGTAGCCCATATCCTCTTCGCAATGTACCGAATGTCATACCGCTTGTGAAATTTCCGTGTACCCTTTGAAAACTCTTCACCGCTCGGTCGCTTAGCTTCCTCGCATGGCAACCCCCCCCCCCCCCGACTCATTATGACAGTATTAAAGCATGCCCCTGAAAGGGGGCTGACACTGTGCTCCTAATCTCATTAGAAGCACCTGCCCTTTTTCTTCCAAATCATGGCTAGTTATTTGACTTTGACGAGATTTTAGTGGTTGTTTTTTCGTCAACAGCAATAGATATTTTCAGCTTCAATTTTCAAAGAGACACGACAACATAATTATACAGGTAGGGGTCAGTTGTCGATACGCATCACACTATTTAACAAGATCGCATGATGTGGTATCGTTTTGACGTCATAGTATATTACTGTGTATATGAGAGAGTTTATAGCACCTGTAGTATTACGTATGCCTACTTACAGTTTCATCAATTATTTCATATGTAATTGTGAATTAATATTTATATTAAAAGCGTTGAATTTTTAATAACGATTAGGACTGAAATATGAAAATATATTTTTAGAATGGTTCAGTCCCGGGTTTCAGTTAAGATTTGCATTGCTTATTAAAGGTAATACAAAGTTTTGGGAAATTTTGAAAATTGGGTGGATAGTGATTCTTTACAATTGTAATATATTTCGATTCCCCTGTGGATGTATTATAAGCACTAAAGAATTTAGCCCCTTAAACACTTCTGCTTCGAGAATAATTGAATATAAAAATTTACCGGTGCTCCCGGTAAATTTTGATGAATTTCAAATAGCGCCTACGGCCGTACTATAGTTGCGACCATGAAAATCTCAGAATATGCAGTTGTGATATATAATTTCCAAATGGGAATAGCCAATCGGTCGATTTTAGTCAAGAAACATTGTTTTATAGCTAAATTAATATATTGACATTGAGAGGGAGCTATACAACATAAAGAGTTCATTATTTACAATTTCACAACTTTAGACTCGATTTCAACCGGGACAACAATCACTGAACATTGTAAGATCGCATATGCTTCCAATATGTTCATTTGAACCAAATTCATGACCCCATACCAAAACTTTGTATTACCTTTAATCAAAGATAGTCGCCATTATTAATGTCATTTGATCCCTTTTACTTGAATGTAATTGTTGATTGCTTAGATTATTGTAATAATTGTTGTATAATTGCTTTTATCATGTGTATACATACATTGTAAAGTGTCACCATTGCAATTCAGTCTTTGGACTGCGAGAATGGATAATATTCAATCATATCCTTCAATCAAATCAATTGAGCCAATACGGAAAAAAGACGCGGGCGGGGCGCGCATATTTTTGGTACACAAATTAATGTTTAGCCATTTTTGCGAAGAAATTCCTTTCTTTTCATGACCGGGGGACGAAGTGCGAGGGACGAGGGAATATATTGAGCAAGAGGGGCGGGCCAGTGGCGTAATGAGCAAAAACGTCGTGGAGGGGGGGGGGGGGGGGAGGGTGTGGGAGGCTAAAGTATTTACAATCAGGTAGAGCAAAGCGAGCGAAGGAAGTGGAGCGTAAATTGGCGTGGGGTCCAGGGTCAAAGTCCCGTTGGGAGTCAAGGGGCGGAGCCCCATGAAGCTCAGGTTTTTTTTAGGCATTTCAATACGGTTAGATGAGCAGTCAGGGTTTTAGGCATTTAATAACGGTCAGATGAGCATATTTTGATACCTTATTTGTGACACTGGCAGGTCACTAATTGGAGTGAGGTCTAGGAGCGGTGCCCCCAGAAGCTCAGGGGTTTTATGCATTAAATTACGACCAGATGAGCAACTGGTATCAAATTAGAAAAAAAACATGTTTAAATTTGATTGGGGGTGGGGGTTACTGCCCCCATCAGTTCGCCAGTGAAAGGGGCGGAGGTGACGGAAGTAACTACCCCCCCCCCCCCATAGAGATATATGATAAGTCTTATTATATAGCTCTATGCTACCCCTCACAGGTTTTTGAAGTTTTGTTGTATTACAAAATTACATTCTTTAGCAAAACTACAGTATTAAAACAAGCAATATGTTTTTTTCACACTTTACTTTTACTTTGGCGGTATCTAGTGTGCAGTCCGAAGTGTGCAGTTGTAAATATTTATTAGGGCCACCCTGTATAAAGAAGACTTGAATAAATAAATAAATAAATAAATAGGTCAATTTTAGTAAGTAGGCAGGAAGGGACTTCTTAAAACAGCAAGCTGAATATTCATTTTTGGAGCGCTGATCTATCTCTTAATCTTGTAAACTATTACAGTGTAAACTGTGCTTATGTGATACATGTTTTCTACAATATTTACTTGTACATTTTGAAGGATACTATGCGACGGATCTAGGAGCGTAGCAACCGAGCAAGAAGTTGGCGTTTGTACATGTATAAACATGAACTTGAAATAATAAGCAATATAATGTGTGAGTGAACTTGAAGTTTAATGGTGTAGGTATTTTTGAGACTATTATAGCCTTTACACTGTTTCATTGATGATTATATCTCCAATCAAATCAAACTGAATGATGTTATCGAAAAACTTAACAATATCAATCTGACTCGGTAACATTTATGAAGGTTGATGAAAATACTGCGTAATTTTTGTATGAAATGTTACTTATTGTATTCCTTCTACTATACTAACTCTCTAACATGCAAACAAAAACTGGAAAAAATCCACTGTGCGAAACTCTCTAATAGTAAATTCTCCCAACCATTTTTGATTTTTTTTTCTTCTTCATGAAAATAAGACATATAACAGGCTTCTTAAAGTGCATTGCTTTGTAATAAAGTTTATTCACCTAAAATGTAATTACATTGCAATAATACGGCTGGGAGAATTAAGAAATCGATCAGATCATTTTCCCCAATTTGTATCATTTTTAATGGTCTGTTTTTACTCAAACTTTCAGATTATCTCTAATTAAACTTTTAGCAGTGAAGTCACCATTTTCTTTCATTTGAACGATGTTACCAAGTCCCTTTAATGGTGGTGGAACTACTAGTTTAATGGTGTACGTTTGTTTGAGATTTATAATTTTAACACTGATTCATTGATGAGATATTTCTCCAATCTTATCAAACTGAGTGATGTTATTTAGCAACTTACCAGTATTAAATTTCCATTTTTCCTAAATAAACCATTACACAGAATGATATTACTAAATATGGTGCCTGGCTGGATGGGGATCGCACTGTGTTTAAAGGTAAAGACAAGTAGTGGTAAAATTGCGGTTCCAGGATTTTGGGTGCAAAATATCCATTCAATATTGTTTAGATATTCTTCTGAGTTTTCATTTTCTCCTTGTCAACATTGATCAAGAAAGGACAAGCGTATATACTGAAAAAGTTTCCAGTAGCTTTGGGAAAAGAAATCTAAACAATGTGAACATTTGTAGTTTTTTTTTTTTTTGCTGTTTTCGTTGTGGTTGATATTGATATTTTCCATTTGTTATTGTGTTTGTCTGAGGTGACTGTTCTTGTGGGTCTTGTGCTCCTACCCCGGCCAGAGAACCCTGGATCTCCCCCCCCCCCCCTCCCATGTACTCTTCCCACCTCTCCAAATAATCACTATAGATGATATTATTCATTAAGGGACAGCATAGGAACTCATTAATGATAAACACATTACCATTCATCCTCCTCCTCATAATATTCGGATATCCTTGAAGCTGAAAATAGATCTCTATGTCAGAAAGTTTCGGAGTATAATAGGATCCCTAAAGTATCTGCGACCCTAGATATTCGAATTGAAGAAGAAAAAACAGTGACTTATTCTTGGACAATGATGTCTATTACAATATTCTTGATTTTCGAAAGAGTGAAGCGTTCCCGACAAAAAAAATCATCAAAGTTTGTGTAAGTCTTTGCGCTTCAGAATAGTGTATAAATTGATGGCGCATCACAAATATTACATCTTAAGAACCATCTTTCGAAAACAAAAGAACGCCGTTCGATATTTCTGACACAAAATTTGATCATTGCGATTATTTCGAGGCTTGAAAATAAACCTGCTCCAATAAAACATTATCTAAGTTGCATCAATGTGTATTGCAATAACATTATCGGTTGTTAATTAATAGAGTTTGCTACGAAGATTGCTTGTCTTGGAATCGCGTATGCGGCTGGGGTCGCTGACGTGGTAATTTAATTTGCTCACTAGGTGTATCATGTCAAGATTGGCCTCATAACAATTAGTATTTTGACAGAGCATGCAAGCAGTCTGTCAAGTCAATATTTTGATACTATAAGGGGCAAGGCCTGTATAAACATTCAAAGTTCAGTGGAGGCCAGGTGATTTGCAGTCGACATATCTCTCTACCTATCATCTTCTCTCTCTCTAAGTGCCATATCGTTTGACTTTGGCGATCATGCTGTTCCACAACCCTCGGCTCCTAGCCTTCTGTATTAGTACCACTCCCAGTTCTTTCACTCCTCTCTCTTCCAACAATTTCTGCAGACTGTCCATCCAAAGTATCCTCCTTCTACCCCTACTCCTTCTTCCCACAATTTTCCCTGTCAAAGCAAGGTTCTCTAGGCCTTCTTTACGTGTAATGTGACCCATGAACTTCAACTGCCTAATCAACATCTCACGTATCATTTTCCTTTGCACTCCAGCTCGTGTAAGAACTTCCTCATTACTAACTTTGTCAGTCCAGGGGATTTTCATCATTCTTCTTAGAAACCACATTTCGCAACTTTCCAAACGCTTTTTAGTATCAGAGGCTAAAGTCCATGTTTCACTACCATACATAAGTACTGGGTAGATGTAACAATTCAATATCCTTATTCTGGTCCTCATACACATTGTTCGATTTGTTAGAATTTTGCCTAACTTTGAAAATGCAGATTTAGCGAGAGCTATCCTTCTCTTTTTTATCATCTTATATCGCTTAATTATTATTATTTTTTCTTCTCTTTGCCTCTTAGAGGTGTTTATTCAATATTCAAACAGTAACATAATTTTGCTTACAATTTAGCAAATCAATGGAACATCAATAATACACAAGTTATTTACTCAAATATAACTAAGCAAGTTCGCAGGAAATTTCATATTTTGTACTTTCAAATGTTCGTTTATTTCTATTCTGTTAGTCATTTCTCTCTTAAATAAGTAAATCAAACTCAAATCTCTATTATCATACCCATACTTATTACGAAAAATAATCATTTTATAAATCGACCAAAAAGCAATAGTCATTATCAAATCGATTTCGGTTTGCGAATTCATTTTGAGTAATAAAACAATATCTATCTCTATTCTAAGATTGAAAGCACGTAAAGCTAAGTCCTTTAAATACTTAAAGAACCTTTCATTTGCCTTACATGAAATGAAAGCATGAAGCAGATCTTCAGTTTTTTTGCATTTTAAACAAAGGTTATCGTATGCGAGACCCCACTTGAACAGATTGTTACGGACTGGTAACATATTATATAAAAGCTTGAAATTAAATTCACGTAGACGAAAATCTTTTATCCCAATCAAATTCCTATCAAAAACAGAAGACCATTTAACGTCCTTCTGTAAGACATCTTCCCAATACAAACAACATTTATTTATTTTAATTTGTTCAAAACTGATCATATTATACCACTGTTTACTACTCAAAAGACTAACAGGCTTAACTGATTTTCCAAATACAAAGTGGGGGATAGAGAGGTTATGGTCTTTGAAAACCAAAGGTACCCTATGCTTATCATTTATCCAAATTTTTGGAATTGATTTTTGTAGCTTTGTATAGTCGAAAATCAAAAATTGTTTACTTCTTCTAGTATTAAGGCGGATAAATAATTCATTTACTGAAACAAAAGTACCATCTTTAAAGATATCATTTAAGTATATAATACCACTTTTATACCAGTCTTCATAAAATAACATTTTCTTTTCAAAAACAATATCTTGATTATACCATAAAATATTTTCGTCGACATGCTTCTGTGTCTGACATTCAGCGGATGTGTATTTGTTTATGAGGTACCATGCATGTAATATTTCTATGTAAAAATGTGGGACGTTTCTAAGTTTTAAGAGATTTAAAGTATAATCAGTATAATTGCAATTGAGGAGTAGATGCAGCCCTCCCAAACAGTCAAACCAATGTTTACACATATCTTTCCAATTTCCTGTTGTATTATCTAAAAACATCCCAAGCCACTTCAACCTAAAACTAAACATTTGCCTTTTAACATCAATCATTCGTATTCCTCCTTCACAATAATCCTCAGTAACAATACATCGTTTTACCTTTTCAATTTTACTTTTCCAAAGAAATTTAAATATCAGGCTATTAAGTTTTATCAAAAAAGTAGACGGTATTATATCAACAATCATTAAATGTATTACTTGACTAATTGCAAGTGATTTAATAATAGTCAGTCTTCCAAACAAAGTCAGGTTTCTTTTTCTCCAGTTATCTAGCAGTTTTTGCATTTTTTCTAATTTATTTTCCCAATCAATCTTTAAAGCACACTGCAGATCAGGTGCGATATGATGTCCTAAGTATTTTACTGGCCCATCTGTCCAATGTAAGCCAAAACAAGTTAACGACCATCGTTGACAGGCTGTTCCAATCCAAATCAAGACAGTCTTTTCTCTATTTAACTTCGGTCCTGCAACTTTGCCAAAAACCTCTAATTCGATTAAAATATTTTCAAAAGAATTTATATCAGATACATAAAATAAGGTGTCATCTGCATATTGCAGCAATTTTAGATCAATACCTTTATCATCAATATCTAGACCTTTGATTTCCTTATTTTCTCTCACTTTATTTGCCATTAATTCTGCGGCCATTACAAACAATAAGGCCGAGAGGGGACACCCTTGGCGTATTCCTCTCAGAACACTAAAAGTTTCAGATAACCAACCATTTACAATTACAGAACTTGAAATATTTGTGTATAAAATTGTTACCCACTTCTGGAAAACAGGTCCAAAATTAAATTTACTCAGACATTTTTTGATAAAAGTTACATCAATTACATCAAAGGCTTTAGAAAAATCTACCATCATAAGAGCACCGTTTTTACCGTTCCTTGTCATGTATTCTATGATATCTTTAGTAAGTCTTACATTACAAGCCGCCAGACGACCTCTTATGTAACCCGACTGGTTTTCATGAATAATTTTACCAATTACTTTTTGAAAACGTTTTGCAAGCACTGTTGCAATTATTTTATAATCACTATTCAGCAATGTGATCGGTCTCCAATTCTTCAGCTCCCGATGATCCCCTTTCTTGTATATCAAAGTAATTATTCCTTTCCTTTGAGTATCCGACATTTTCTCATTAGCATAACACTCGTTAAGAGCGGCAACTAAAATATCACAGATCTCATTCCAGAACACCTGATAGAATTCCGCGGTTATTCCGTCAGAGCCTGGAGTTTTGTTTTTCTTCATTGCGAATACAGCTTGTTTACATTCTCTGTGTGTTAATAACCCTTCACATATTTTATTTTCATCGTCAGAGAGAGATGAAATATTTTGAGAAAAAATATAATCTTCTGCATTTTTAACATCAATATCTTCTTTAGTATACAACTTACTATAAAAATCAACGGTTTCTTTCAATATTTCGTCTTGTTTTTCAATAATTCTTTTCCCATTTCCTGTCTTCAGCTGATTTATGTTTTTTCTGCTAGCATTTCTCTTTTCTAAACTAAGAAAATATTTAGTACTTCTTTCTCCCTCTTCCATCCATCTTGCCTTAGCTCTGATACCAGCTCCTTTAGATTCCACTTTATATATATTTTCCAGCTCTTCTTTTATGACCCTATATTCGTTTTCATTATCATTATTTCCACTTTGGTTATCAATACATTTTTGTAATACATTAAGCTTCATTTCTAAAAACCCTTTTCTATTTTTTTGATCTGCAACTTTATGTTTACAATATTTTTGGGTAAATTCACGTATCTTTATTTTCAAAAGTTCCCATTTCTGTAGGGGACTCATATTTTGAGAATTCATTGAACTAATAACATCACAAATATTTTTATGATAGCAGTCATCAGACAGAACACGACTGTTCAGCTTCCAGTAACCTGGACCCTTTTGAACAGTTTTTGTTTTGATTTTTAAAGAAATTGCGTTGTGATCAGCTCTTATTGATGGTCTGATATCTGTGTTTACAACTCTCCCTAAAAAACTTTTATCGACCAGCCAATAATCTAATCTTGAAGCAAGTTTTAGATATTTATTTCTCCAGGTAAACTGAATAGTATTCACATTCATTTTCCTCCAGATATCACACAATTCGTATTTCTTTAACAATCTACTAAAATTTAGCGGTTTCTTGTAATAGGAACGGTTTGTTCCCTGAACATGTATAGTGTCTTTCTTGACATTGAGTACACAATTCCAGTCTCCTGCCATTACTAATTTTGAATGTTCGTACTTTTCACAAGAATTTGATACGAAAGTATTCAGATTTCTAAAAAACCGTTCTCTTTGCTTTTTCTTAGTTGGTGCATATACGTTTACCATTGTCAATAAAAAGGTTCCCATTTTAAATCTTAGTAACAACTTTCTTCCATCATCACTCTGCTCTATACTAGTGACATCTATGTCTAGGTGTTCATCAAAAAGTATAGCAACTCCTTTGGAGTGATTTGTGCCGTGCGAAAAATAACACGGCCCACGCCACTCACTTTTCACAATTTGTTCAATGTCGGCTGTCCAATAAGTTTCTTGTACAAAGAATATGTGTCCCTTTTGATGTCTAAACCATCTGAAAATTTGACTTAATTATATTAAATCGCTTTCATTCAAGAAAGGTAATAAATTCCCTATCAAATATTAAGTATTAAGTTCTAACTATCACGTACATCACCATGCACTCTTCTACTATTTCATTTCGTTTCATTTATTTCTTACTAAAATAATCAAGCTACATTATAGTTCAGCATGTCAATAATTACACATGTTGGTAAATCGAGACAACAATCACACTGTATGAATGACAATGAATCAATCATTAAGAGCAATCATTGAATCATAAGGATTTTTTTCGGCTGTCATCAAATATATGCATGAATTAATTATATAACTCATACATGTTATTTACACACTCTGATTGAAATATGTTATAATTAATCTATTCATAAGTATATGGTTATCATATCCGTTATTATTTTTTTTGACTGGCGTACCCTGTTATTGATCAACAGGGGTTGAGAGCAAATTCTCATCCGAAAGAGAATAGGAATGTACACCTCTTGCCCCCGTCACCCCCATAAGTCTCCGTGCCCTTGTGCTTGTATTATGTTGGGGGGAGGGGGCTTCATACAGGAGGGGGGGGGGGTATGTAGACTCTATTGTGCTGAATACGCTAGTATATAGTAGTCGAGCATCCCTATAAAAGTATGACCCTTCCACATCTACATGATCAAAATTTCTTTCAGCAAACCCACGATTGTTGTTGCCAGACCTGGTGAATTTCAGCCCTGGCATTATACACCATATCAGGGCTACTGCCTCAGAGACTACCACCTAGATAACTAATTCCTATAATAACTGCCCCCTACGACAATATAACCCCTGGAACCCCCCCCCCCCCAAGAAATTAACTTATTTTGCTGACATTCCCTGCGCCTCCTTCTTCCTTGCTGATTGTATTATTGACCTTGTTGGAACTCTGATGCTATGCATGTTAATAATTTGTGTTTCTTCCATTTCACATGTTGTTAATCTTTTTGTTTTCTATCGAACGACCCCCCCCCCCCTTTCCTCTTCAAACATTTCAGGGAGCCCTTTATATAATGATTGGGAGGGGGGGTAAATGAGCCGTTAGCAGAGTTTTCATCACCATATCCCCTCTTGTCTAAATTCAAATTAGAGATCTATTTATACTACAACAATGTCGTTTATATATACAATCAACCTGTTATGTTTACATTTACTGTCAATTGTCATCAAAATTATTTAGCTCGCAACGGCCATGGACGAAAATAAAATGTAGTTAAATCGTATTATCTCAAGCCGAGTCTAGCACTGCTAATTTGAAGGAAATTCAGTCCGGATATATTACTCATTACCATAAAGCCAGAAAATATTGCATTCTTGCTCTATTTGCCCTGAATACCGTACCCTTTTGCCTTTGACATTTGCAAAAGATTACAATGTAAAACAGTTGTGTAGCGTAAGTCCAGCCTTTGAGGGGCACTCGCATCAAGGGGGCGGCACGGGTTTTACAAGGTGCATGAAATACGACAGAACACGGTCATCGAGTGAGGGCGGGGATAGGGGGGGGGGGTAGATCGTATGCCCCCTCCCCATTTTTCTTCTCAGGAAAATCTTTCAGTGGAAGTCTTTCCTTCTGCAGGCTTGTCCGTTCACTGGTTGTTTAGCATCTATCAAAGTCGTTGGTTAGATTTCATTTATTTGCAGTTTTATGAAATCTGTTGAAATTGTGGTAAATTCTGGGAATTATATTATTATTATTCTTTTATTTTTTTTTTTTTTTTAGGGGGGGGGGGAGAGGTGTTTTGGGGTGTGTATTTTTTTCTTCATCACCCTAACTCAAAAACTACTGCAGAATTTTGACACCCAGACGTAGCCATGTTCATTCAATTATTGTTCTTTGTTTGCGTAGTGCTAATCTCTAATCAAGCTAATGATTGATGTTTGGGTAAGCAGGCAGTCTCAAGGGCTTGCATTTTCGAAACACTCTTCAAAATACACCTGACATAATTTATGTAAGGGCGTGGCCTCAAGGCGTTCGGAAACACCTCATAGTTCAACCCTGTTATATGCTTACCAACAATATTTAATTAAAACTCCACCTCGTGGACCTATGCCGATATTATCAAAGTCAAACACCTTCTCTGTTTGTGAAACTCTCATACCTGCTTTCAGTTACGACATAATTCTTGGATAATCTTAGGAATTATCTCATTAAACTCCCAAATTTTCGGGGCATATGCTCATACATTGCACCAGATATCCTTTAATTATTAAATCGAGTGCCTCCTTTCCGCCCCCTGCCATTTTTCATTATAACTACATAATCCTTTGGAGAGAAGATAATTGAAAACGGCCTTCCTAGAGATGGATAATTCTTGTAATACACTTTTGATTTGTTTTCTCTTTCCTTAATAACACAGGGAATGACATTACAAAATTATTACTATTTATTGAGATGTACAACCGGAAGAATATTCTACAAATGTATATACCATGTATACAGTTTGTAAATCGCTACCAGCAATTGAGGAAATTACATGATGATCTTGAATGTCAATACAAAAGAGCGCTCTTGGAGAGTCTCTCGATCATGACTGTGTTGTGGTCAATTGAAACGTTAATTGCAGAATAACAGAGCGAACCCTTTGACTAAACATGTATTTATCTTTATATTTGCTCTATTTGCTTTATTGATCATACCTCCAGAAAGAATCAAATCAATAAATAGATTTAAATTCTTCAAATACTATAGATTAAAAGGTATGTAGAATAAGGGCCTACTAAATTGAATGTTTGTAAGAGCCCAAGTGAACTTGTTAAATTTTGGATTGGGAATTAAGAAATTTAGATGACTGATATCCATCATATACCCCTAAACTTGTATAATTTAGGGTCATTACGGACTGAAATATATACCTTTCCCCTTGGTTTTTTTGTTTGTCATTTATTGATAGTTATGAGCAGATGATTCATCAATTAATTAATGACGAAATTAATTAGTGATTGATTAATTAATAATGATAAGTAAATTTTGACTAAAGTTTAAAAGAAGATTCAACACGAACATCAAATAATCACACCTTTAATATTCAATACTTCACCGCGATACGATTGAAATAAACCATTACAGATTACGTCTGAATGTTTGAATCAACAAAGAAGAAGCATATGGCGAGGGTTGGGTAACCTGGTTCCAAAGATCGTGCAAATAATTGTCGTTTCTGTTCGTGACTTATCTCCAGCTAGCAGACCGTAAAACCTATTCCCCAATGCTCGCCCCTCCGCCTGTTGCAACCCCTTTCCCCAAAACATGCCGGGTTCCGATTCGTTAAATTGTTGGTCGGCACAATATGCGTATCACAGCAAATCGTGAACTTGTAACGCGCCGCGTCCTCCCTTCAAAAAACTTCTCTCAAGCTCAGTTCAAACTTGAGAAACTTGAAAGAAGTCAAGTCAAGCCGAAGTGATCACTGAATGACTCAGCCTTGATAGGGCTACCACGATATTCGCAGCAACTCTGTTTCCAGATGCTGCTGACAGGGATGTATTAAAAGCTGAAGGCTTAGCGTTCTAATTAATATCTGGAGCGGAATTTCATGAACTATTGGACCGACCACTGTATTTTAAAACAAACGCTGCATTTATTGTTTGAACAACCTATGGAATAGGACTTCTTTTTGGCATCAACGTTTCGCAGAAAGTTTGGAAAGTCCAACAACAAACTTGTTTTTATCGCACCTTGTGTTTCGATTGGAAATATCTTTTATAATTTTGCAGAGGACGAATTACTTCCGGATTCATAGTCATTGTCTTCGTTCTTTACCCCATATTCCTGGTATTTAGACAAAGGGGCAGTTTTCAACATTGGAACAGATTTTATTTAACGGATCCAAACTAGCTGTAAACAAATACTATCAACCTTGTTTTTTGTTTTTTGTTTGGACTTTTTGACCTCGAGATTCACTTAAAAGTATACTTGACGAGTATGAAATATGAGCCTGCCAAACATGAGAGAATATTAACTGTGTCGATAGCACTTTAATTTGGTTAAATTTGAAATATTAAGTCGAGACTCGAAGAATAAACTCTGTCACGATGACGTTTGTTTTGAGATTGACGCGATGTCAGCGAGTCAGCAGGATAATTTTCGGGTTCCTCTGTATCCTGATGCTGGGTTTTCAGAATGCTTTCCTCGATCTATTCCTCATCCACCATACCGAAGGCACCGGGTTCGCTCGTGGTTATATCTGGGTCGTCGTCGACGCCCTGGTCGTTGTCTTCTGGCTTGTCGGTCTCGTCCTGCCTCATCTCGGGCTTGGTCCGAACTCGCATCTACCACAGCAACCACGAGGGAACATCCTCAAAGAGTTCCTCTACGCTTACATGTCCTGGTTGGTCTTTGCGCCTTTGTTGATCGCCAAGGTCGTCCGGTTATACAACACGGTGCAAAGCCCGAGCGAGGTGCATTGGATTTTCACGCCGAGCATGCTTCAGATATCCATCTCTTTGACGGGCATCACCTTCATGCTCCTTACCCACTGTCACGATAGTGACGTCAACAACATTAAGTATAAGCTACGTCTTCCCATGATCGGCAAGGTCGTTGGCTTTTCTATTCTTGATGGTTGTGACCTCCTTGGGATGCTTCACGTGCGAGGAGCGAGTGACGATTACCCGACTGTCTTGCGGAACGTCATCATGATCTTTGGGTGCGCTTGGTTCGTGCTCCCGTTACTTCCTATGGTGAGCCTACGAATCATGGCAGCACATAAAGGCCATAAGCATTCATCTCAAAATCACAAACCGCAGAAGAAACAACGCATCGAGGAAGAGAAACCTTCACCGAGTAAAAAACCAGATGTCAAAGTCAGGATACAGAAAGCGGACATCCAGCGACCCGAAATAAAAACTGCAAAGTCCGTGGACCAGTTGGCTCATCCGCATTTTGAGAGGAAGGTCATACAACTCAGAAATGACATGTTTGTGAGTGAATTGAGCAAGGGCTGCAAGAATCAAAGCCAACGCTGCAAAAGCTATGACAATCTGTGCTCAGATACGACAACAGGGACACCTATTTCCCAGTCTAAGTTGAGCCAGAGTCTGAACTTTAGCTACTGGAACTACAACCAGAACTGCAAAGTGGAGCCTCTGACTTTGGACAAGCTGCATCGGCAGGGTGCGGACAGGAAAGAAAAGAGTTACAGCTCCTTGCACACCAAGGTCGACAACCATGTCAACCACTTTAACGAGGACTTGCTTGACCACGCCGCACACGAGGCGTTGAGGCATTCGAAAAACCAGATCTTCAACACCATCCTCTTCAGGAACTCGATGTTAGTGGCGCTGATGGATGTCCCGTACCTTGCGATTCGTTTGCATCTATGGCTGGTCCACGGTGTCTCTGCGTCTGTGTTCATCACCAAGAACATTCTGATGATCTTTGGTCTTATCCTGGAGTGGTGTCACGAGCCACCTATCGTCGTTAAAAAAAAGAGCAAGGCAGCGAAGAAGAAGGCGGTAGAAGTTGGTATTATGACAGGAATTGGATTTCCTTGATCACACCTGCAATCACTGAAACCATGGACCTTGCCTTTAGGTCCAGACTAAAGACGTTGAAAGAAGAAATGCAATTAAACAAAAAGCATCCTTAGAAGTGTAGTGCAATAAACGCTTCTTGTCAGAATCATAGCAGGAGTTAATGATATTTTTGCCAATATTTAGTGCTCAGCATCTATGATACGATGGAAATTAGTTCAAGATTGTCAAAATCAAATCACTTCATGTCATTGTACTTGAAAGCAGTAGCACGTCTTGTATTTACATCTGCAGTCTACGTTACGGTGTACTTATAGACGGAGATCTGTTAATGGTGGACAAGCATTACACCTCTTTGCTGGAAAATGAGGAGTTTGGACCAAAGGTGAGAAAGACCTAATAACGATTGCCGACCTAGTCTGAAAGCAAACAATAAATATTTAAAAAAATCACAGAACTACTTGCATTTGAGGTAATTGCCGCTACCATGGATGTGGCCCATGGTAAAACGCTTGAACGTTAAATTCCTGCAGATGTAACATAACTTCAAAAAGATTTGTATACTTCGTGATATGATATTGTAAATATTGCTCATAGTAGTTATTTTTGATGAACGGAAGGTGCAATTATAAGACGACTAAATATATGATCTGACCTTGTCATTTTGGAAATGGAAAGGAAAGTGGGAGGGGCCCGTCATTCTATTCCTTTCTCTAATGAAATTCTGTTTTCCTTGATGCTTTAGTTTTGTTTGTTATGTACTGCTATATAAATGTTATTGTCAGAAAGATCAAGTAAATAATGTTTCCTTGTCATTAATGTTATCCTTCCGGCGATTGACTGGTTCTTTCATAATCAATTGTATTGTAATTTAACATTCCTGTGTGTTCTGTTAAATACCTGTTCAAGTAATCTTCGTTATCTTCTCATTTAATTTTAACTTGACGCCGTAGAAAGAAGAGGCGTAGAAACGATGGCTCATTTTTATAGTATACTCATTTTTTTTTCTGAGATAAATCCAAAATGACATTACCCTTTTTTTTCATTCAATCAGAATAAACTCAATGACAATGTGGTTTCTTTGGATCAAGTAAGCACATCACTTATGGTTTTAGCCCCGCTCTCAACTATGTTGAATTGAAGAGGCAGTACATATCAGATGCAACGTAAAAACTGATAATTATTGATGTAGAAGTTGATTTAAAATTATTACAGTATTCAATTTATTGTTCATCAAGATTTTTGCAAACATTTGTATATTTTTGGATTGTATGGAACTGATGATGGATGTCATTCTTTTTTAATTGTACATTTCACATTTTATGCCAGTAAATTGAAAAGATACAGTAACAAACTAAAAGTATAATTCAAAAATAAATATATATTTACAAAATTGATATATCCCACATTGTACGCCGTATGGTCGGTTCTTTAAAGAAATAGGAGTTACTGCTGCATTTAATGATGGGAGGAATTCTGATGGAAAGAAAAAGGCTTTTGATGGAGTAACGGAAAGAGAAAATAGAAAGAGAGAGAGAGGAGAAAGAGAGGGAGAGGCAGAGAGGGAGAGAGGGAGAGAGGGAGAGAGAGAGAGAGGGGGGCGGGAGAGAGAGAGAGAGAGAGAGAGGGGGGGGGGGTAGAAAGAGTTTGATAGAAGGAATGGAAGAGGTTGGTTAGAGATAGAAAGAGAGAGATAAAATATCGATAATAAAATGCAGATCAAATTGTATTCTCTATGCTAATAAGAAATCATATATTATGTTTCCGTTTTTCTTCTTCTTACATTAATGATATCGACCAACTTGTATTACTTAACTGTTGATTAAATTATATCTTTTGTCTAATCGATAGAGCCACCTTAGATCGAAAACTTCAAAGCATCAAACATAAAAACTTGTGGCATAAAATCATTAAAATTTCACGTTAAGAAAGTGTTCAGACTTCAGACATTGTCTGTCATACACTAAACCGCTCTTTTACAAAAGCCAGCAAGAGCTTCTAACTCAATCATCGCATTCGTATATCAATTTTTTCTCGCTTCGCAAAGCCAGATAAACCGGTAAAAGGTATAATCAACGGGATTTCACGGAGATCTACAAACGGTAATTGATCAGGATTAAACTACATAGCCTACAACGCTCAAAGCGCGAAGTCATTTCTCAAACTGGAAAATATCAAATTATAATTATTGGCTTGAATATGACTGCCCATAGGCTAAATTTAATCCCAATGGATGGCGAGACCTTATAAATTCATTGGTGATTTCGTTATTCAATTTGTGGAGCTCAGACGCAGTGCACGCATGCAGGAAGAAAGTAGTTTAAAATAGCTCCCGCATACTTATTTTGACTTTTTCTAGCTGGAATAGACATGATTTAATCAATACCAGGAACGTTTTCGTCTAGGTTAAATTTGACTGGGTGTGCTTAATAATTTTAATTAAAATTCAGTTCAGTTCTTTTATTGATCAGAAACAATCTTGAATTATCTGACGAAGCGAAACACATTCCATGTATTGTTTAAAACTATTACAAGTCGGGTAGGATTCTATAGGCGTATTGTGTTTCACAAGTGGGTGTATATTTTCTTTTTATTCCTTTTTTCTTAGGGGGTAAAGGTAGTGATGGTAATTTGGGCCCCCTCGTTTCCTTTTCCGAAGGCCTTGCCAATACCACTCAAAATTTGAGATAGCTTGAAAGCGATAAATAAAAGAGAGATTGAAGTCAAATTGAATATATTTTGTTTATAATGAAAGAGTTTTAACACGACCCCCTCTCTCTCTCTCTCTCTTTCTCTCTCTCTTTCTCTCTTTCTCTCATCACGGCACGTCGAAGATTAGAATGCTTATAAAATGGTTCTCACCTAGCATCCGATAAACTCTATCAATAGGTCAATACTCGTTAAGATACAGGTGAACTAATTTCTGATTAAAGCAATTTTTTCTAACTTAGAGTTGAATAAGATAAGCCTCTCTAAACGTCTCGTGACTGAAAGACGAGTGTGATATCACACACATCTTTGTTCGAACGACTTTGATCATAATTTTCCATCTTCTCTTTCATCATTTGACGAGCGAAGAGAGAGGATGAGGGAGAGGAAATGATACAATCCCATCAGATCATCTTTAGATTTTAAGATTGTTTGGGAGAGCCTGGGGGGCAAGGTTATGTCGTCGATTGTCTATACTAACTAGGCTATCGTCTTCATCGTCATGAAAAGTGTTGAGTATGTGACGAAAGAGTTTTGAAGATTTATCAATTCGCATCAGGTTGACCCGAAGTAATCCCTTGAAAATGACGAGTCATATTTTACTCAATATTATTGTCTGTTCTCTTGATGCCGTGATAAGACCATCATATTCCTTTTTCCCCATAAATGTTATTATTGTTATAACATTAATCATTTTGAAGACAGTAATGACCAGTTGCAGACCATCTGATGTGTGTCTGCATCAGAAACGGATTTTTAAATATTAAACAAAAAACATCTGTCACATCTGGCCACTGAAGAAGAGTGTGACACTAACCTGTTTTTTTCTTTTTTGTTTTCTTTTTTTGGACAAGTCTTCGACCTCCGCCTGCCGGATGGAGGGGTTTTTAGGCCGGTTTTTGGTTATTCACATTAATGATATTTGATAAAAACTACAGTAGAATAATGATACTTTGCATCACAATAAAGTAACACCAATACCACCAACAGCAATTACAACATCACTCCCACTGACAACACAACATCAATAAAATAATAATAACATTACGATGATAAATACATTTATAGTTATGACAACAATTGGAAAATAATACGCTGCTTTTGTAACAATCACATTAACAAAATGCACAAATCGCATATTGTATATTTCTTTCCAATGAGTTTGAACATCAGTCTCCACAATTTCTCTAGCTTCCTCCCGTACTGAAAGTCTGTCTATACAGGTATTATTTTGGTCTCCCCGTCTGTCTACCCTTAACTAATTCTCTCTCGATTTATTCAAACCAATTATATTTCACTTCAACCCCTCCTTTTCCCCCTTATGATTGCCTTCTGGTTTCTATTCATAACCCTTTGCCCCTTACGTCCTGACCGCTTCCTCTGTTACAGCAAAACTTGTTTCGAATAACTTTGCTTAACATAGGCGAGACTGTATTGGGAGTTACATCAGAGAGTTTTCATCTATTTTTAAACACACCTGAACGTTTTGCTTTCCGCGGTGTATCCGGTCTTACAATCGAATTTCAACAAATATGATTTACCCGTGTCAAGGAGCTGCCAGACTGGAGCCTACGCAGCTACATTTAGGCATTAACCATTTTTACTCAAAATTAAACGTTATTGTATGCTAATAATGCCACCATGGTTGTTATAGGGACCGCATCTCAATGAACCAAGCGGAATCAATTGTTAAACGAATTTGTCATGAGTCCTGAAATTTCAAATTGTTACTGCACGTCATAGTAGAATTAAAAAGCAACAAGGGCAAACGATTGTCGCTAAAATTCAGAAAATTTTGATTAGATTGCTTAATTCTCTCCTGAAAATTACCATGAGACATCAAGATATATATATATATATACCCATATATATATATATATAGATAGAACTATGATCAACAAACATGATAATGTCTTGAACACATTCAGAAACATTGCTGCTATTACTACTACAACTGTCATGATTGTATTCTCTACTAAGTTCCTTTTCTATTTTATTTTATTTAAAATACATTTTCTATTCAATGAAAAAGCGAAGGCAATGAGAGAGAGAGAGAGAGAGAGAGAGGGGGGGGGGGAGTGAGAGAGAGAGAGAGAGAGAGAGAGAGAGAGATGTTCTACAATGGACCATTACTGTGTTTATAATGTATAGAAATTACAACTGTTCATTTTTATAACGCGTTATATACAGTGTTATAATAATAATTGTTTCTTATGAAAAAAGGTGGAATAAACAGGTCGTATTATTCCAATGCGAGTGCCATCCCACTCCAAATAAATCGATGCCCCTGAGATACGCCTTTGCCCTTTATCCTACTGTTCACCCCTTTAAAATAATCACATTAGCCAAGTCCCTTTAACTAGTCCGCTGTGTATTCTCAGATAAGGGGAAGACCCGACCACTGATCCTAATCTCGGGATATTGTATTTTCCGCCCGAAAACTTTTCTCTCTAGAGCCCAAACCACGTGACTACATTTCTTTATCCAATATACTCGTGTCCATAATCCAAAGTGAAAGCTATAGCCGCCAAGTGTATGCGGAGGGTTATTAATCATTCCTTATCTTATTTGGTATATTTTAGTCTTACGTCATTACGGGGAGACGCTTCTTCCCCTGATATCGTCGTTTTCTTTAAAACATTTCCGAATCGGTTTGAACGGAGGAAGAGACTCGCAATGTCCGATGGAGGGGAGAGAGGAAGAGAGAAAGGGGAGCAGTGAAAAGAAAAATAGAAATTGAGGTGGGTGGGAGGAGAGAAGAGTGAAAGAGAGAGAGAGAGAGAGAGAGAGAGAGAGGTGGAGAGAGAGGGGAGAGAGGGAGAGAGAGAGAGAGAGAGAGAGAGAGAGCGAGAGAGAGAGAGAGAGAAAGAGAGAGAGATGTAAAAAGAAGATGTGTAAAGTGCTACCCATTAATAATTTCTCATTTTTATATTCTTTCAGAGCTGGGTTTTTTCTAGTCTATGACTATGAACAGAGTGACTAAAAACATGTCCAAATTGGTTTTGTCGGAGGAAAAGAATCTCGGGAGAGATGATATTGTCCGATGAGGAAGAGGGAGATGGCAGTGAAAAGAGAAAGAGAGAAAGTTGTGAAAGGGGGAGATGAGGGGGAGGGGGAGAGAAAGAAGAAAAGGGTGAAAGAAAGAAAGGAAGGAAAATAGAAAGGAAGAAAGAAAGAAGGATAGCAGCCTATACTCTCCTCCTACCACAAAATAAAAACAGAGAAACTAACTAAAAAATAGAAAAACACCCGAGAAACCTAAAACTAATGCGATATCTCTTTGAATGTGTAGCTTGTGTACTTGTATAGAAAATGTGATTGAATCCAATACACACAACGTATCAAGATACTGTATTGGCTAGTTGATGATGCTTGAAGACCAACAACGGGCTAGGACTGTCATTTTTTGTGAAGAAACAAAAGAGGAATAAGAAGAAGAAAAAACGCATGGTTGATCATTGCTACAGTGAGAATTGAGAAAGAAAAAACCCAAAGGAAAACAGTTGAAAGCGAAACGGAAGTGCGTAAACTAATAAGACACACAAAATGGTTATTCCTGGGGGGTGATTCGACGCGATGAAATGTCAAAATGTTAAGATCCACGTCACAATTTCGATTTCCTTCTGTTTTCCTTCAGATTCAACCCGTTTTGTTTTCTGTGTCAACCTGCCGGGGGATGAGTGTGTTTAGCAGCTAACGAAAGAAAGATAATTTTGCGTCTGGCTGCTCAATCTCAAACGTCAGTTTATATTTCCTAGAGAGTTCTTTCATGTGGGTTTTTCCCTTTCTTTTTAAATAATGTGTTTTATCGAACTCGTGAGTGTGAAAAGTTCAGAATGCACCCTACCCTTTCGGAAGATGGAAAACATCTTCATCGTCATCACTGTCATCCTCGTCCTCGTCATCGTCATGAATATTCCATTATCATCATAAATCATGTCACTGATCTTGATCATGGACTTTTTTCATTAATATCATCATCACTATCGCGATTCAGATGAATACCTTCATCAGCATCATCCCCCTCATCATCATCAATCGTTCTATTGTCAATATATACCATTACTGATAAAGACTAATACACTATTTGATCAATATAATAATCATCACCACCATTATCCTTATCATTATTTCATATACTATCAACATCATTGACATTTTCAACATCCCCCACCTCAAGACAACATCATTACTTCATTATCAAGCACAATTAATTCTAACTTTCAAGCTTGCGATGAGTTTTAGAGCGATAATTGCTTCTCCAACTTACTGCTATCATCTTCAATATCATCCATCTCCGCAACACTGTAAACTCGATGTATACTTCAAAAACTTGGATATATAGGCATGTTAATTTCATATTCTTCACATTTATTGCAACACACAACATTCCACTTGATATAAATATACAAATACACACAAATATATACATACGTAGTCTCATAAATAGAATATAAAGTACTATAAGTACATAAAATTCATTATGGTTTGAAATCAGCTGAAATATGAAGTAATTTATTCCCATTCTTTCTAGTACTGGGTACAGCTCTTTTCCTTAAAGCCTGTCTGTACTAGTTTGGTCAGGAGGGATTAGACTTCCCTGCATTTTTACTGACAGGTGGTTATCTCATCAAATCAGCTCTCAATTAAAATAAGAAAAAGGGGATCATGGGGGACCAATGGTCACCGATTAGGATTGTTTTCTATATGGAATTTGCTCAAACTTTTACTGACCTGCTCCTTCACATTTTTCTACTTCTATGAAAACCAACTTAATATCAGGGTTGACTTCCCCCTTTAAGTCTTTAAGCCCGCAGTAAATACCCACATCCTATACAGGTGTACCGAGCTTTACTGCATCACTTTGACAGGATCTGTCAAGGGGGGTACTCGTTATGTGACGAATTGTCAGAGAGTGCACTACCTAGGAATGCAAGCTCTCACACTATTAAGCCTCGTTCACACAAGGCACAATTACCCCCTCCCCCTCCCCCCCCCCCCCCCCCCCTCCTCCCTAGGAGAAAAAAAGCTGTGGCAAAATGACATGACACAAGCATAGTGCAATTCATATTTCTGTGCCTGACAACACACATGTACATACATGAGTACATGTAGCACAACTATTTTTTGTTTCACATACCGACTTGCCGTTCATTTACATGTATCGTGGCCGTTATTTCTAGGTGGTTTGCTTAGACATGTGTGAATGAAACTTTGAAGGTGTGTAGTCTAGTGTTGAAAAATCCATGCAGGTGTCAATACGTTCTGCACCTTTCACTCAAAGGTAGAGAACTCATTCACATTGCCAATTTGAACATTGGGCATAAGGTCACACAACAAAGAAATTAAATTATTTGTTATTGTCACTTTTTGGCAGTAATTACATTGCCACAAGTTGAGAAAATTAACTTCCCAAAATTTCACCATTGGTATATTCATTAAATTCATTGAATACAAAGTAAATTGAATACCAAATCAATAAATAATGATATTTATCATGTTAAATAATGACACTGGATTCTGATTTGACACTCATTTCAGTGACACCCTGGGCACTCCACCAACATTATCCTATCTTCGACCAACATGTAGCCACCACAGTGCTCAAAGCATCCCAGGAATTGCATCTGGCAGATCCCTTTTCCTATCACTACACAAACACAGGTAGTACTATTATCAATGAACAAGGCTTAAAACTCTCACACTCTTTTGAGCAGCCAATCCGAGCACGTTATTCTTTTAAGCACTTTGGTTCCTTTAGTTTACATTTACCGATATATTGTCCATTTTCAGTTTTCTGTTCATTCTTGTGGTTTACTAATTACTCTGATGAGTGCAAGATGAAAAGCTTCAGAATGTCTTTATTCACTCCTATTGTCAATCTCTTATTGGCAGTCAAATGATTGAAAACAGAATACCTTTTCCACACATATGACAGTTATTACTAATAGACTGTGAGGTGGGCTGATCAGTCCCTTTAAATAAAGTGCATTACCTGTCAAGCTCATAACTATATGAATCATCAAAATCCGTGGATAGGGAGGGAGGCATGACATAACCACATGTGAATTGTGGGGGAGGTACATTCAATGGTAAAATAATTGCTTGCCAACCAGTGCCTCTATGAACTCTAAGTAGACTTAAATCACGGAAGATTCATCTCATTAATATTATAGATTAACATGGTCTTAAGAAATTACTCCCCAGGCATGTTGTACATCCATTAAAGGCCTTTCTTCACTATCTCGAGATTGCCAAATATCCAGCTATTTGAACTATCCCAATTGCAAACTATCCAGCTAATTTGCGTCTCCATCAGACCGAAGTAGCAATTAGCGGGATATTTGGTCAGGATTGTCATCCCAAGATATATTGGGATAGTTTGCAAAATATCCAGCTATTTGTCCAGTGCGTCTTCATCAGACCGAAGACTCGCACTATGCGCTAACGCTGAGCAAAATATCTCAAGCTAATTTCTTAAGGTTGAGTTTCAAGTTTAGAGGTCGAATCTCGAGCTGATAAAGACGCGATTTGTAACTTCGGGATTATTTCCCAAATTAGAAATAGCGGGCTATTTGGCAATCTCCAGATGATGAAGACGTGCCTATATATATCTATAGAAGCTTAGCAGCCATGTTGGTACACCCACAGGCAGCCATGTTGGTATACCCCATTTGCAAACACTTTGGGAGCAGGTAGGCTGTTCCAATTGCTAGGATCAAAGGTGTCAATGACTACAACGGATAATAATAGTAGGAGATGTCCAGCCATGATGGTACACCAATTGGTAGCCATATTGGTAAGCCCATCAGGAGCAGGTAGTTGTAGTTCTGTCCAATTTCAAATATCACAGACACTGTTGATCACTACATCAGATATATTGATGTAATTTCTAGACACTGTACAGCCATGTTGGTACACCCACTAGCAGCCATATTTGTACACCCTTCAGTAGCAAGTATCCTGTCCATTTTCTATGTGTCAATGATTAGATTAGAGTCGATATTGATCAGTATGGGTAACCTGGTCCTTGCTGTGCCTGTGAGCCATACTGGTATGTCGGAGTGACAGGACGGCCATACTGGTCTACTGATTCAGCATAGACTTCGATGGGGTTGCCATATTCATCTAAAGGTTGCCCGTCTTCTGTCAGATATGCGACCCTTGACCCGGGCCTGAGGGATTCATACTCTGATTGATACCTGGATGGAAAGAGAAAAATATGTGATATTGAAACATTTGCTAGATGTAACAAATTCCATTACCCAGTACTTTTTCTCTACCCTTCATGCAGATGTTAGGCATAAACAGTGCAAAGTAGTAAAAGTGGGATTGGCATATGATACATGCATTCAATTTTTAAGGTAAACAAAAGTGAGCAAAAAAAAGAAAACCACCACTTAAACACCGTGAACCATATTTATGATGCTAAATATTTTGTAAGACACATATCTTATCTTCCAAAATGTTGAAATAGATATATACACAATCTAATCCAAAAAGAGATGATTTTCAACGACTTTCACTAGTACACACATTAAACCCATTAAATACCACTTGACTCTGGTTTAACACACAATTCCTATTGAGTCCTGTCTGAGTTATATATATCTGGCTTAGTACTAGTAGTCAACCTGTTACAAAAATACAAAAGCGAAAAATCATACTTTTTTTGTTGTGCAATCAATCTCGACACAAGTTTGATTCTTTTGTTGAAAATACGGCAACATAATAACAATATATATCATACTTTTTTGTTGTGCAATTAACCTAGACACAAGTTTGATTCTTTTGTTGAAGATAATACAAAATAATAATAATAATAATAATAATAACAATAACAATACAAAGAAACCTCACCTGTTGCCGTACAAAGCAGAGGCTGGTCTTCCCAGGTACTCGCCGTTCTGTACATTGCCGTATTCATCCACGTACTCGGGAGTCACCTGGCCATCATACATCTCTCCATCCTCATACCCTGCAGGATATAAAATCAAGATGATTCGAAAGGAATTCATGCATCGAAGGACGAGCGGGAGAATGGGTAAACCAGATTAAATTGTCATTTAATTAAATACAGCAAAACCTGTATATAAAGACCACTAAATAGTGACAAGAAAAGTGGTCTTTTTATTGGCAGGTGGTTTTTATGTACAGGTTGTTTAGTACATGTTTCAATAAGAAACCACTGTCAAGGAAAAACAAAAATGTGGTCTTTCTATACAGGTTGTCACAAGAGCAGGTTTGACTGTACATCAAATAAATATGCCATGAAACTCAAAGTTAATAATAATCTGTGAGCAGTATTTCTGAAGTATACTTTCTTATGATCGAACCATCATTCCAAACTGTTAAACCCCACATGTAAAAGGTTGGGTGATCCCACTTGGAAAGGACATTATGAGATGATTGAGATCAGATTATGTCTTAATATAATTACGATTAGTTCCAAAGAGATATGATTTTAAAAGTTTTAGATTGATAAGATGATAAGGGATCAACATAGATCAATTGCAGCTTGTCATGAGACATTGCTATCACATGGGTGAATTTACAGACTGACATGTGGTTCTAGGTGAAAAAAAGCCCATTGCAACAATACTCATATAAAAGATCTGGGCCCTGTTGCACAAAACTTACCATTGATGGTAACTTTGCCATCAATTGTGTATACCATGGAACCCTTGATTTTGATTGGCTGTTGAGCCCTGTTACCATGGTAGTTGCCATTGATGGCGAAGTTACCATCAATGGTAAGATGCTTGCAACGGGCTCTGGTCTAACTAGGGTTTCCAATTCATAGAGGATCTCAAAGATAGTTTCTCTGTTTGATAGCCATCAGGTAGCATCTAAAGCCATTGCAACATCTGATTCCTGGATGATCTCAAAGACCACTGTTTTATAATGAGGTAATATCTAGAAATATGTTGCAACACTTACCTGTTTGTCCATAGAATAGGTCTAGTGGACCTATCTAGGATGTCTGATTCCTGAAAGACCTTAAAGTTGGCATTTCTTAGTTTAATGACCCTGAGACAGCGGCAGAAATCCATTGCAACGACTTACCCCTTTGTCCATAAAATAGGTCTGGTAAACCTATCTAGGATGTCCCATTCCTGTAAAGTCCTTAAACTTTGCGTTTCTTAGTTAAATGATCCTGAGACAGCATCGATAATCCATTGCAACAACTTACCCGTTTGTCCATAGAAGAGATCTGGTCTATCCAGGATGTCTGACTCCTGGATGTAGGGACTGTAACTCTCATCACCGTACATGAGCCCTCCTTCACCATCATCTATCTGCTGAGACTCCACCATCTCAAGCCATTGGGAGTTGTGCCATCGAAACTTCTCCAGCTTGATCTTCCTCGCCCACTCTTCATCAAATTCCTGCAAATAGATCACAAGTCATGCATTAGAATTTTAACAGTACTTCAGGTATGGAAATATTTAGAAGAAAAAGAAGAGACAATATTAAAGGGGGTGTAGCATGGCAAATACTGGTTAACGCCATCTACGACTTCCTTTGGACAACTGCGCGTTTTATAAACGAATAGACTTGATAACGGTCAGCACGCACTAGCGATCGCGAAACAGACCAAGGTTCTCCTCACGCTTCGGTTTCGCGTTTGTTGCACGCACATGAATACTGCGGTCGCATCGTCCGTAGTCATATTATACCCCATTGGCCCAGAGTCAGGCCAAGGGAAAGACACATAGTCTTGTCATGCAACACCCCCTATACAAACCAAGAGTAATAGAATAGAGAAAGAAGGGTGAGAATAAAGTTGTAACATAACGAATAAACAGTTTAAATGGTCATATGTATTAAAAAAAGAAGATATAAAGCAAGAAGGAGAGAGAGGGAGAGAAAGAAAAACAGAGAAAGGTGGTAAGGGAAGTGGAGAGTAAAATGAAGGGGAAACCCCTATGACATCATTTCCCCCCTTGTCACATTTTCAACTTCTTTAACGTCACACTCCATGTTTAATAACTATGACACAACAAGCTATGAAACTGAAACTTCACCAGGAGCAATAAATCAACATCATAGCAAAACCTTTCATCTCCTGATGCCTTGGGAGAGGAAAGTCCTACCTAACACTCCTTCTTAGAGTGAAAAGGCAGTTCTATTTCCTCAATGAAATATGTTGACTTATGAGCTGCAAAGCACTTCCTCCTGTTCTACAGAATGTATGTAACTCATTACATAGTCACTTATCTTGCGAGGTAACAATCTAGGTTCTACTTTGTTGATTTCATCTTGCATCCTTATCAGATGAATTGGCTCCACTTATGAATATCAACAGAATTTCAGGCTTGACTGTTAAACTTAAACAAAAAATATGATAATTATAGTCGATGTCTGATGTGGTTTAATAAAGTCTTTGATGTAAAGATTATGCAAATTCATCAATTTGAAGATACAACCTTTTTAGTTCATTCTTCTTGAATGATAGTGAAAGGGTTTTAGTAAGAAAATTGATATCCACTTTAAATCTATTGAAAATCCTTTACCCTTGAATATATATTCATCCTCACCTTCAAGCATTATTTCAAATTAAAATCCAATATCTAGGTTATAAGCCATTTAAAACATTCAGCCAGTGTGCAAGACATTTGTGTGTATGGGGGGGGGGGGGGGGGGGGAGAGGAGCGGGGTTCTGACAGACCAAATAATCTTGCATGCTAGCCAATAATCTTCAAAAAGTAAACGTTAATATCCTCAAATTTTCAAAGAGAAAATCAAATTTGTACCTGGTAACTGGCTGGCCTCATATGGTGAGCTGAACTGTGCCGGAAGTGTTAACTTCCATAACAGTTTGTCGAGATATTAAATTTACTTTTGTACCGAGGTCAATGAAAGGTACCCCCCTCCTTTATTTCAACTTTTTTGTCATCATTTTCCAGGGACATCGAATACTGAGCTTTAAGGTGCCGTCTTGGCTACGCTCATTTTACTTCTGATCCAACTACGGAAACAGCTTTATTGTGGAAAGGAAGTTAAGGAACCACACAGGAATAAAACTTTCTTTAAATTGGAGCACATTCTCCATACCAGGGTGGCATAGTCTATATTAAGAGTCTGGAGATCACATTCTATTTCCTACTTGCCATTATCCATTAACATGCAACCATACAGCCAGTATTTAAACCGAGTCACAGACAGGGCAATTTCATGAATATCTGTGATTCGGTTCTTCCTTTTTTCTGCTTTCTTGTCATTCTCTTTCCCCATGAACTGTACAGAATTGTAACTTATTGACTTTATGTATGTGTTGAGAATTCAAACAAAAAGACATTAGAGATTTTTTTTTTTACAAATTACTAACTAAACTTGGGTTTCATCATCATACATTTAAACAAACAGACAAACTATATTGTTTACTATTCTTTGACATTCAATTTGTAAGGGGTTAAACTGTAATAATAAATAATAAAATTATGGATTTATATATCACTTCATACATCTATGAGGTTTCTAAGCGCTCTACTGCATGCAAAGTATGCACATTCTCCACCTCCTGGGGAGTGTTAAAGCCAGGCACCGACTGTATAGGTCGAACTTGACATCAAAGCCATAACAAAATGTGAAGAGTTGAATATCCTACAAGCATAAAACAAGAAGGCTGAAACGTTCCGTTCATTTGGTTTCATTTAACTCCCATTTCCTACCATGACAAGCAACATTTTTTTCTTCTCTCTTTTTGTTTTCAATCCTACAAGAAGAAAAAAATTAGCTCACCAAGTTCTAGTACTTAAGTGGGCCTACCTGATCTAATGAAAACCACATGACATTTTCGATGTACTAGGTATATGTACAGTTATCATTTAGATCTTTCAGGGGGGAAGGGGAAACATGTGACGGGCAGACCTCGCACTGCAACTACTCTTCCACTTGCACTCTTTCAAGTGTATTATTAGATCAAGTGTTAACTAGTCTGAGATATCAGACCCTGTTTCAAGTTTAAAGGTTCTCAAGGAACATTTCTTAGCTGAAAGTTATGAAATATAATGAGTTTGAGCATTCTTTTGCGCAATAAAAATACAAGACTTTTAAGAGAGGATGCGAATCTGGTTGTGGACAGAGATGTGTGCAAATTTGCAAATGTTTACAACTTTTATCTTGAGATTACATCTGGAAAGTAAACAAGTTTTTTTTTTAAAGGGAAATCCCCTAAAAGTACCCACTTCTGAAACTAAAATAGAAATGATTACAGAAATGTTAGATTTCAGACTTGATATGAGATCAGTTGATGTCTGTTTTGTTTTCTTTCTTTCTTTCAAATACTGCATTAAATTGTATGTACACAACAAAAGGATAGGGGGGCAACCATCCCTGGTGTTACAAATATTATTATTATACCAGTAATTATTATTGGGGTATTTTTCTTTTGTTGTTGTTGTTGTTGTTGCTGTTGCTGCTTTTAAACCTACCCTAACAGGGATATTACCAATTAAGAAAAAAATCCCATCTTCTCAACAATCATGTACACCCCTCCCCCACTCAGTAGATTTATGTATAAACATTTATGTATATTTAAATGTACATGTGTTCATAAAGGCACCACAATCAATTTAACTACCCAGGTAATTTTAAAGGAGTAATTAATCATCTTAGGGTAATTATCTCAGGTTCCTAGTTCCATTATTGAAGAAGGTGAACTTCTAAGGTACGAGTAGTAAATGAGAAGAAAGTTATGTATTTTAGAAAAGTACAATTAACAGTTTATGGTAGTATAGTTTAAGCAGAGACTAACTAGTACATGTACATTCGCAGTTCCCTGATTTTTGTTAAGAAACAATGTCATTAGCACAAAAATAGGTAAACAACTAAATATTTCTGTTTTTCAATGGTACCCATTTTTTATTATTGCTATATCGTTTAAAAAGTCAATAATCGTTTACATTCATAGCCTATAGGCATATAGTCTGAGAAAAGTCATGAGGAATACATTTGTGCTGAACATGTGTCATCAAGCATATATATTAAGCACCATAGGGCCAGCTAGGTGCATGGGAAAACACTGCCAACGCCTCTAATAATATGACATAGCTGTAATTTGAAATTGGGAACCATATGCACACCATGTGGCTGGTCAGACTATCATGTCCATATATTTTCTTTTTTAAACACCCTCTAACAAAAAAACAAAAATTAATGCTGCCTAATGAATTTAAGCATATTTTGAGATCTTGTTCACAAGAGTGCAGAGAATCTATCACAACCTGTACTCATGTTTCACAGCAAGTATGGGAGGCAACAACGCATGTTTTTGTCCATTTTGTGTGATGTGAATCAAACAGCTGTGTATACAGCACATGCGACATAACCAGCTGTGAATTTAGCAAGATCATTAAACGTGATGCATCAAACGACAAAGGACAAAATATGTTAACATCCAATCTCGTTTTTTCGTGTTGACATTTATATTTAAAGGTCATTTACACTTTCGGTAAGCAAAAAATAAATAAATACAGAAATTCAAATTCCTCTCCTTATACCTGTAGTCGAGAAATAAAAATATATTCAAGTTGCTGTTAATATTTTCCTCCCTTTTTCTATTTTTTTTTATTTAGCTGATAAAATTTGAAAAATGATTTACATCCATTAATTATGTCATAAAATACTCTGTAATTTCCTTCACTTTTGTACAAAATTTCTACACAGTGAATTTCAAGTAAAGGGTACCGTATTTCCATTCAACATGTCCCATACAAAATATGTATGTTATTTATGATACAACCAAAAAGAAAGATTTATTAATGAGTGAAGATTAAGAAATAACATAGGATCTTTATCTGTGAAGTTGGTGGTCTAATCCTTAGTATTCAACACTAAACATCTAATTTCTCAAAAATGCAAGCAGTTTAGAGCAAACTATTTGGAGCCTGTGTTCTATCCTATTACCGGTAGTATATCCTAAAATCAGATTAAAATCAGCTTTTGAAAGTTGACAGAAATCAATATATTGACATCTTGCACTTCCTCTTTAAGCTCATACTCATTACATCATTTTGCATATGTTGCGGTAAGTATGGATAGTACAGTGACATACCATACTTTGGCAGAGTAATGTAACCAAACATTCTACGCATGCCAACAGATTCATTTTAAAAGTGGGCGGGTGGTATGTCTTTAGGCAATGGGAAAAAAATAAAACAGATTGCGGAAGCAGCGAAGCAGTAATGTCACTGCAGAGGGGAGTCTGAGGCTGAGCAAAACAAATCTGACTTCATTACAAGTCGTCAGGGAGGCGGAGGGGAGGGGGTGGTACTTCTTTCCTGCAAAACCAGGTGTGATAAAACAGGAAAGCTCTCTGTTGTAAATCAGTGATTCAAAATCAGTAATTTGTCTCTGGTGTCTTTTAAAAGATATCAGTGACTGTTTCTGAATAATTTGACTTAAAATGGAAACTAAATCACAATCTTTTATTTTAATTCCTAACTCGCGCAAACAGTATATGTATCTCATTGCAATGAAAATTTCAACTCTAATTCTAACATTCGGCTACTTCTTAAAGTTTGAAACATATACATTGTAGTTAAAGGCACAGTTGAAGAATTCTAACCACTAGCTCTGCTCATCTCTGAAGAATATAACAATTTTCAAATCAAGATTATCTCTACATCGCAAGTAACCCAAATAGCCAAACTAGCAATTCCTCATAATAATGCCAAGATGTGTGCCATCCAGATCATCACACTGCATGACCTTTGACCTTCAAAATTCTCAACCCCTCCCCCACCAAAGGTCAATAGTTAACATGACTAACACGTGAGAGGTGTTCAGGCCGAATGGTTAAGAGTGTTCTCAAGATTATAAAATAATAAATAAAAGCAAATAATTCACATACTTCCATAAACACACATTGACACCCAATACCTGTAGATAACAAAACTGTTTTTCATATTTTTATGAAAAACAGTTAAAGATAAAATTTAGTACTGGTAATGCGATTGCATTGTGAAAGAAAAGGTGTGGAAAGGATCAGAAACAGTTGATCATGTAGCATGTAAGTATTGGTGTGCACTGCAAGGTTCTGGAGTCATCAAAATCATAATAAATTTGGCAGAGTCTTCGTAAAGTTACAAGCACTGTACACAGAAAGATGTACCGGTATATGGGACTACGAACACATGCGCAACACATGCATTTATCTCTCACAGTCCAATAGATAAACTAATTTACCAAATTAGCAATTAGTAGGCAGTTTCCCGGCGAAAATTTTATCATCATGTATTAGTCAAAACATATTCTTTGAAATGATTAGTAATAAGAGCTTCCATTTCATTTTCTGAAATTGGGGAGTTTCCAATACTGGTCTTTACCTTTAACTAGCAAGCCCTCAAAATAATGCCAGATAAGATCATCACACTGCATGACCTTTGACCTTCAAATTTCCAACCCCCAGAAAGTCAATAGTTTACATGACTATAAACACACAGACATGTTCAAGCCAAATGTTTTAGAGTGTTCTGAAGATTTAACGGTCACAAATAAACAACATACTCCCATAAACACAGATCCACACACATAACCTGTAGAGAATAAAACTGTTTTTCATATAAAGGAGCTCTTTTTTAGGAGCTTTTCTCACAACAACTGTTCTTTAGATCAATTTTTTGTATCTTATCAGGGGGATGTTTCATAAAGCTGTTCATAAAGTTACGCATGACTTTACGAACGACTTGTATATGAAGTGCGAGATAGGATGCCCAAAAGATTTTTCTGATATTTCAGAAATGTTTGTTATAATAAGAATGTTAATCTACATCTGCACAGTTTAACTTTAGTTGATGCAGTTAATAATGATTGAGCATCCCATTTGGCTTTTCATATACAAGTCGTTCGTAAAGTCATGCGTAACTTTATGAACAGCTTTATGAGACACCCCCCAGAACTCTCTTTAAATTTCTTGCAGCTCCTTATGAGCTTTCCATGGCTAAGTGACTCAATGTTCCCATGAAATGTTGTCTTCATTAATAACATCCTGCATTACCTTCAAGTTTCATAAGGCCTGTTTTCACTAGCTCGAGATTGCCAAATATCCCGCTATTTGAACTATCCCGATCGCAAACTATCCAGCTAATTTGCATCTTCATCAGCCCGAAGTTGCAATTAGCAGGATATTTGGTCGGGATTGTCATCCCAAGATATCTGGGATAGTTTGCAAAATATCCAGCTATTTGTCTGGTGCGTCTTCACCAGACTGAAGACTCGCACTATGCACGAACGCTGAGCAAAATATCTCGAACTAATTTCTCAAGGTTGAGTTTCAAGTTTCGAGGTCGAATCTCGAGCTGATGAAGACGGGATTTGTAGCTTCGGGATTATTTCCCAAATCAGAAATAGCGGGCTATATGGCAATCTCGAGATGATAAAGACGCGCCTATAGATGCTTGAACAGTTGAATTCAAGAACTTGTTTTTAGGTTGTGCGAACCTACTGGCACACGTTCAAGGTCAATTGGCACAACTTCATACAAACAGAACTCAAGAAGTCATATCAGGGACAAGTGACCCAATTTTTTTTTTATGGCACATACAATGCTGTGGCTGGTGACTAGCAGTGACAATCCCAAAGCCCAAATGCTAAATACCCATATATTTTCAAAACCCTAATGGTGCAAGCAGAATAATGTCTCCAGCATATCAGTGGCAAAAGCAGAAACAAAATTGAACCAAGGTCAATAAATTTTGTTAGAACTTACGGAACTGGAGAGATATCACAACCTTCAAGATCTTAGCCTTCTTATTAAGAATTAGATCTATTAGGGAAGCTAGGACCTCGAAGGAGACCTCATTTATAGATAAATAAATTCAATTCAATTCAATTTACTTTAAAAAAATTGTTTCTGTTGTAGTTTATGTTTGAATTGTTGTGAATTTTTTTTTTTTTTTTTTTTTATTTATTTATTTATTTATTTATTTTTTTTTTTTTGGGGGGGGGGGGGGGTGGTCTTTTCCAGACTTTTGCAAGGAATCCAGCTTCTGCCACTAACCAAAGCCTGAAATTAGACAATTCATCCTTGTTTACACGAAGTGACGGTAGTGAGGAAAATCGTCACGCAAAGTGAATGCAATTTCTTTTCATTACCGTCACTTCGTGAAAACAGCGACGAATTGCGTTAAAACTGGAAACCATAACCCCTGGTACAAACCCCAATTAGTGGTTCAAGCAGAAGGTGTCTCAAAACTAAGGTCAATAAACTGGGGACTCACCGAAATGATATCCAGGGTGTTATCGCAGACCTTCCTGATCTCAGAGTTCTTATCGTGCATGAGATCTATCAGGTATGCTGGGGCCTCTGAGAAGATGGAAGCAAGATACAAGTCAAGGAAACTGAAATATGAAATTGATAGGGATCAGTCGAGGAGACAGTCAACCCCAGGTCACGCATGGCCCAGTAAACCAGTCATCCAATACAGAGAAACCTGTATATAAAGACCCAGGTGTGATAGTGATACCACGCTCCCCTTGAGTATAAAAAAAAATAAAAAAATTGCAGGGTAAAAAATGGCATCAAACAACATTCCCCTTTTTTTAGTAAAAATCTTGAGGAAAAATAGGGAAGAATAGAGAAAATAAGGGAAAAATTGGGATAAAATTGGGGGAAAAAAAAAAAAAAAAAAAAAAAAATCAAAAAAAAATCAGGAAATCCGTTTAAATCAGGTAATTATCAGGCCTGAAAGACCACTCAAAGGAAACAAGAAAAATGGTTTTATAGGCAGGTGGTCTTTATCAGCAGATGGTCTTTATGTACAGGTTCCTTCAGTACAGGTTTCAAAGGAAACTGGAATATGATCTTGATAGGGATCGAGGAGACATTCAACCCCAGGTCACACATGGCCCAGTAAACCAGTCATCCAATATAGTGAAACCTGTATATAAAGACCGCTCAAGGGAAACATGAAAAATGGTCTTTATAGGCAGAGTATCTTTCTTTACAGTTTCCTTTAGTACAGGATTAAGTAGAGAAACCATATTCAAGGGATGAAAAAATGTGGTCTTTACAGACAGGTGCAGGTTTGAATGTATATGCTCCAGCATCATTTGCTCAAGGCTTTCTTTAGTCAAAGGTAGACTTTAGTTGGGTAAGCCATGTTTACGATTAGGTTTAGGTTTGGAATCAGGGTAAAGACCACGACACCTCTATATTGCCGTATAAGTTATTTTGAAGCAATTTTCCCAGGTGATGTGTGACAGACAGATGCTTGATAGGGGACTGGGGAGACAGAAAGATCAAACGCTTGATAGCAAGGTTCCTGAGCCATGGGTTAAATCAGATACCAGGACTTTATTACTGTTTGTCAAATTATAGATCATAACGCTGATTGGGGTTTTGACATGGCTAGATTATAGGAGAAAGGTTCCTGAACCGGCATTCCCAGGCCTGGATTCAGTTAGGTGGATCAAATCAAAAGGTTGACTACTGAATTTGCTCATTTCTTACAGAGACAGCAAGTTTCCCTTAGGTATAGGGTTACACCTCAAATTCACTAAGTTCACTTATTTTTTTATTACAAACTTAAAAAACTAGACGTGCACTCCAAAATTAACCTGGCTCTAGCTAGGCTATTGATTTATTATCTGACTTGTTCGTTATTCATTCCTTGGAACTGTTAGAAAAGGATACGGGTTAGTTTAATGATGACTTCCCTCGTTGCTTCATGGAACACCATCTGATAGAAGACATAGACGATCTGACAAACGATCTCATCATCCTCTTGCTTTGCTGCAGGTAAAAAGAGAAGAACACAATCCAAAAAATGAGGTGATCGTGTAATCCATGCATCTTACTTCAAACAAATGCAGGTTTTTAATCCCCCAAGTTGATGTCTTTGTTTTTACAAAGTAATTATTTTAGTTACCAACCTCATTCACAGGAAATTTGACCAAAGAAAAAACCAAAAAACATATAATCAGTTTTTTATTCAACCATTGAAAAGAACTGAGAAATTTAATTGATCATACTCCATGCAATTTGCACAATCTTTTGTCAAAAGTATTTATGAGAAGAAAAAAATGTAAGAGGGAGTCGTTTCTGGAATAAAATGGATCTTGTCGAAAACTAGCCTTGTGCTAAACAAGTTTTCTAATGAAGTCCAATACTGCTCCAAATTTGGGAGATTCTAGACCACAGATAACTTTAAAAAAAGAAAACAAAAACTTGTGTTCTCTAGCTTATCAATCACTTCTACAAATGAATACATCTGTTCCCCAATTCAAGATACAATATTCAGACTCAAGATTAGGGACAAGAGCCATGACGATGACCTGGATCTAGGACTTACCGTTGAGTAGCTCAATCAGAGATTGAATAATGCCAGACTTGGCCAGCATCGCAGCACAGGAGTCATCCGTTGCCACGGTACCCACCAACATCACCACTTCTAGTACTAGATCATCTTCAGCAGCTCCTAGTTATCAGACAAGAGAGAGATAGAGAGAGAAAATTAATGTTGCTCACTGTTAAGAATAACATTTTTTGGGGACTGTAATGTTAATCGAACAGCCAGTAGATTTGACAGGATCATAATTCATCAAACAGGTAAGGTTTCATGTGCAGTAAACAAATAAAAATGTGGCATATGCAGACAAAAATATTTTAAATGAAAGAAGAAGAAAAATCAGAATTGTTATGACAAACATTCCATAAAGGTAGAAATTCGTTTTTGACAAAGCCAAGTTTTGATGCTTTAAACCCCCTATTTAATCATTTTCAGTACTACAAGATGAACTTCTCCATTCCTTCAAAATCATCTGCTAGGAAATTTCTTTTTCCTTTTTAACATCTATCTGTGAATATGAGTTCCCATTACAACATGATTAACCATAATAAAAATATTTAAAAATATTCAAAATAATAAGATTTTTTTTAAATGAATAAAAAGACAATCTTTACTTAGTTTTAAACTCTAAAACAAAAACACAAAAAATAGTGAATAATACCTGGTTCTAATTTTTCCTTGATCCATGGAACAAGACCAAATTCATTGATGATCATCTCATAATCTAGGTCTGGGATGGTTAGATTAGCCATGATACCCAACGCTTCGACCACCAGCTCCTCATCATTAGATTCCTTGATGATACGAGCAACATCAGAGATGTATTCCTAGAATTACAATTAGAAAATAGAAAGATAAACTCTGGTGTCGTGGTCGAGTGGATATGTCACCGGACTGTCGATCACAAGGTCCGCGGTTTGAGTCCTGCCATGGCACTAATGTCCGTTGGCAAGACATTGATCTACATTTGCCACACTCAACCCAGGTGATGTAAATGGGTACCTGGCAGGAATTCATTCCTTGAAATGCTAGAGCGCTGTAATGGCCGCCTTGCTAAAGCCAGGGTAATAATCGGGAGCGCCAGGAGCGTCACGATGTGACGGACATGTGCGCTATATAAGAAGCCACCATTAATTATTATTATTATTATAGAAAAGCTCATTTATCACATTACCAAATTCTTGAAAAAATAAATAATTGATGAAACGTGAGATGTGTACTAAGAAAGTATATTACATTCTTCTTCTTCTTCTTCCCATGACCAAAATATGTGTAGGCCTCAATCCAGGTGCAAAAATATATATACAGTGATGTGCTGTTAAAATCAATAAAGCTTTGTATGCAAAACAAAGAGCTTGGCATTACACCAAAACTACAGTATAGCACAAAGGTGGTTCCCTCTTGGTTAATGTACAGCTTGCATTCCTTCAAACATGTGCTTCAATTCTAGTTGCATCAGAATTTTCTGAGGATGCCCAGATATGAAAATGTCAAATTATTTAAGACTGCTATATCGGGTTGTTCCAAGGAATTAATATGCCTTGTATCTACAGAGTTATTATCAACTGTCATATTTAGTTGTCAAATATTATATGGTAAAATTAGTCTGTTTGAAGGCATGCAATTGAACTATTTATCGGACTGATTTTGATGGTAAAAGTTTTGTTGGTGCTTTTAATGATTTTAATCTCAGTTGTATATAGGAATTGCAGGGAATAATTTTCCTCAAATTTTTTGATTAGCACTTTCAGCCGATGGATAAATATTTCAAATGAAATTCTGTACATTTCTATGGAAGAAAACTGCTACACAAAAGATATTTTGTATAGCAGTCATGCAAAAATGCATAGCAAATTGCGATGCGATACCAGGAAAATTATTCCCTGGAATTGGGAGTGATGAATAGAAGAACAATGAGCAAGAAATCAGGTGGAAATTGATAGAGACAAAAGGAGAGAAAAGGAGAGAGAGAGGGAGATACAGAGACAGAGACAGACATACAGACAGAAAGATAGAGAGAGAGAAGAGACAGACAGACATACTCGTAGACAGAAAGATAGAGAGATATATAGAGAGACAGAGACAGACATACAGACATAAAGATAGAGAGAGAGAGAGAAGAGACATACAGACAGAAAGATAGAGACAGACAGACAGAAAGATAGAGAGAAGAGACAAACAGACATACAAACAGAAAGATAGAGAGGAGAAGAGATAGACAGACAGACAGAAAGATGGAGAGGAGAAGAGACAGACAGACATACAGACAGAAAAAAGAGAAATATTACTTACTATACTTAATATTACTTGTTTAAACAAATGATGTGCACTGAGTAGATTTTTCTGTACAATGTTCTGCCTGCAGTGTGTGTTTGTGTGTGTGTGCCTGTGAATGAATGAGGGTGGGTGTATGTTTGTTTTGATAAGTTTTACAATATTTTTTATAATAATTTGCTTGTATGTTTATTTTTATACAGGGCCCCATTCTCACAAGCTTTGCTTTTCTTGGGGTCCTTCCGATTTTGCTGTTAATTTGTTATGTATTTTACTTTGAATTTTAATGGAAAATAAATGAAATGAAATGAAAGTTATTCTGTCAACCTGTTATTAATAAATGAACTACAATACTTGGAATCCAGTCTGCATACATTACTTGTTGCTATGTGGGCAAGCTTGGGCAAGCTTTCAGGTACGCATACAATTAAAATATGTTAGTAAACCAGTCTATTTTGTCTATAAGTACATGATCATCTCACATGTGTATCTATATCTCTTTATATCCCCTACTTCACACTACTTAGCACTTTCAGCCGATGGATAAATATTTCAAATGAAATTCTGTACATTTCTATGGAAGAAAACTGCTACACAAAAGATATTTTGTATAGCAGTCATGCAAAAATGCATAGCAAATTGCGATGCGATACCAGGAAAATTATTCCCTGGAATTGGGAGTGATGAATAGAAGAACAATGAGCAAGAAATCAGGTGGAAATTGATAGAGACAAAAGGAGAGAAAAGGAGAGAGAGAGGGAGATACAGAGACAGAGACAGACATACAGACAGAAAGATAGAGAGAGAGAAGAGACAGACAGACATACTCGTAGACAGAAAGATAGAGAGATATATAGAGAGACAGAGACAGACATACAGACATAAAGATAGAGAGAGAGAGAGAAGAGACATACAGACAGAAAGATAGAGACAGACAGACAAAAAGATAGAGAGAAGAGACAAACAGACATACAAACAGAAAGATAGAGAGGAGAAGAGATAGACAGACAGACAGAAAGATGGAGAGGAGAAGAGACAGACAGACATACAGACAGAAAAAAGAGAAATATTACTTACAATAAACTGTGCTTTTGATGGCCCATCATGCTGTGATATATTCCTGATCATCTTGAGCAGCAAGGGGTCCCTAAACTTGAGCGCTCTCCTCATTAATAACCTAAGCCCATTGCCCTCACAGATGAGCTGAGCGTTGTGTTTGTTACACGCCAGGTTGATGCCAAGGGCTACCAGTTCGATCTCGAGTCTTTCGGTGGGTGATTCAAGCATCATCTTCATTATCTGTGGAATGGGGGGAGACAGAAAGAACAAGTGTACTGGAGTCTCTACTGAAATAAAGAACAAGATTTATCACAATAACTCTACCAATCACCTACAAAATTGTTTGCGTACAGCTGGAATGTATGAAATCAACCTCACAAAACTTCATCCGGCATTCTATGGGTTAAATAACGGATAAGGAGTATGGAGAAAGCAAAGAAAAACTGAAAACTTTGCACACGGAACCAGAGTCAGACATGGTTTCTGTGTGGGTTCTATTTTTTCCGAGCGTGTACGGGTGCGGCGAGTTTTCTACTCACAAGTTACTTCTATCTTAATTGAAAGTGTATATAAACTTACAAGATTGCTAAAACAGAAGTAATCTTAGAAGCTCATACTTTGAATATAGTATTACAACATGGAACTATCCACGTACAGAACAATTCGTTGTTGTGATTGGTATACTTTAAAAGCTTTCAGAAATTAAGGTAAGCTGAGCACTACACATATTTATATGTTTGCACATATTCTAATCTGTGCTCTTATTAGAAACTACACGAATAGCAGTACAGAATATCAAATTAAGAAGAAGCTTGAACATTCCTTTAAAAAATTATTATTATCTGCCAGCAAATTATTTTTTTTTTAAATAAAATAATAGAATCATGTACAAGTAATCTAATTTCATCACAGAGCGGATTGGTGAAACTATATGAGCATCAATACAAGGTTCCTGTAAAATAGAGTCTTTTGGAGAGCGCAAAGTGATTCGCGACAAAGGATGTGATAAAGAAGAAGAATGAATGATTATCTTACCATAGGTATGCAGTCTGTATATGTGAACATTGACTTGGCCTTGTCATCCTGGCTTACATGGTACAGCACACATAGAACCACTAGTCTGTGATTATCATTGGCTAGGAGAAAACGAAAATATAAACGAATTAACAAATAAACATGGTTGATTGATTTTGATTGATTGATTGATTTTATTTATTCATTTCATATAACAATTGTTTGCACAATAAAGAATATAGTTGACAAAGTAAGATCAAAATTATGAAATGAAACAGGAACCTACTGGAAAGCATAGCTCGTTTTTGTAGGTTCCCAAGAATAACAAAGTCAATATTTCAATACTTGTATATCGAACAAGACTGTGAAGAAGTGGACAAATTCATAAACATAATACTGTTTCAAGTGATTTTTTTATGCCATTCGATATCACAATACGTTAAGAAACAAGCTTGTTCTTTAAAAAAAAAATATATAAAAGAGAGAGAAAAAGGGGGAAAATCAGTGGGAAAAAAGGAAAATAAACTGTACTATTGTTCATAACTATAACTATGAACACTGAATGTTCATGCCAAAACAATATTTTTTCTTCGAGAGTAAATGACAAAAAATTATTGTATCTTCTGATGTAAAATAAACATAAGAAAATAGATGAAAGACCATGTTGACTAAAACTGCATAAAATGTAGGTCTACAGAAAAACCAAACAAGGATGGACTCCACTCATAGATTGAAGTGTCACATTTCATATATTATGGGTACTTACCTAGAAGTTCAACAAACTTTGGGAGCATGCCTAGTTTGATCATCTTCCCTCTCAAATCAGTATCAAAGGAAAGGTTGAGCAGTAATCTTAATGTGATGTTTAGAAGATCCTGCAAACAAGAAAAGACATCAAGATGTGAAAAAAGGTCTCATTTCAATAGAACAGTTTATTTACTAACATATTAATATTTCATATTCATTGATGTTTGTTTCCCGGGGATCTAGTGAGTGGTATATTTGTAATAAGTTGTTTTTTAATGCTGAAAAAACCCACTATGTAATTTTTCATTCTAAATAAAAAAGGATTCCTAGTCATGTTGCCCCGGTGCGTTTTAAAGATGATGTTCTTAAGAAAACTGATATTGTTGAATGTTTAGGTATCAAACTTAATGATTCACTTGACTGGTGCCACCATATTACCCATATTTGTTCAAAAATGTCAAGGGAGGTTTGTGTGATGTCATTCTTTAAAAAGATGTTGCTGAAACATATATTATTAACTATTTACAACAGTATTGTTTTACCACATATCAACTACTGTAATATTTTTTGGGGTAATACTTACAAGACTCATTTATATAAAATTCATATTCTTCAGAAACGTGCTGTTCGTATAATTACTAATTCTAACTATATGACTTCAAGTGCTCCTTTGTTTTTGTGATTTGAAATGTTTGCCAGTCTTTGACCTCATAAAATTAAACAATTTAGTCTTCATGTTCGATTTTCATAAACAAGAGCTCCCATCAATATTTAATAACATGTTGAAAACAAATTCTTTTTACCATTCTTACGAAACCAGAAATAAATCAAACTACCATTACCCCTTTGTACGTACTTCCTTGACCCAACATACTTTAAGATTCCAGGGTATACATGATTGGAATTCCTTACCTTATAAAATAAAAAGTAGTTCAACCCTAACAAAGTTTAAATATTCATGTAAAAAGTTCTTGTTTAAACAAATGATGTGCACTGAGTAGATTTTTCTGTACAATGTTCTGCCTGCAGTGTGTGTTTGTGTGTGTGTGCCTGTGAATGAATGAGGGTGGGTGTATGTTTGTTTTGATAAGTTTTACAATATTTTTTATAATAATTTGCTTGTATGTTTATTTTTATACAGGGCCCCATTCTCACAAGCTTTGCTTTTCTTGGGGTCCTTCCGATTTTGCTGTTAATTTGTTATGTATTTTACTTTGAATTTTAATGGAAAATAAATGAAATGAAATGAAAGTTATTCTGTCAACCTGTTATTAATAAATGAACTACAATACTTGGAATCCAGTCTGCATACATTACTTGTTGCTATGTGGGCAAGCTTGGGCAAGCTTTCAGGTACGCATACAATTAAAATATGTTAGTAAACCAGTCTATTTTGTCTATAAGTACATGATCATCTCACATGTGTATCTATATCTCTTTATATCCCCTACTTCACATATTCAAGCCAGTGGTTTAGTGCATCTTTGTTTCTGATTGAAGTATCAACTTGAATCCCTGACAGGTTTTTATCATTTCACAAAAATATGGTAATAAAATATTAGAAAAAATGCCATAAAAAAACAATGTACATATTGAGATATTCACATTTACAAAGCAAAAGACAAATAAGAAATCAAATATTAAAATTACCTTTCGGTGCAATATCCTTATCACTACTGATTAGTTTACAATACATCATATCAAATTTATCATATTTTCTCACCTCATGGTCACAAGGTACCAGCTTTGCCAACCTCTCTATGATCTGTTGTTCAGCCTGCAACATAAAATAGCAAATGCATCCAATTAGCAAATTATAATAATTTAATTAGAACACATTTTTGATTTTTTTTTTTCCTTCCCATTTTGAGGAGGGGAAACAATAGCAGTTGCACGATTCCTATGCATATTGTTTATTGGGGTAAAATTCAATGCTAAAGCCATCTAAAATGAGATTGTATATGTTCAATCCTACACCCCATACCATCCAAAGATATGTGAAATAAATCATGGATTGGCTTACGACAAATTGGCAAGGCATATATTCTAGCTCATTCAAAAATAGATTATGGGTGTCTATGCAAAATGTCATTCTTGTTCTCTTCATAGATGCCAAGTGCCTACACAAACAAATTACAATTTAACCTTGTTCTCTACATAAATTCTTAATTATTATGGAAACCATTAACTATTTCATTTCTTGTTTTTTATGTAGATGCTAAGTTTATAGAGAACCACTTTACCATTTCATTCTTGTTCTCTACATAGATGCCAAGTTTCTTGAGGAACGAGACGACGAGGATGAGAAGCTCAGCGTTGTCCCTCTCTAACGTCTTGATGAGGAGGCGGATGATGTTCTTATTCTTCATCTTCAGCTCCACTTTGGGGTCCTCCGATAGGTTGAGGAGCAGGTAGAAGGATACTGCACAGATGAAAATAGAGAGAGATAAAATATGAGACATAATTTAGGCCTAAAAAAAAAAAGATGTTGTATTGCCCTTTGCAACCCACGCAAAATTCTTGAAATCTACGGTCGGCTTTTTAAACAAGTTTTTTTTTAACGTTTAGAAGAAGAAAAAAATGTTTAATGAATAAACAAATATGTATCAAAGCATTCAAAACTGAGAAATATCAGCCCAAAGAGAGACCAAAAAAAAAAGTTTTTTTTAAAAGTTCTCCGACCGGCATCTTTTGGCACCTAAAGGGCAATACAACATTATTTTTTTTTAAGGCCTTATAAAGATAAAGCAGTCAGGTTTCTCCATGGGGAAATTGTTCATCCTAGGGAGTGATTTGGGAGGATCAAAGCAATTTGGCAAGTTGAAAGTAGTATGCGATGAAATATTTATTACCTCGCTGTCTACGAAAAATTGCCCTGAGATTTTGTTTTCTTCTTAAAGAACCCATGTTATGTATTAGAACCAGGGTGTTACGCATTTGCAAGAATCCCAAATTTATATGCAGATATATTTAACAAAATAGGAATGAATTTGTTATTTATCTCATTTATCAGCAAACATTACATTTTACTTTAAGTCAATTAGCTCAACTCTGTAGTGCTGTAAAACCATATACAGGTACTACTAGTAACAGCAACATATGAATAAATTGGTTGCATCATGTATGAAGTAATTGTACATAACTGAGAACTGCATAAAACTATAGATTTTTCATAAATATTAAATCCATGATACTTACATTAAATATTCTATTTTTTAATATTCTTAACCTACACTTGTAATTAATAGATAATAATTAAAGAGAAAAAATTGTTTTACCTCTTAGGAGTTGTTCTTGTTTCTTCAGGAGACCATGATATTTCTTGGTGCTCTTTTCAAAGTCTCTCTTACTGGCTGGGTTTTCTTCAGGTGCACATGAAGTCAAGGAATAAGAAACATTTGTCAGTTCAAGGACACCATGAACGGTATAGTTTGTATGGAGTGCTCATTTTACACTGTTTCTACATGCAGAAGATTTTTGAAGACATTCGCCCAAACTCACAAAGGAGGTTGAAATATTCATTTACATAACCCATGGTCTAAAGTTAGCCCAAAATGAGCGCGACACAGTCAGAAGTCCAATATTAGACGCACGCAAGGCAAGGTATGCTTAATTTGCCCTAATTTTAAACCATGGGTTATGTAAATGAGGGTTTAAACAATGGGTTAAATTTAAACCTCCTTTGTGAATTTGGGCCATTATGTATTACAGTATAGGTGCATTACAATGGCTGTCTTTCACAAGAACTTTCTCTGAGCCTTGTGATTGGGTACCCAATAGCAACAACAAAACATGCTTGAATCTTAAAAGCAGAAGCCAATGGTATAATAGTATACAAAAACATACCCAGATGGGAAAAAATATATTAACTGCGTTATGCCTCATGCATTTTCTTTTTTTCACTACTGAAGAAACAAAATTACAGAGGAAACTCATAAAAACATAAAAAGGAGCTGCATGTTTTCTAGTAGGAAGAGGACACAGCTGTTTCAGGGGAAAAAAGTGCATATGACAAGAAATACATTACATTCATTCTAAAGCTGTCTCTGGTAAGAGTAATCACTGATTTTATATTTGTTAAGGATATCAGCCTTCTTCTTTTTGAGAAGTTCCTCGTTCCACGACAGGTGTTTCTTGAGCTCGTGCTCGACCACGCCCATGACGAGGGCGCCAATCTTGAAGTGAGCCACGATGCTGTGAAACTGACTGAAGCTGGAGAAACAGAAGAAGATGTAGACAATGTTTGTGGCTAGCTCGACGCTGTGTTTCCATTCTTCACGCAGGACCCGGGCCAGCGCTCCAAGCACAGTTTCTACAAACAAAACGATGATGGAAAACTTACGATACAGTGAAACCTATCTACATGTATAAAGACCACCCAAGGGAGACAAGAAAAGTGGTCTTTATGTACAGGTTCCTTTATTACAATTTCAAAGGAAACCAAAAATGTGGTCTATGTAGACAGGTGGTTGCTAAAGCAGATTTGACTGTAACACAGTTTCTACGCAGCAATTCAATAACAATTCTCTATAATCTTGACAAAGGGTATGAAATGACACACAAAAAAGGCTGGACGGTTTATTCCAGAACATAAATAAAAAAAGATTAGGCCTACTGATGTTCTATGTCACCAACTTTATAATTTGACAATTCTAAAAGCTAAACTCACAGAGACTGGATTTCAAAAGGTAATTAGCAACCTTAACAACAATGCTACCTAACAAATATTTTAAATAAATGTAATGACAAACTTCTGTACATCCTGTTGGCACTCATTAAACATCACCATACAAATATTTGCATCAATATCTAATAAACATTTCATCAGTTTACGTCATCGTTGTGCTGATAATTATCAAGGCTACTAAAGTATATGTAAGGAAGCATATCATGGTAGAAAATGTATACTGGCTGAGTAATGAGCATAGCAAGATAAGGAAATCAAGGTAAGTAGCCCCGACACCATTTGTGTAGTCCCATATATATATATACATCTTCCTGTGTACAGTGCTTGTTACTTTACCAAGACTGGGCCAAATTTATTAAGATTTTGATTGCTCCAGAACCTTGCAGTACACACCAACACTCACATGATACATGATCAACTTTTTCTGATCCATTCCACGCCTTTTCTTTCACAATGCAATCACATGACCAGAACTCAACTTTATCTTTAATGACAATTTACCATTTGATTGCAGTTCTTCTAAGTTGTCTGGATTTCTTGCCAGCTGTAGAATTAGAGCTGTACCTCTGACCTTCTCTGGGTTATCTTCATACAGCAGCTCAATGTAATCCTCTATGTCATTGATATTGGCAACCTCGTTCAACTAAAATACGATTTGAGATTGCACTTTTGATGTTAGTGCCTTAGCAAAGGTCTAAACACACCAGGGAGGTGTTTCACAAAGATCCTAAGTTGAACTTAACTTTAAGTTGGACTTAAAAAGTTATGGAGAGCCATTTGTAGCCTTAAAAAAATACATTCAAAAGTGAAAATTCAAGTATTTTAGAATTTGTATTAATTGCACATCAAGAACATGAAATCTCCTTGATAATGAAAAATATGAATGATTTGAATCAACATTTTATGCCTTTTAAAATAACTTGTACAAAATATTTGTATAGATGCTAACAGCTTTCCATATTTGTTAAGTCCAACTTAGAGATAAGTTCAACTTAGGATCTTTGTGAAACACCTCCCATAACATAATACTTGAGAGGTACCATCTCAAAGGCAAAACTCAACTGTAAAAATATTGATGCATAACATGCATATCAATGGTGTATTTTTTTTCTTCATTTCCATTTATCATCCCATTATTAATGTCTGTGGGCAAATGTTTCTGTAGGGATCTTTCTGTGGGATAATCTGTCCGTGGGAATCTTGCAAACTTCCAGTATTTGATGCCCTATTAAAAACAGTTATAAATTTATCTCTAAGTTAGACTATGAAATAAAATGTACATTGCATGTGGCATAAGTTGTGCAGGAAAACACATTCACCCTGAAGCTTTCTCTTCTTTGCTATTTCCAGGTGGAAATATTATATTTCACAAATGAAACCTAACAAACTTTAGCTGAGAGCTTTATTAGAAATTGTGAGCGATTTGTAAATATCTTGAAATTACTCATATTTGATTACTTAGTATTAAAGGAAAACAATCTCTCCAAAGTTTTCAGTTTTCAAGGGAGTTGCCATTTTGCTCAGATGAATGGCTAGCAATTGGGTACAATAGATCAATATAATGTATTAAACAAAATTAAATTTCACTGACTTACTTTAACATCCACAATGGTACATGAAAAATTCATAATCTGAATATATCAGATACCTACCTCTGTGCCTTCGTATGGTGGGGGATCCTTTAGTTTGCCCGTCAGTTCTCCCTTCTTAGCACCAGCTGGTTAATGGAGAGACAGATGAAAGAGAAAAGAAAATGTGAGTGGATATTTATTATTACACGGTAAGCTTTATCTCTTTGTGACAAAGTACAGTTTTTGTTCATGTACACAGCTACATCTCTAAACCAGTACCATAAAAAGAAATTAAACTTCAAATGGTTATTATACATTGTATAAAAAAAAAGTCTGCAACTACTTTTTCCAAGCCAAGGACAAAGATGACATGCACAATTATTGATAAATATCATACCAGTAGTCAAATGTACTTCCTTCCAAAGATGATTAAAAGTAGCAAGTGAAATAAAAGGTTTTCTGACAAGGATAATCATAAACATATCAGCAAGCTCCCTTCCTGTCATGGAAGTTCATAGTTTCTTTTTCTTGATGGTGTATCATTTTAAACTTGAGCTTTGCAGAAGAAGCTAACTTGCTTTCAACGAGTCACAACCCTTTAAATTAAATAATTACCCTTTTGTGTTGATTCCTTTCTATTCTGAAGGTAATATAAGAGTTGTTCTACTTCTGGCAGTTTAGATGGGTGGATGAGCTTGCATTTCTCAACTACTTCTCTCGCCAGGGCTGCAATGTCTGTGGTGGAGTTCAAACTTCTTAGACGAATACTGCATCAGAAAGAATGATGATATAATATGAATGATGATAAACACAACAGCTTTCAATTTTTGTCAACTGATAGTCAACCTATTTGAAATGTCAAGCCCCCCCCCCCCCCCCTACTACCCATCCTCTCCCACCGATGCTATAGTTCTCTTTAGAACTATAAGCTCAAGAAAGATTACCAACAGTCCTTTTCAGGACTCCCCAATCCTCCCCTCTCACATGGTACAACAGTAAAGCCTACTGTATGAATGTTGTGATGTAGCTGATCTATCCCTTACCATTAGCTTTCTATCCTTTTATATGAAAAGTAATTTGACTATAATCATAATTCAACAAAGTCAGAATTCTTCAAATAAAACAAGCTTGGCATTAGTTTACCCATCTCCCGCCAATCCTTTGCTGATAATCATGAATGACTTTTACAAGACAATTTAAACAAGTCATAAGAGAAGTCAATTACCATTGCAATCATTATAATCTATGAACATCCAACATACGGTAATGTTTGCATCAATGCCAAGACACTGCAGTTTTGTTTTCATAATACCAGATTTAACTTCAATAGAAATCAGTTCTTTTAATACTTTTTTGACAATAGTTTTTACATGAGCATAATCATTAAAGTTAATTATTGACGATTGAAATGTAGGGGACATTCCATTTTGTAGAACAGGGCCCCGTCTTATATAGATTTGATATCAATCGCAACTTATTTGTGATTGATATCAATCGCTTCTATATACATATGAGATGGGAGACTGCAAACTTGCGATTGATTTTGATCAATCATAATAACTCTTTATAAGACGGGACCCAGCATGGTTCCGATGGTATACATGCAAGCACTGAATGACATACTCACATCTTTTGGCATTCTTTTCTCTCCCCGAGCATAGGGTCTCCCATCTCACCCAAGATGGTTGCCTCCAGCTCATAGTTGACAACAAGGGCCTTCTCAGTAGGGTGAACATCGATGCTCCCTCCTTTCACCTTCCTGCAATGATTAGAGGGACAAAAATGAAATTACCATTAGGAATACTACATGTTGCTCTTAATGAAATCAATTCTAACTCAACGTTTATTGTATTTCTACTCTGTTCTCTCGACGACACAATCAGACAGTCAAGGTATTTTGATACCATGTACCTTCATATTAAATTTCATTAAAATCCATTAAATATTACTAAAGTTATCGAACGGAAACCAGATTTGTTACGGAAGTACCCTCCGACCTCGTCTGCGAGGGGTTAATAACTTTAAATCCAGCTCCACACTTTCTTGTTTTAGAACTCTATTCAAACGTTACAGTTTTCAAAACATGTAATCCTTGACTGAGTAGACCATTTTTTATCTTTCTCATTCTCACCTCTTCCCTTTCTTCTCTTTCTCATTCCCACCTCTTCCTTTTCTTCTCTTTCTCATTCCCTTTTTTTGGGTATAGCTCTTGTGCATTTGTGATATCTGCTGATAGTTAATGGTCTGTCTTTTTGTATTTCTTCTTCTAAAGGTACGTACCATATATACAAGGGTACCTACTACCTAGTAATTTTTATTTATTTCTCTATTTAATTTATTATTACGTTTAACTTGTCGGGGGCCTCATACAGGGTCCTGGGAACGATTTTTTCACCGGAGCAGCTGAGATATATATATTGTGAAATTTTCGCAACGACTCAGCCAGGAATTGAAAATTTGGTCGATCGGTATTGGGGTGGGGTAAGGTCTGTCATTTTTGGTCACCAATTACCACAATTTTTTTATTATTATATAAAAAATAATAAAAAAAACGCTTCGAGGGGTAATTTTATATGATTTTGTGAAAGAATCGTTATAATTTTGTACTTTCTAATCTTCATTTTTTGCTGTCGGCTGTGTGATAATTTTGTAAACGAGGCATATAATGATATACAGTAAATATATCATACCAAAAAAAGTTGCAGGGGGTGCTGCAGCACCCCCAGCACCCCCGCTTCCCAGGGCCATGGCCTCATACAGAGCACAAGTTGCTCCATACAGGTCCTATTATTTATTCTGTAAATGTGTTTTATAATGCCAAATAAACTGAATTATCATAACATTTAATTTAGAGGAATACGACCCATATTAATTTGTTCCAAATAGGTCTACGTAGACTTTGTCACAGGCACTATTTCCTTACTCTTTCTCTCTCTCTGAACCTCTCTCTATCTCCCCCTCTCTCTCGCTCTCTCTTTCTCCCTCTCCCCTTCTCTCCCCCTCCTTCCCTTCTCTCCCACTCCCTCTCTCTCTCTTTTTATATAGTTTATAACTTTTTAATAGACTAGTTCTCTGGGTCTGGAATTTTGTAGACTCTGTTGATTCCTAGATCATCTGAGTCAACATCTGCTTCCGGATGAGGAAAGAAAGATCATGAGAGTTCAATAACATTAACAATATTCAATAACAGGAAATAACACCCACCTTTATTCTGCCTAGGCTAGGGCCTAGATCTAGGGATCTAGAGTTAAGAGTAGAATCTAGGCCTATTTTGTGAAAATATGGGGAAAGCCCCCAAACATTATCTGGCCAACAAAGTATACTATCTTTGCTGCAGGCCTACTTGTACTAGGCAGATGTCCTGATGGTTTGCAGACACCAGTAATGCAGCTGTGTGTGCCCGTACCCGGCATTACATTACAAGGCGAAGGGTTATAAATATCACCCCAGCAGGTCAGGCGTAATGAGATGTCAGTAACCGCAGAGCATTTTATTTTTCTGCAGAGTCCTACGTTAGTTGTTTTTTCGTAAGAAATCTACATACCTCTTTAAATATCTTGCATCCTCAGCCTGCATTTTCTCTCTTCTTTACCAACAGTCAGTCAAAATTGTTGTCGGATAGTTTCATAACATATGTCCCGTGAAAACTTGTATTTTCTCCATCCACTAGAATTTGATTCAGCTCGCTCATTAGGGAATGTACGCTGTGCATTATGGGAAATGTTGTGATACAAAAATAGTAGTCTGTAATTCAGACATAGTCGTTAGGTTTACTTTGTCAACTTTTGTATGCTTTTCAGGGAAATAATTTAGATTGCTCGCAAGGATTTATAAAGTGGTCAAGTGTGACGTCATCACATTAATTTCAATAGGAAATCTGGTGTGGTTCATAATAATACGAACCAGAGCAAAATAACAGTGATTTCCTATTGAAACAGGCCTATATTTATTCTGATGGGCATATCTCAGCCAATACGTCACATATTAAATTGTTTTTCAATATAATTTTGTATGCGCTTTCGGATCACACGACTGCAGCTATGTAACGCCACTGCCGTGGGAAACAACAGTTACTATATTCAAAATAATGTACAAGGGGAAGATGAAATGGAATCGTGAGATATAGTTATAGTTTACTTTATTTTCTGATGTACTATATGGGAATAATGTGGTTTTTTTTCTTTTCAGTAGGGTATGCCTGCTGTTATGAACGTAGGCAATTTTGTAAATAGGAATAGGGTGGCTATATACAGCTAGTACACACCCCGTACACACCTCTCTAAATTTATTATTATTTATTGTGTTTAGGCTACCCTTAGGCCTGCCCCTCCAGGGATCCCCATCATCGGCAGTAGTTTAACGCTTAAAGGGGAAGTCGACCCTGATATAAAGTTGGTTTTTATAGAAGCAGAAAATTGAAAGGCACAGGTCATTGAACGTTTGAGCAAATTCTGATTAGAAATAAGAAAGTTTTGAATTTTTAAATATTTGCGATCAATCAAACACAAATTGGCAACTCTGTGACGTATCTTGTAAGCTTCCCTCCCGTTTGTCATGTACTTAAAACTTCAGAAATGCATATTTTTAATCATACATTCACCCTTAATATAATTACTGCAAATATCTTTTGATACAACTCCTGTATGAAACAAATCCTTTCCGTCATCAACTCCTAAGAAAATAACAATTTATCACATTTTCTGTACAGAGTAGATTGGATTATGGTGTCCAAGCATTCTTATCATAGGCCTGGTATATTGGTGATGATGTCATTTTGTCATGAAAGAAAGTACGTGCACAATGATTAAAAAAAAAAAATCTTATTAGGCGGCAATTGCCCTATTATGAGATATAGTGGATACCCGAATACTGCCTGGTATTTTCGAATTTCGGAGGCGGGGGGGGGGGGGGGGGCTGCGAACCTCAGCATGCTGATGTCTGTACGCCTATATAATGCCTGCGATACAGTCGCATCAACCCCCCTCCCCCCCCCCCCCCCCCCCACCCCTCACATCCTCTATTCCATATGCATGAATTCCCCTAGCTTTCAACCGTAATAATACTTCCACAGCCTGTGTAGGAGTCCATGCTTCGTACAGTATATAAGCCGTCGCCACATTTATGAATTGCCTTTCTGATGTAGTATTGCCTCGAGGTATTGACATTGATTAGCGGAGCCTGTATACGTTGATAAATCATCTACCGTGATTAAACGCAATTAATTACATGTCATCTCGTGTGTCTTATTGTACTTTATGCATAATGTATCGTAGACTAATTCGATAGTGGGCCCAGTCATGAGGGGCGGAGGGGTGGCGTCGGGGTGGCGGGGGAGGGGGCATTGGTCTATAACTAGATGGATGTATGAGCTAGGATTTGAGAGCCGATTTTGTGATTAATTTTCTTCTCACATTCTGTTTATTATTTTGTACTGTCCTAGACCTGCTTAATTCACCTCCCCCCATACCCCCCCCCCCCGGCCTCTCTCTCTCTCTCTCTCTCTCTCTGTCTGTCTGCTTCTCTCTCTCTCTCTCTCTCTCTCTCTGTCTGTCTGCTTCTCTCTCTCTCTCTCTCTCTCTCATTCTCATTATGCTCAGATTATGTCTGCTACATGGATTATCATACATCAATTAAAAGTAGTGCATCCACAAAACAGATGCAACAGCTAGACATGACAATGCACAGCATATCTTTCAACCATGCTCTAGGCCTATTAACATGAGGCTATTCTAACTCAATTAAGACAGAGCGGTATGTTAAAGTCTCTTCTTGTAGCATCATTCTATACTAATGGCATCACGACTTGGCGTGCACTTATAATATGACTGCGGCCCATAAAACACATGCAATATAATTGAATGTAAAATATAACATCTTTGAACCATAATTTGATCTCTACCTCTAAAAATAGTGTATTCTAACTCAAGACGAGACTGTATAAACCTCCTCTTTAAGCATCTATACTCTAACACTCCCCGTCTTGGCTTGCCCTATAGGCCTACCACCACGGCTCCGTGATGAATTATTCACCGAATTTGATCACTCTGTACAAGTATTCGAGGGGCCACTGCCTGGGGATGCAATCCACGCAGTGATGTGCATACGTAGCAACACATTCGACTCGTTGCCTTCAGTAACTTGCCGCTACAAACTGTATACGTATACTCCCAAACACTATATAATTATTATACGTGATATAATACGTGATATATATTTGTAAATAATATATCAACTGCCTTGCCTTCTGATAAACGCTTAGGCTGCTGTATTTTGAAATGGTAAAGGAAAATATGCGATGACGATGAACTGTAGCTGTATTTTTTGTTTGGTTATTATTTTGATATATTACACAATAACAATAATTACATTAAATGTTTAAGTCAGATTTTACCCCAGTGCACGTTTCAATTATTTATTTTTTATTGATTCATTTTTTTATCACAAAGAATTTGTATGAATCAGAATCGGTAATGTCACAAACACCATTTGCTTTGTTAATGTAATGTTCTTATACAAGTTTGATGACCATTTTGCTATTTTTGCTATCAATAAGTTGCCGAATTCTATTCTTTTCCAATAATAGTTCGACTGGCAACAAAACACTTTGAAATTAAATTAATGTACGGCAAATTTACAGCAGAAGAAATGTGAATTCCCCTCCCATGCCGGATAAGCTATGAATATCAAAACCCCAGTATTTTAAAGATATTCCGGAAACTCAAATTTTCTATTTCATGTCCGAATAAACAGATTAATACAGTTTCAGGTAAACAAGTCTATTGAATTATACATTTTACAAAGTTAAAATCAAATATATATATATATATATATGTACATGTATTATCCTTTTGATAATGATAATAGTTCTAATGTAGTTCAGAAACTTTCACTATTAGGATAAAGAAATTGACTTTCACGGTAGTAACGATTAGCGGCGACAACGCCAAGTGACAAAGTCAATTACCAACAATTGGTTTTAGTGATTAATTTATTAAGATTATCTTCATAATGAGTGATGATTTTACCTGACAGTAAAAATATGTGATCCATCTCTATCCAAATCCTTTCCGGTAATTCCTTCTTCACTGTGCCCACTTTCACTCCTTTCCAGAGACGGTGCGAACGCCATATAGGAGAAAATTGACAATAATGTTCATTGGCGGGAAAGTGCGACGGAGGTCTGTATCGTCTCCGATCCAAGAAGTGCTCTATGTGTAGTCTGCTTCAAATCCCGACGAATCACAGAGTCGCCTGCACAAACAAATCCTCCGAATTTAAAGAATGGTTTGACCAACTGGCCAATTGTCACTTCTGATCATTTAAAGCTTATAGTTTGACATTTTTTAGAAGCGAGATCGCGTTATTTATAACACGGGATATTATGATGTGTTCCGGAATGTGTACACATTTTGTTGGCGCCACGATGTAACACAAGTTGTATTGCCAGTGTTATATTTTCAGTATTTCAGATTCACTGCTGGCGAACGACGAGCTAACATTTAAGCTTAAGTCTTCGTGCAAAATAAGAACATAATTATGAGTCACATCGACATGAAGTGAGGCAGGCAAATTAGAGATGTTCGATTGAGCAACGTCTTCAAAATAAAAGCGCAATGTTTTAGCATAATGCCTGCATAAACCGGTAGCAGATGCATCCATGTATCCACCGTTCCATGGAGAAATCAGTCGAACGGTATTATGACAACTTCAATACCCCCCTGGGGCATATGGGAAAGTCTTAAGTAATTACTCCATATACAGCCCTACTTAAAAATGCAAATGGTTTAGTGCGTCGTTTGCATGACCTGAACACAAACCATCTGCTCGTGAGTGTATAATACACAAAAATAAGGCCAAATTAAATTAATACCTAGTTTCTCGTTCCCTTTTCTTCCTTTTTTTTGTTCAGTCTGCTTCGCTTTATTGTTATTTTTTTTATTTGATAGTTTTAATTAAAATAGATTACAATATGAGGGCAACTAGAATGAGTTTGAGAACAAAATACATTTCCACATTGTTTTGAGCCCTTGAAATGCATATACAAATTAAATACAATCAATAAAAGATGTCTCGGATTTCACCCAGAAGCATTCTTATGTACACACAAAGACAGTATCCTTTTACCTTACAATATGGAAATTTCAGTTGTCATGAATTATAACGTGTTCGGTATCCCAGACTTTAAAATGTTCCACTTGATACTATCTGAATGCAACTCTTCCCTTTCCCTTTCTTACATTTTCTCTCTCTCTCTCTCTCTCTCTCTCTCTCCCTCTCTCTCTCTCTCTCTCTCTTTCATTTTTATTTTGGGCAACCGCTATTCCATTATGCATTGTTAATATATTAATTATATATATTATATGAACATATTTTGCTTATGACAACGACGTTAGTTCAAGCTTAGCTTATGACGACCCCTTTCTCTCTCTCTCTCTCTCTCTCCCTCTCTCTCTCTCTCTCTCTCTCTCTTTCATTTTTATTTTGGGCAACCGCTATTCCATTATGCATTGTTAATATATTAATTATATATATTATATGAACATATTTTGCTTATGACAACGACGTTAGTTCAAGCTTAGCTTATGACGACCCCTTTTTTATTTGTGTAATTTTATTAGACCATGTTAACATTTCATAAATTTGTGATGATGTACATTGTTCAAGACAGTTGTTTGTCCCCCTTACGGTATCTACAATATCATATGGGCATAGAGCATTTCAATATGCAGTCCCTCAACTATGGAACAAACTTCCTATTAATATCAAAGAATGTTCTTCTCTTGATATATTCAAGCCTCTGTTAAAGTCTTACCTTTTTCAAATGTAATTTTGTACCATTCTTTATACAATACAATATATTATACATGTACATGTAGTTTCAGTTTGGATATTCATCATGCTATTATGTTCTTATCATTTCATTTCTCCTGTACTCACTTCTTGAATTTTTTCTATTTTCACAGCGCTTAGAGACTTAATTGTAATTTGCGCTATATAAAAACTGAGTATTATTATTATTATTATTATTGAAAATGAATGAACATCAATCAATATTTATCAAGCAATCAAATATCAAATAATATGAAACTAGCTCCTCCATCTTTTCGGAAAATTCGAACAAGAAACTGGGAATCAATTTATTTGGCCTAATACTCCATTTCTCTCTTCCCTTTGATTCCAGGCTCTTAAATTATTCATCGAAGTTAACAGGTGAGCTTTGCAAATGGAAGACAAAAATAACTAGCCAACCTACTTTCCTTCTCACGTACTTCAAATAACATTGTCCTCGTTTACATTTTGTCAGAATACAGATAACTACACAATCTGATGATATTATTATGCTCTTACCTTTGCTTTGCAATACCACTTTTGTTCTCGAGCTCTATAGCCAATCATTCAGTAGAATGAGTACGGTATACACGACCAGATCTCATTTTATTTGTTTTCTTCTTTTGTTCTTCCCATTCCTGGAGAGATCATCTTCGTTTATATTCCAATATTATTTTCATAATTATGTACGTAAGCACTATCATCGACTAGATCTTGAATTTGGGAGAGAGAGAGAGAGAGAGAAAGAGAATGGGAGGAAAAGATAGAGGCCATTCAGGGCATTTGCTCGCCACTCCCTCCCCCTCTCTCTCTTTCTCTCTCTCTCTCTCTCTCTATCTCCGTTTTCTCTGTGTGTCTCTCTCTCACTCAGAACACCTCAACACTCTCACATTCACATTCGCTCTCTTCCTCTCTATCTCTCTGTGTCTCTCATTGTCACTTTCTGTTTCTGTATATTGATCTCAGTTGAACACAAGTGACATGCCTCATCGAAAATGTCAATGACGTCCGTTTTATCTCTCTCTCTCTCTTGTCTCTGTCTCTCTCTTCTTTATTATCTCTCTTGTCACGATCTCTTTTCCATCTTTCTCTATACCTCTCTTTTCTCCATCTCCTCCTCCGTCTCCCCTCCCACACTCTCTCTCTCTCTCTATATATATATATATCTGTATTGGGGGGGGAGGGGGGTGGGGATACTTACATAAATATGTTATGACATGCGGGGATGTGCCGCTCTTAGAATGGGTCGCTTTTTCACAAAAATATCTCTAAAAAGAGGTCAATTTTCCCAAATTTTTCTGGGGTTTGCATGGCGAACACCCACAAATATTGTCAAAAATGGGCCTGTATTTCGCGAAAAAAACCTAAAATGGGTACCCTTTTCTGCCAAAATGATCCTTAAAAATGTAGGAAAAATTGAGCGGCACACCCCCATCCGAACCAAATCTGAGTACCCCCCCCCCCTATAGTCTTCCGCTGCATCTCTCTGGTCCACTCCTTTTGACATCCATAATTATGTAGGAGCTCCGACTCTTTCTTTTCCCCTTTCAAAATACCATCTACGATAAAGTTAAGATAATACTGTACGATGTACAAGTTTTTTCCTTTGTTTATTAAATCAGTAATAAACTTTATTCACTATATCATAATGTATACACATAAAAAATTTCTATAAACAATAATTTTGATAACAAATAAAACTACTAATGTGGTAAACTTTAAAATGAATGAATATGTTTATTTATATAAATATTCAATATTCTTAAATTTAAGTTCTAAAATATTGCTTTGAACTTATATATTTCCTTAACAAATGCTGCTCGTGACATCCAAGATTTTTGCTCGTGGCTTGACCGACATTTTTCATTTCATTTCATTTATTTCCACAATAACAGCAAATACAATTTACAAAGTCATTCCGATTAAAATATCAACAAACGAGAAATATACATAATATGGTTTATGCAATGCAGTAATAGTAAACAATTGAGACTAAGAAGATAATTGCTTGCTGTATTACGGTGGAAACTTAGGAAAGCATAGCTTGTAATTTAGGTTCCCTAACATAAAATATCATAGTACAGTGTATCATGAAGTAGAAAATACAAGGAAAAGATGGGGAAAACGGGACGAAACAAAACAAAACAATACATGACAAGACAAGCAAAACATCACAAGTACAAGAAAGGGACACTGAAGTTAGCATTATGCAGCTATCATGGACTAAAACCATTGCGCGACACTGGTTGCTATATATCAGATTCCAAGGGAAAATATGTATTGTAAACATGAATAATGGCTTGCATTCAAAGCAAATGAGCATAATGTTATACATTGATTCTTTAAAACTAGCTTTAACTTCACGTTTAAATGCAAACAGACTTGGTGAGACTAATCAAGAGAATTCCAAAAGATCGGGCCAGTGTAAATTAAGGTTTTTCTGTTTACAAAGAGTTCTTAACATTGGAATATGGTAATAAGAAGATTGTCTCGTTGGGTAATAATGTGGAATCTCTCATTTTTTTTAAACAACAAAGTTAATGCATGGGGCAACTCGTCCAGGTTCAGTTGATACACAATACAACCCAGACTCAGATTATATAAATCAAATATTTTTAAAGCAATAATGCAATAAAACAATTGATCTGAATGGGCTAATCTGTTCTTATGACAAATTATTCCCATTGCCTTGTTTTGTAGCAACAATAATTTATCCAGTTGATTTTTGGAGGAATTGCCCCATGCTAATATCCCATAATTCAAATATTGAAGGATAAGGGTATTATGCAAATTAAGCAATATATTGGAGGGAAATATCATTTTTAGTTATTACTCCAACATTTCTAGAGCAACCTAGGTGAAAGGTACATGTACTCTGCCATGGGGTCGCTATACAAATACATTAAAGGAGAAAAAGTACTAAAATGACTAGTCATCTAGAACGTTAATTGAATAAGATAAACAGTCATTTTTCTAAAGCATAATAACAATAATTTCGTCAGTTCAAACAGTTGATGTTAAATGATAATATAATGTAAATTTATTTTGGGATCTGATGCGTCAAAGTTAAGGTTAAAATTGCACTTGGCCCGACATGTAAAAGAAATTCCATTGCAATTGATGATGATGGCTGTAATTTAATCCATCTCATCAATAGTAGGCCCACCACTGCCTGATTACGATGAGTTGGCTTATCGTCCGGGATGACCTGAGTTAATACTTGCGTATATTTTAGCCATGATGGGAGAGCATGTCTTTTGCAACTCTTCAAACTTGAACGACAATTCTTCCTTCTTTGCCAAAGGGTTGCTATCCATCCAAGTAATGACGTCATCTACTGCTTTTGTCACGACTTCCTTGTCGCTGAAGCTGAGCTTGCTCCCTGCTGATGCGTCTCTGATTGCGGACTTGACTTTGTAGGCATAGCACTCGAGTTGGTTGCTAGCTGCGATGCGTTCCCGATGAGCTTCATCTTCGGCCTTGAATCTCTCGGCATCGTTGATCATGCGCTCGATTTCGTCTTTAGATATCCTTCCGCTGTCATTGGTGATGGTGATCTTTTCGCTACGACCCGTGCTCTCGTCCTTGGCAGTGACGTCCATGATGCCGTTGGCGTCGATGTCGAAAGAAACTTCGATGTCAGGGACGCCCCGGGGTGCAGGAGGGATACCGGAAAACCGAAACTGGCCAAGTCGATTGTTTTCTTTAGTCATAGCTCTTTCTCCTTCAAACACTTTGAAGGTAATGGCAGACTGGTTGTCAGCAACAGTAACGAAGTTTTTGGTTGCCTTTGTAGGGATTGTTGTGTTCCTCTCAATGAGCTTTGTCATCACACCTCCTATTGTTTCAATGCCAAGAGAGAGAGGAGCAACATCGACTAGAATAACGTCTTTGATTTCTTCGCTTGGGTCGTTAGATAGGATGGCAGCTTGGACAGCAGCACCATAGGCAACAGCTTCATCAGGATTGATAGACTTGTTGAGATCCTTGCCGTTGAGGTATTCCTGAAGAAGCTTCTGGACCTTCGGGATTCGTGTTGATCCACCAGCAAGTACCACGGTGTCAATCTTGTTCTTGTCGATCTTGGCATCAATGATGGCCCTCTCTACTGGCTGCAGACACTTTTTGAAAAGATCTGAACACAGCTCCTCGAATCGTGCTCTGCTGACACTGGTGGAGAAGTCGATACCTTCGTAGAGTGAGTCAACTTGGATGTTTGCTGTAGCACTGCTTGACAATGTTCTCTTTGCTCGCTCCACTGCTGTTCGGAGGCGACGGAGCGATCTTGGGTTGGAGCTCATGTCTTTGTTATGCTTTCGCTTGAACTCCTCAGCAAGATAATTGACTAGTCTATCATCGAAGTCTTCTCCTCCGAGATGAGTGTCACCGGCTGTCGAAATTACTTCGAAGATACCATCATCGATGACCAAGATCGAGACATCGAACGTACCACCACCGAGATCAAAGATGAGGACATGTTGCTCCCCCTTCAGTTTCTTATCGAGTCCGTAGGCTAGGGCGGCAGCGGTGGGCTCGTTGATGATTCTGAGGACGTTCAGTCCTGCGATCACACCTGCGTCCTTCGTCGCCTGTCGCTGTTCATCGTTGAAGTAAGCGGGAACAGTGACGACGGCATCAGTGATCTTCTGACCAAGATAAGCCTCAGCTGTCTCCTTCATCTTGATCAAGACCATTGAGCTAATTTCTTCTGGAGCCAATGTCTTCTGTTCTCCCATGTACTCTGCCTGCAGCATTGGCTTGCCTCCTTTGTTGATGACGGTGAAAGGCCAGTGCTTCATGTCTGATTGCACGTTGTCATCTGTGAATCTCCTCCCAATAAGACGTTTGGCACCAAAGATTGTGTTCTTATGATTCCTGTAACGATAATAAATAAGAATAGGTTATTGTCACATGTAATTGAAACAAAGCTTAATTACACAAGGATAGGCCGTTGTAAATACATTTACTAATCAGTGTAAGTAGCAGCGCATGTGTTTTTATCCAATCAAATAATATAATTACAGTAATACATTATAAGAAATGCACAGAATTTAGAACCAGTCATGGAAATATGATACTGGAAAGAATATATATTTATACACTGTACAAAGATACTTGATTTATGTTCTAATTAAACGAACATTAAGATTACAGGCGACATGCAGGTCTGGAGAGAATCAAACTAAACAGATTTGAATTTTGAAATGCAAAATGACAAAAATCAAACACGTTTTTGCTCCCTGTTCCCTGTTAAACTCTCCACTCGACACTGTCAAATTACCAACTGCATGGTCACCCTTTTTTGTAGATTAACACCTCGTGAGTCGTGAGATTATTGTTTATAAAAAGATGTTTTAATTTGTTCACCCGTCATTGAAATTATATCTATTTCAATAATAGTTTTAGATAAACAAATGTTTAAACATAGACAATGTTAGAAACTGCTTACAATTATCAGCTTGCATAATAATCGGCTTGCATGTTGATATACATGCTTACGGTCGCTCCATGTGAAAGAGGGAAAGGATAGGGTAGTCCTGAAAAGGATAGTCGGTAATCTTTCTTTCTTGAGGCCGCATGGGTGTCGATCCCGGGGGGAGGGAGGATATATCTTCCCCCCCCCCCCAATATTTCAGGTGGAGGGATGGCCTGTACAATCATCCCCCCCCCCCAATAATTCACCATAAAAATATTAAAAAATGAAGAGAAAAATTAATGAAAGCCCGATGAGAGTTAATGGTTATTACTCGCAAGATGGCATGTCTTATCTCATCTTATTGTGTCAGTTTCCCGTCCTTTGTGTCCCGTTTTGTCATTCTTTTCTTTTTGTATTCTTTGATTATTTAGATACTTTAAAATGGTTTATGAAAATATGTTATTATACTATATCTACTTTGTCGTGATGATTAAGACACTTTAAAATGATTTATGAAAATAATGTTCATATTGTATTTATTCTTGGGAACCTACAATAACAAGCTATGATTTCCAGTAGGTTCCTGTTTCATTTCATAATTTTGCGTTTCTAGTATCATAAGTATATCTGGGTGTAGAAGTAGATAATGGAAGTTTGTTGTTTGGTAGTTGGAACGTAAGTTTTATATTATGTTTTTAAGAAACAGACAGTTTGCATGAGATCAGGAGTAGAAATTTTCTGTCATTTTGAGAACTAATTTTGCATCATTGATGTTCTGTTTCATTGAATTGAGTTTCCCTCAGAGAGGATTCAGTTGTGGCATGATAACATTCAGGTGCATATAAGACGGAGCGGATGCATGCCCCGACCGTATCAGGACCTTATTACCCTCCGAAGAGAGTCAAAATGAAGAACCAAACAGGCGCGTAGACATTGGGGGGGGGGCAGTGGGGGCAGTCGCCCCCACTACTAAAACGCCGGCCAAAAAGTAGAAAAAATGTGAACTTGATTCAAACAAGGATTAAGAGTAGAGAACGGTACAACGAATCGTTTTCTTTCTCTTATAATTTAATGAAACGTCAAAGCTTCCGCGCTTCACGCTTCACGCGGGAGGGGGAAAACTGAATTCAGACAAGGATTAAGAGTCGAGAATGGTATAACGAATCGTCTTCTATCTTTAATAATTTAATGAAACGTCAGAGCTTCCGCGCTACGCGCGGAGGAAGGTGAACTTGATTCAAACAAGGATTAAGAGTAGAGAACGGTACAACGAATCGTCTTCTTTCTCTAATAATTTATGAAACGTCAAAGCTTCCGCGCTTCGTGCGGGAGGGGGGGAAACTGAATTCAGAGAAGGATCTAGAGTCGAGAACGGTACAACGAATCGTTTTCTTTCTCTTATAATTTAATGAAACGTCAAAGCTTCCGCGCTTCACGCGGGAGGGGGAAAACTGAATTCAGACACGGATTAAGAGTCGAGAATGGTACAACGAATCGTCTTCTATCTTCAATAATTTAATGAAACGTCAGAGCTTCCGCGCTATGCGCGGAGGAAGGTGAACTTGATTCAAACAAGGATTAAGAGTAGAGAACGGTACAACGAATCGTCTTCTTTCTCTTATAACTTAATGAAACGTCAAAAGAAACTGAATTTAGACAAGGATTAAGAGTCGAGAACGGTACAACGAATCGTCTTCTTTCTCTAATAATTTAATGGAACGCTAAAGTGAACCCCCCCCCCCTCTCTCTCTCTCTCTGTTAGGGGTAAGTGAATCGCCCCTAAAATGAAATCCTGGCTACGCGCTTGGAACCAAAAGCAATATGTTTTTCATTTACTATAATGAGAACTATGTTTTGGGAGAAATCCTTACAAAGAATATTGGAATGGGTCTTTCACGATGAATGTTGTTTGAAGACATCAATATTCATAAAATGTATGTGTCTATCACCAGGAAATAAAGAATTTCCTGTCTACATGAACCTTTCCTGGTTGCTCATTAATGCATTTTCCCACTGGTAACATAATACTTTCACAAGTTGATAGTTTGGGTAACTTGTCTATATGTTTTTTTTGTAATAGATGACATCAGTCTGGTAGGCCTACACTGCAGGCAAGAGTCAGGACTAACATTTAGGATGTTATTACTTTCATTACCACTCTTATATTCTCTGAAATGTTATCTTTATTGATATTGAGGGTGACTTGAAAAAGTTAATAACTTGGAAGGGAAGGGGTGCAACCTGCCACACGCTTCTACCTCTTGGTTGCTTTGATCTATTGCCGAAAATATTTTGGCCACTATCATCCCCCCAACCAAGGATACAAATCGACACCCATGCTTGAGGGTACGATGTGTGTGTTCCTGAGAAGGACTTTTGGTAACCTTTCCTGAGCTTATAGATCTACATATTGCTCCGGTTGTCTCATTTTCGCTCGCTGGACCATTAATTGCCAGCACAAACGTAGCTAGTTCGCCGTCACTACCAAACTAGAATGTTCCACTATGTTGCAGGGTGTATATGCCATTGGGTATGATGTGTAAACCGGGTGTGCGGAAATGGTGTGTTGGGGAGGGGAAGTGAGAGTGTTCATGTGTGTGGTAATTGTATGTGTGTCAACAATATTAAAGACTGATACAATGACGAGTAAACTGTGTACATCACAGTCCACAGATAAATGTGCCTTGAACGTATAGCAGACGACAATCGGCGGATCAGACGACACTTGATAGTGATTTTGTATGTGAGATTGCTTTGCTAAATATAAAATACAAGAACCTATTCCATTTCTTTAAACTATCATTAACAGTTAGTAAAATAAACCTACCAAACTACATAATACAATGAAATACTTGACTGAAAGTAGGGGAGTTTGATGTGGTGCACATTTGCACCCCTCTGTAAATAATCGAATAGTCCATGGCGTTCATAAATATTCATGTTTTTGCTTACCTCGGCAAAATGCTTGCTTATACTAAATGGAAAAATTACGGTGGGGGGGGGGGTTGGCTGAAATGGACAGAATGAACAAATCAGAAATGATCTATGATAATTCATGCTTGTTATCCTTCGCGTGCTTGACCTATAATCTTACAATCGCGTGCAAATTGAGTCTAAAGTTCGACTTGTTGCACATGTGTTATAGGCAATGGCGAGCTTGCGACCTATTTTGATCAACTTACGGTGGGTGAACTTTCAAAAGTCAACGGAACATGAGGGTTCCAATGAAAGAGCTAGTGATAACATACGTCGGGGTGGATGTGCTTTTCGTTTAAACAAAAAAAATGAATTTTTAACGATTTTGGGGGGTAAAAGTCCATAGGCTATTGATAGGCTGCTGGACTCTGCCGATAGGGGCGTTGTCAAATGAAACTTAACGGAGCTATATGAAGATGTACATAGCGCCGGTTGAAGAGGATGGACATTAGGAGGGGCTCGACGTTTCGAACAGGTTGACTAACCGTCATCAGGAGTGGGGAATAGGAAATGTTATAATATACTTACGTTGCCACCTGATTCATTGCGGCATCACCGATCAATCTTTCTGTATCTGTGAAGGCAACACAGCTAGGTGTGATCCGGTTTCCTTGATCGTTAGCAATGATCTCCACCTTCCCATTCTGAAAGACCCCAACGCAAGAATAGGTGGTACCCAAATCAATTCCAATCGCTGGTGCTTTTCCTTGTGCCATTTTTATTGTTCTTGTAGAAGTTTTTGATGAAAAAACCGTTTCAAAATGTAAAGTTCTCACTGATTAAACCGTCTGCAAATATCTGCGTATCTGTTTAACAACTATCAGCATGAATTCTGGTCTCAAAGTGTTTAAACAGCTGTAGAAATAGAACAATATCGTCGAAGAATTTTGCAGTTTAAAATATAAACATTCTTTTCTCTCAGAGAGTCTCCAAACGCCGCGTCTAGAGCAGCTTCCAGGCAGAGAAGCTTCGAGAATGAACACAATTCATTAGATAGGAAACTAATAAACAACAAGGACTGCGAGGGCAAAGAAGGGAAGTGGGAAAAACCCAGCGGTAACACGACTAGTATTGTGACGTTCTAGTAGACTGTGCTCTCTTCTCGCCATATAAATATGCGACGTGCATAATACTAAAACCACGTCAAATGCAAACATTTAATAGATAACAGTCTGTACGTTGTATGGTGGACAAGAAAAGAAATCAATCTCTACCGCTGTGACAGAAACCCACAGGGAACATGTCATTTATTATCTAGGTAGTTATTCTACTTACTTATTCTTTTTTTCTAAATAAATCGATTCATTAAATTGAAAATTTCAAAATGTTTGAAATTTTCGTCGCGCCACTTGCATCGAGCAATCAGCGCCAAGTGTCCGCCAAGTGGCACCAAATGGCGCGAACATATCGCCCTTTGGCGCAAACAATCCGCCTATTGGAATCCACTGGAATGTAATGGCGCGCGCCAAGTTGCGCCAATGAGATTTCGCGCCACATGGCCAAATAGGCAGTGGCCACCTCAGCATCTCTCATCATCTTCTGATGGAGCAGCATCATCACTCCAACATTATCAAAAGCCTCAGACATATCAAAATTGTAAATATTTAGTAGAGATGTTGTTCATACAGCAGCTGAGGAGGGTCTGAACCAGGTAGCCGATGGCCGGTATTTATATAGTCGGCAAGTAGCGCCAAGCGGTGGCAAGTTCAAACCAATTTGGCGACCTTTGGCACAAACTAATCACCAAGTGGCGCAAAGTAGCCGTCTATTGGCGCGAATGGCGCCAACAGGGTGAATTTTGGAATCAAATGGCCGTGTAATGGCGCGAACTGGCGCAAACTGGCGCAACATTTTGGAGCAAGCCGGGTGGCATTTGGCGCACGCCATATGGCACCCAGTTTATTCCACTTGGCGACACATGCCGAACGGACATTTATTCGGCGCCACAGCGAGCCACTACGCGCCAATCACATAATCTTTGGCGCGAACTGGCACCAACTGGCGCTGGCCCAGTGGACTCCTAGCATAACATTCCCCTATTCGCTCTCTTTCTCTCTCTCCCTCTCTGTTATCTCTCATTGTCACTTTCTGTTTATGTATGTAATTGATCTCAGTTGAACACAAGTGACATGCCTCTTCAAAAAGTTTCTCACCTCCTCTCTGTCTGTCTCTCGTCTCTGTCTCTCTCTCTCCCTCTCTCTCTTTCTATCAACTCTTCTTCATTATCTCTCTTGTCACGATCTCTCTTCCATCTTTCTCTATCCCTCTTTCTCTCCCTCCCCTTGTCTTTATCTCTCTCTCTTTCTCTCTCTCTCTCTCTCTCCTCCTGACTGGTCCACTCCTTTTGACACCAATATGTAGATACTCTTTCTATTTCTTTCCCTTTCCAAAAATATAATCTATGATAAAGTCCAGAGAATGCGATGTACAAGTTTTTTCCTTTTCTTTTCAAATCAGTAATAATTATACTTTATTCACTTTAGCATAATGTAATCACAAAAACACTTTTTACAAATAATAAGTTGATAACGAATAAAACTACTAATAATGGTAAACTTTAAACTAAATTTACTTCCTGAACAAACACTGTTCTTGAAGGCCCAGATTTTTTGCTCTTGGCTTGACCGACATAGAGCAACATATATTATAGGTACATGCACTCCGTTATGGCGTCGCTATATAAATACATAAACATGTGAAAAACATACTAAAATGACTAGTCATCTGGAATATCATTCGAATAAAATGAATAGATTTTTGTATAGCATTGTAACGAAAACAGTTGATGTAAAATGTAACTTACATTAAAGAGCCACGTAGTTCTTATAAGATAATGTAAAACATAAATATTTGGGATCTGATTTCTCAAAGTTAAGGCTAAAATTACACTTGGTCCTACATGATAGTTGAAGTCCATTGTAAATATTTTCTTCTTTTTTTCTCGCTTTTATATAGCGCTTTACTTTGGCAGTGTCTCTAAACACTTTACAAATATTATTAATCCGGTCATCGGATGCAGACTTGCCTGCACACAATGTTTGCACAAACTCTACTCCTTGGGGAGTATTCCAGCAAGGCGCCATTTAATAGACGCTCAAAATGCTGAGCAAACTACATTAACGATTACATCATGGTGCCCATTAACACATGGGTGGAGAGTGGCAAAAGTAGATAATAGACTTGCCAGAGGACGTGAGTGTTGGGCTGGGATTTAAACCCCGTACCTTGTAGTATGCAGTCGGGTGACTTATCCACTAGACTACAGCACCTACACTGTATGATGACAATGGCTGGAATTTAATCCATCTCATCAATAGTAGGCCCACCACTGCCTGATTACGATGATCGAGTTGGCTTATTGTCCGGGATGACCTGAGTTACTACCTGCGTGTATTTTTAGCCATGATGGGAGAGCATGTCTTCTGCAACTCATTCAACTTGAACGACAGTTCTTCCTTCTTTGCCAAAGAGTTGTCATCCATCCAAGTAAAGACGTCATCAACTGCTTTTGTCACGACTTCCTTGTCCCTGAAGCTGTGCTGGCTCTCTACCGATGTGTCATTGATTGCAGACTTGACGTTGTAGGCATAGCTCTCAAGTTGGTCCCTGGTCGCGATGCGTTCCCGCTGAGCATCATCTTCGGCCTTGAATCTCTCGGCATCGCTGATCATGCGCTCGATTTCATCTTTAGATATCCTTCCTCTGTCGTTGGTGATGATGATCTTGTTGCTACGACCCGTGCTCTCGTCCTTGGCAGTGACGTTCATTATGCCGTTGGCGTCGATGTCGAAAGAGACGTCGATCTTAGGGACGCCCCGAGGTGCAAGAGGGATACCGGTAAACTTAAACTGGCCAAGTCGATTGTTTTCTTTGGTCGTAGCTCTTTCTCCTTCGTACACTATGATATCTATGGCAGGCAGGTTGTCAGCAGGAGTACTGAAGGTCTTGGCTGCCTTTGTAGGAATGTTTGTGTTTCTCTCAATGAGCTTTGTCATCACACCTCCTCGTGTTTCAATTCCAAGAGAGAGAGGGGCCACATCGACTAGAATAACGTCTTTGATTTCTTCGCTTGGGTCATTAGATATGATGGCAGCTTGGACAGCAGCACCATAGGCAACAGCTTCATCAGGATTGATAGACTTGTTGAGATCCTTGCCGTTGAGGTATTCCTGGAGAAGCTTCTGGACCTTCGGGATTCGTGTTGATCCACCGACAAGTACCACGGTGTCAATCTTGTTCTTGTCGACCTTAGCATCAATGATGGCCCTCTCTACGGGCTGCAGACACTTTCTGAAGAGATCTGAACACAGCTCCTCGAACCGTAGTCTGCTGACACTGGTGGAGAAGTCAATACCTTCGTAGAGTGAGTCAACGTGAATGTTTGCCGAAGGACTGCTTGACAGTGTTCTCTTTGCTCGCTCTGCTGCTGTTCGGAGGCGACGGAGCGATTTGGGGTTGGACCTCATGTCTTTCTTATGCTTTCGCTTGAACTCCTCAGCGAGATAATGGACTAGTATATCATCGAAATCTTCTCCTCCGAGATGAGTGTCACCGGCTGTCGAAATTACTTCGAAGATATTATCATCAATGGCCAGGATCGAGACATCGAACGTACCACCACCGAGATCGAAGATGAGGACACGTTGCTCCCCCTTCAGCTTCTTATCGAGTCCGTAGGCGAGGGCGGCAGCGGTGGGCTCGTTGATGATTCTGAGGACGTTGAGGCCAGCGATCACACCTGCGTCCTTCGTCGCCTGTCGCTGTGCATCGTTAAAGTAAGCGGGAACAGTGACGACGGCATCAGTGATCTTCTGGCCAAGATAAGCCTCAGCTGTCTCCTTCATCTTGGTCAAGACCATTGAGCTAATTTCTTCTGGAGCCAATGTCTTCTGTTCTCCCATGTACTCTGCCTGTAGCATTGGCTTGCCTCCTTTATTGATGACGGTGAAAGGCCAGTGCTTCATGTCTGATTGCACGTTGTCATCTGTGAATCTTCTCCCAATAAGACGTTTGGCATCAAAGATTGTGTTCTTGGGATTCCTGTAACGATAATAATTAAGAATAGGTTATTGTAACATATACTTGATACATAGCTTAATTACACGAGCATATAGGCCGTTGTTAATACATGTACTAATCAGTGTAAGTAGCAGCGCATGTTTTATTATCCAATCAAAATTAATAATAAGTTATTACAGTAATATATTATAAGAAATGCACAGAATTTAGAACCAGTCATGAAATGTTGGTGATAAGAGAGTATCATTTCAATTTCAAGCGAATATTGATACGCAAAATGACGAAAATTTAATAAATCTTTGCTCCCTGTTCCCTGTTAAACTCTCCACCGTACTTTCAAATGTTTGTCCTATATAGTGAAATTTGAACGTTAGCAGTGTCCTAATATTCAAATTATGCAAGGAAACCAGTTTACTTGCTAGACTTCACTGTCTGACACTATTGAGTGACTGACTGGCTTTTCTTCTTCTTTGGTAATAACGTACATAAAATGGCCAAAATTAAACTGATTGAATCTTTGCGCAGCATAAAACGTACGACCATTCGGTACAATGGTCTGAAAATCAAACTATTACTTACGGGCTCTAGCTCTTAAGTCGATTTGACAACTAATAGTCTTTATTTTCCCACTTAAAGACATTTTCAAGCCCCCCCCCCCTCCCTTTTGGGGGGAGTTCTAAATTAGTATTATCTTTCAAATGCCGTTTGAATTTAACCTTTTCATTTGTTGGCCTGCAAATGGGACATAGTACCTGTAACACCTAGTGAGATTCTTGCTTATAAAGAGATGTTTTAATTCGTCCACCCGTCATTGAAATTATATATTTTAAATTATAGTTTTAGATAGAAAATGTTAGATGCTGCTTATATAAGTATTAGCTTGCATGGTGATGTTGATATACAGCAGGCTTACGGTTGCACCATGTGAAAGAGGGCAAGGATAGGGGAGTCCTGCAAAGGGCTGTCGGTAATCTTTCTTTCTTGAGGGTACGGTGTGTGTAGTACCGAAAAGGACTTTTGGTAATATTTTAATTCTAAAGATGTAGCGCCGGTTGGAGAGGATGGGCAGTAGGAGGGGCTCGACGTTTCAAACAGGTTGACTATCCGTCGTCAGGAGTGGGGAATAGTAAACAAATATACCATGCATTGAGAGGCTCTTGTTGAAATTATAGATCGAGGTGGCAGGAATAGCACTATTTTTTGTCGCCGAGGAATCCATAATTTCACTAGTAGCTTGAAATAGTGCATGATATATTTGTTTTATATTTTTCAAACCAACCTTATATATTAAATATCAATAGTACTATTTACTGTCACTGAACTAGTGTATAGTGCAGGTGCTCTGGCTGGTGAGAGCAGCGCAGACGGACATACCGCGACCGCGCCCGATAGCACATAGATCTTGATCGATCGCATATGTATGACGTCATCCATGGTATAGTGCTATGGTGTAGTGCACTATACCATGGATGACGTCACGGTAACATCATAGCAATGTTATGTTGGGGTCACGTGATGCTCTGTTAAACAATCACTGGTCAGGATTTCATTGATCAAAATGATAAAAAATGTTATAATATACTTACATTGCCACCTGATTCATTGCAGCTTCACCGATCAATCTTTCTGTATCTGTGAAGGCAACACAACTGGGTGTGATCCGGTTTCCTTGATCGTTAGCAATGATCTCCACCTTCCCATTCTGAAAGACCCCAACACAAGAATTGGTGGTACCCAGATCAATTCCAATCGCTGGTGCTTTTCCTGGTGCCATGTTATCGTTCTTGTCGAAGTATTTGATGAAAAACCGTTTCAAAATGTAAAGTTCTCACTGATTAAACCGTCTGCAAATTACTGCGTATCTGTTTATATCAGCAGGAATTCAGGTCTCAATGAACAGCTGTAGAAATAGAACAATATCGTAGAAGAATTTTGCAGTTGAAATTATAAGCCTAATTCTTTTCTTTCAGAGAGTGGTGTGAACAATATGAGAAGTCGATATTCTAAGTGAGTTTGTGAAACGTGGCACCAAACACCGCGTCTATAGAGCAGCTTCCAGTCAGAGAAGCTTCGAGAATGAACACAATTCATTAGATAGGAAAATAATAAACAACAAGGACTGCGAGGGCAAAGAAGGGAAGTGGGGAAAACCCAGCAAAACATATAGAGAGTCAATGCTATTGCGTATTGACCTTTAGCGCTGCACTACGTGCTCAGAGGCAGCGATTGCACACATGAATACGCAATGCACACGATACATACAAATGTACACAATAAATACGATGTGTTTGATCGGCAAGTTTGACATTAGTGTCACGATTTGAATTTTTAAATTATTCTTTCTAACATTTGTAAGTTTAACAAAAATTCTGTTTTATTGCTATTTAGGTGTCATCATTATTGTCACTGAAGTACAGATTTTGAGTGAAATTAGTTGAGCTTTGTACAGTGGTGTTTGAAATGTTGAGAATCGATGAAACAGCTTTTAATACACAGCCAGGATTAATGCAGCTATGTGTGGGGAAAACCCAGCTTGTTCTCGAACGTTGGGCCGCGTCGACATGACGTCAAAGTAGACTGTGCTCTCTTCTCGGCAGATATGCGACGTGTATTAGTGCATCCTAAAACACGTCACAAGCAAACAGTAATTGATATTATTCATTCATTTGATTCATTCATTTCTGCAAAAGTATGTAGTTATTAGAAATAAATAAGAACAGGCCTAAGTAAAGAATGGCTGACTAGAATTTCAAATGTGAATAAATTACTTGTCTATATACCCCCAGTGGCGGATCCAGGGGGGGGCCGAAACGGCCGCGGCCCCCCCTATTGGCGGCGCAAAAAAAAGAAGAAAAAAAAAAGAGGAAGAAAAGAAGAGAAAAAAAGAAAGGAGAAGAGGAGAAAAAAGGAGAAAAGAAAAGAAAGGAGAAGAGAAAGGAAAAAAGAAGAGAAAAAAAAAGAGAAGAGAAAAGATAAAGAAGAAACCCCCCCCCCCCTCCCTCTCACTCCGGGGTCGGAGGGACCGAATTTGTGTTCTCAAAATTTCCGATAAAGAGTTACTTTTCAACAAAGTCCGGCCCGTAATACACACAAATCCGGCCCGTACTGACTTTACACACCGGAGATAGAGGGGTGCTTTCAAAGAGAGGGAACATACATGTGCGTACCTAGATAACACTGAGTGGGTGGGGGGGGGGGGGGAATAAGTCGGGTGAGAAAGGGGGAAGACAAGGAAATGGCGCTAAGTGACTGTAACGACGAATAAGGGAAAACTGTAATCGGGAGATTTGGTGTCATTCCAGAAGGATTGGCAAACGTTATTGAATAGATGGGGGGCCGGGCCGGCCGCATAAAATCTCGAGCCGCGGATTCAAAGTTAAACGTTAAGAATAGCCCCTGCGGTCATCACTCTTTAGTGAGAAATTTGAAAAGGGCACAATATTTTGGATGTCTTTTAAATAGAAGTTATATACTCAACCGTCGAATTTTAAATTAACGGTAGGGCCGCTTCACAACTCTTATTTTGCCTTTCATTTGGATTCAGCTCATACCAACTCGCTTGTATTTGAACTCATGTTGGTAGTAATCATGGACAGGGATGGCAATCCTGGGCCCGATAGGAGGAAACGTCCCCCAGGAAATTTAGAAATTATAGCTAGAAAGAAATATAGCGGAAAGAACGTACATATTGGGCTTAGGGATTTTCTAGAATGCATAATTTCAGCATTCAACATTGCAAAAATCTCGCTTGGTCGCTACGCCCCGGCCCCTCGTCCGCAAACAACACTATGACGCTCCCGCCGTGATTAATTTATCCATGGTTGGTGAAATAGATCTTTTTCTTCTTTCTTTTCTACTAACCTATGTGCTATCACAATCATGATTGTTTCATTTTCCCCTTTAAAGCAGGCGCGTAGCCAGGGGCGGTAAGTGCAGTAAGAGGACATAAAACGAAAAAGGAGCAGACAAAGCAGTTTTTTGAAAATTTGCCAAGTCGAGAACGGTACAACAAATCACCTTCTTTCTCTAATAATTTAATGAAATGTCAAAGCTTCCGCGCTACGCGCGGGCAGGGGAAAACTGAATTTAGACAAGGATTAAGAGTCGAGAATGGTACAACGAATCATCTTCTTTCTCTAATAATTTAATGAAACGTTAAGCTTCCGCGCCAAAGCGCAGGAGGGGGGGGGGGGGGAACTGAATTCAGACAAGGATTAAGAGTCGAGAATGGAACAACGAATCATCTTCTTTCTCTAATAATTTCATTAAACTATGAAAGGCAAAAGCTTCCGTGCTTCGCGCGGGAGGGGGGGGGGGGGCTGAATTCAGACAAGGATTAAGAGTCGAGAATGTTACAAACGAATCGTCTTCTTTCTCTAATAATTTAATGAAACGTCAAAGTTTCCGCGCTTCGCGCGGGAGGGGGAAAACTGAATTCAGACAAGGATTAAGAGTCGAGAATGGTACAACAAATCTTCTTTCTCTAATAATTAATGAAAGGGCAAGGCTTCCGCGCTTTGCGCGGGCGGGAGGAAACTGAATTCAGACAAGGATTAAGAGTTGAGAATGGTACAACGAATCATCTTCTTTCTCTAATAATTTAATGAAACGTTAAGCTTCCGCGCAAAGCGCAGGAGGGGGGAACTGAATTCAGACAAGTATTAAGAGTCGAGAATGGAACAACGAATCATCTTCTTTCTCTAATAATTTCATT
>JAVYIG010003294.1:0-202801 GCA_035222895.1 Strongylocentrotus droebachiensis
TAGCCCACGGTCCATGCATAAACCCTGTGACTGAGTATGTTCGAACGGACAATAGACACATTCATATTGAGCTGTTTAAGTTGACAATCCATGGTAGTCATTGATTTAATATTGACATTCATTACATGCCAAATGAAAACTCATGATCCAAAGAAGTGAAACGTGTCATAATCTTTACCCTAAAAATTATGAGACCGCAATCAGACATTTCACATTAAATCTTTGCACCCCCTCCCCCTCATAAATCAAACCGAAATCATACAAATTGGGCAGCTTCGGTGATTATGTAGGCGATTGAAGCAATGACACCTTCCGGATTCACACAATGCCGTATCAATTTACACTAGAAGATCGATAGCAGCCCCGTAGCAGCCATGATTATAGGGATTGTAAATAAGGTTAAGTTTTTTCTGCCAACCTCCTCCCTACTAATGCTTTACTCGACATTAATTTTGCCCTACTTAAATTATGGTATTATTGTTTGGGGTAATACATACGATTCTTATCTTCATAGAATACTACTTCTACAAAAAAAAGCTATGCGTGTTATTTGTAACACTTCCTGGAGATCTCATACTGACGTTTTATTTGTTGAAAATAATGTGTTGAAATTAAATGATTTATATCGTTTATAGCCTCGGTCAGTTTATGCACCAGTTAAATAATAATACGCTACCCTCAGCCTTCAATTTAATATTCATCAAAAATAAAAACTATACACAAATACCCTAGGCGCCAATCTGACGGATTTCATCTGCCATTAACTAGAACTTTACTTGCTAAATCCATATTCACTTACGCAGGCCCGAAGCATGTTAGTATCAAGAATGCCCCCAGTTTAAATTCTTTTAAATTCAAATTAAAAAAAAAAAAAATTGCGTAATTATCAAGCGTTAGCTCTCTCTCTTTAAATTTATTTAACTCAATAAAATACATTTTGATATTTTGATTCATTTTGTACTGGCCATCGGTATTCCAGTCGGCCCGTGTTGTGTTGTGTGTGTTATAGGTAAGAGCTCTGCCCTCTCTCTCGTTGTCTCCCTTCCTTCCCTGTCCCTTTCACTCCTTCTATGTTATGTTTAATTGGTTTATGTATTTGTGCGTTCCTTTATTATTGAATATACTATTTTTGCAACTATAAGTTATAGGGGGGGCTGCAATCTACAAGCCCAGCTTTTCAGCAGTCCCCTCCATGACCAACCTATTTTTATATGCCTATTGTACACTGTGGACCAATTACAAATATATTGTTAAGTTTCATTGTTTTACAATCTCATGTACTTTATTTATTTTGTTGGAAATGGAAATAAACGAAATGAAAATGGAAATGAAATGAAATTATTACCATCAATTTTAGTGATTAACTATCCGTAAAACGAGCGAAATTAGGACAGAATGTAACTTGGTTCTACAGTATTCATCGTCTGAATCCAGTGACAATGATATTGATTGCATCGATGGGCCAGTATTCAAATTATTGTAATTTCTGAATTCAAAATACGTTGACTATGTTTGATCGAGAGTGGGTAGATTCTATCGCCGTAATGTACTATCGCGTATTACGAACTTGCTTACCAGGACCGGTGGAGTAGACGCGTGTTAGGAGTAATTTCCATCGAAAAAAGGCTAAAATAGGTAAAACAGGTAATATTTAAAACAAAAAATGTTGTGAAATTTGTTTCAAGAAGCCTCCACTGACCAATATACGAAACAAACACTGAGCGATGTTTGATTTGATGTGATTTTGTTGGTCAGTCAGTGTGATTTGAGCAAGAATGATGTCCGGCAATATCGATCGCAATATTAATTACATATTGTGCTAATTTTCATTGATTTTTTTCATCTGTATAATTTCTTTCGTCAGTCTTATGTAATAAGCAACATCATCCTTTATCATTCTTTATCTTATTCAAAGAACATACATGGAATACAATGAAAACATGCAACAAACTTATACAGCAAAAGCCATATAGACTCCATGTAGGCCTACCGGCCTGTAGTGGTTATGAGCTTTTGTTTATGTTTTGGGGACATGCTACAATCGCCTATTATACGTCACATTTTTGTGGGGCGTTTTATTGGTTTGATTTAGGCGAGAAAATGAATGATAAAAACTTCGTTTTTTAATTTTTTTTTAACGACTTAATTGAGTTTCATCAAATTCTGAAATAATTATTTCCAAATTCCTGAGGGTCATAAGCTTTCCATTGATATATAGTTATATTATTATAGAATGGCTAATTAAAACAGCTAGTCCGTGAACAGAACTAAACGAAACTTATAGAAAAACAATACATAAACAACAACAACAAAACAAACGGTATTACTCGTCCCAAATCTCTTGGACATTTTTTATTGATTCTGTTAAAACATGCCCTTCATGTCAAATGAAAAATCATGATCTAAAGAAGGGAAACGTGTCATATCTTTCCCCCTAAAAATACATCTGTGCCCACAATCAGACATTTAAGATTAAAACTTGATTATCTTAGCTCCCCCCTCCCCCTCCCTCATAAACGAAACCGAAATCATATAAATTATGTAGGTGATTGAAGCAATGCCTCTTCTGGATTCAAACAATGCCGTATCAACACACAGTAGGACGATCGATAGCAGCCATAATTATTATCATCAATTTTAATGATTTACTATCCATAAAATGAGTGAAATTAGGCCAGACTGTAACTTGGATCTACAGTATTCATCGTCTAATTCAATTGACAATTAAATTGATGGTATCAATGGGCCAGTTTTCAAATTATTGTAATTACTGAATTAAAAATACGTGTTTACATGCATGTCGACTATGTTTGATCGAGAGTGGGTAGATTCAACCGACGTATAATGTACCATCGCGAATTACGAACTCGCTCACCAGACTAGACGGCGGAGATCGCAGTTGGAAGCCGGTGGAGAAGACGCGTGTTAGGAGTAATGGCCATGGAAGAAAAGGCTAAAATAGGTATTATTTACATTTTTTTGCAACAAAGAATGATGTGAAATTTGTTTCAAGATGCCTCCACTGACCAATATACGAAACAAAATACTGTGCAATGTTTGATTTGATGTGATTTTGTTGGTTAGTGCGATTTGAGCACGAATGATGTCTATCAATAGCGATCGCAATATTACTTACATATTGTATTAATTTCCATTGATTTCTTATATCTGTATAATTTCTTTCGTCAGCTTTATGTAATAAGCAACACTATCCTTTCTTCGTTTTTAGTTTATCTTTATCTAATTCAAAGAACATACATGGAAAACGATCAAAACATGCAACAAAATTATACAGCAAAAGCCATAGACATGTCATGGTTACGAGCTTTTGTTCATGTTCTGGGGGCATGCTACAATCGCCTATTAAAACGTCACCTTATTTTGGGCGTTTTATTGGTTTGATTTGAGCGAGAAAATGAATGATGAAAATTCGTGTTTTTGTTTGTTTTAACGACTCAATTAAGTATCCACAAAATCTGAAATAATTGTCTCCAAATTCCTGAGGTCATAAGCTTTCTATTGATATTATAGTTATAATAATAGAATGGCTACGCTAACAGCTAGGCCGTGAACAGAACCAAACGCAACACATAGAACAAACAAAAACACAACAACTTCTAAAAGACATTTACTCGTCCCAAAACTTTGGAACATTTTAAAGTTTCTGTTAAAACATGCCCTTCACCTTTTACATTTTGTTTTTGTACAATCAAATTGATAGAAAATGTAATTATAAATGTTTTTATTCCCTTTTCAGTATTGTTTATTTGATTCTTTCCATTTTTCCTTCTCTCTCTTTTGATCTTTTAGATAAATATTTTGTGTAGATTATAATTATTTTGTAATTAAATGTATCTTCTTGCTATGGCGACCCCACCTCAAGTTTCGTGCTTTCAACGAATGTCGCCTCCTTCCTATACATCATAAATATATATTTCATTATAATTTTATGTTCATTTTTATTATAAGAAGGAAATAAACGTATATTGAATTGAACTAAATTGAACTTTAAAAAAAATCATTGTGGAATTGACCTATACTAATTGTCGATTCGATACAAGACCGGTCACACGTAAAAAAAACATGACGTAAACAAATGAAGGAACTACATGCTTCCCCGATGATTTTTCGCACCACGTTACGTCATCTTTGCTCTATATGTATAAAACAACCGGCCGAAGGTTCACCATGAGTCACCTTATGGTGTTTCATACAACAAACATTGCGCTGCGTGAAGACCATGTTTGACCGAAACGGCGTTATCTGTCGACCAGTTCACATTCATAAAGTTAGCATCAAGTCAAATTGGTCTGCAACATTTCATTTTTAAAGTAATAAGAACCCAGCTTGAGTGACTTATTGTAGTTATAGAGTTGGTATATTAACTTAAGGTTACGTTTAGAAATGTTTGACCGAAACGGTGTTATATGTCAGCCCGTTCACATATACAAATTAACATCAAGTCAAATTGGTCTGCAACATTTCGTTTTTAAAGAAAGTAAGAACCCAGTTTGTGTGATTTATTGTAATTATAGAGTTGGTATATTAACTTAAGGTTACGTTTAGAAATTGATCATTACATATACTTCTCCAAGAGTACGAGGAGATGTACGAAATGTTAGTCATTATTATTGCGCTTTCAATGTTGATTTTTCTGATTTTGTTTTGGACAAATTGCTGTATTTTATACACATATACCAAAATGTACAAATTTTGGGGATCAGACTTTACATGTTATATTGTACTTTTTTAATTTTATTACGTATGGAAATGAATCATGTTAACAATAAGTGTTGCGTTCAATAAATGATATAATGTTGATGCAGCTCATAATATTCATGGAGTACGTCTTGAATACTCTACATTCGACAATCAAAACAAAACGTTGCAAAAGAGCATATCGACCTATTTTCCTTTATTGGGAACAAAACATAATTTGAACACATGTTTGATTCAACGGCATTAAATATCGGATTAACTTTCATGTGTGAGATAGGACCTATACCAACATTGTATCAAGGAATGCCTTGGTAAACAAGACCGTTTGTACTCGATATTTATTCCTCCAGATATACCCGTCTCTCCGCCTGGTCTAGTATACAGTGTCATCTAACCTTAGTCCAAAGTGTGACCCTTAAAAGATTAGGAATAACCCACAATCTATATCTGGAATATTTGGAGTCAATTCCATCGTGAAAGCTCGTAATATTGTAAGATCACGTATACAGATGATACGATTACAGCTGCTTTTGTGATGCTTTGATTTTGGATATGATACTTGTGCATAGTATATCATCTTAGAGCAGGACACCGCTAGTTACAGTTGTGTCAAACTTTCCAAGATATCGACAGGTTTGTTGGTTAAAAGATAATTGATTGATTGAGGAACTTAACCACGCGATTGAACAAACGATTTAAACCGTGAAGTTTGAAGGTTGCCGACTTCAGTCTGCACGTGATTACATAAAGGATTTATGCCATCAGCTTTGACAGATGCCAACTTTTGTGTGCATGTGGCATTGATGGTGAACTTGTGATAATTGAAGTGATTGACTCTGGAAGGAGATGGTGCATATATTGTTTGCTTGATATGAGGATATGGCACTCATTTGGAAACTTGTTTGATCTCTATTTCCCTTGAGCGTCTCGGAATAGAAGTTCTAGATAGATGACGCCATTAATGCATATTATTGTTATAATCATTATATTACTAGTGCATGGATATTAAGATGAACGTGAAGGTGAGATAAGGCGAGAGACTGTATTATGATTCTGAACCTTTCTTTCGCAGTGCCATGGAGAAGTTAATCAAGGTAGCTTAACACGATTACAGATCAACTTTCGCGTGGAAGAAACATTGATAAATGAACTTAGAATTTTGGAAATTGAGATGCTTTAGAATAAAAGGAGATGGTACACATTAGTTGCCTCATATACTCACTCGCGGATACAAAGAATAACTTTCACTCAACATTAGCAGGGAACCCGTGTGTGATTCTTATACTCTCTTTATAAATAGTTATATTGATAACTTCAAGGAATTATGCTATGACGTTTTGACAGTAGCCCTTTTTCGCATGGACAAAACATGATTTACATTGAAAGGAGATGGTGCACATTATTTGCTTCAGATACGCGCGGATAGGGAGATTTTAACATGGACTCCACATTTGCAGAGAGAACTTAAAACTTTATGTAGTAATATCATTGATAAATAGTCATGGTTTCAAGATTACAGATTAAACACAAGGAGATGCTATTCAGTTTCAACAGTTGCCGAATTTTCACAGAGTACATCATGAACTAGTTGTCGGTAATGATCTTGAAAATTAAGATCCTATCAGTGAAAGGACGCGTTGCACATTTTTCGCTGCTAATTCATTATCAATATGGAGATCATCTTAAAGTTTAGCGAGGAGCCGAATTATTTTGAATATTACAGCAATGTAAATGATAACTTCATATAAGTATCATAACCGGATTATGCCATGATGTTTGGTAGCCTATGAAATTCCGGATGCATGAGATTTTGATCAATGATTTTTTTAAAATCTTGAAAATTGAGATGTTCGACACTGAAAGGATTCGGTGGACATTATTCGCTTCCGAAAGAGCACCATAAATCTTGAATTTTGTTATCGCAATGTCATTAAAAACTTCATCAATGCCACATAAGACAAGGAAATATATGCATACATGGATTACATTACGAAACGAAATTTTCTGGAAATCTATACTGTAACCGTGCGGTCCTTAAATCTTCATTAAAATTGAAATAAGATATGCTTTGTTTCACCTCTTAATAGTTCAGAAGTCACCGCACAGGAAAAGGTAGTAAAAAACTATTATAAACTGCAGTTTAGAAACAGGTTTCGCAAGGACATCGGACAAAATCATCAGCACGCAACATGTGAGGTGTTCTTTTTCGATTTGGAGAGCTGTTCAATGTAGATGGTGAGTACGACTTTTGTCAAATTCAACTTTTTCAAAGTAACATTAATTTTCTCCCAGATTATGTTTTTGTGGATAAAATGAATCAAGTAATGTAATGTATACAGAGTAATATGAATATAATCCTAATAGTATGATGTAGTTGATTCGAATCGTCAGTATAATTTCATTTACAATAAGAAATACGTAAGGGAGAAAACTTTACGACGATCCACTCATGTATATTATGTTTATGAATAAATCACATTAAGTCATATAAAATAAAAATAAATACTTGACAGGATAACCTGAAAATTATAGCTAATTTCTAAGGGGATCCTGTAGGAAAAAGGTAAAGGTAAATCTCATTCGCCAGAGTATTTTGGTTTCCTTAATCATAGGAATATGTATCACATAATAGAATATCTGTTGATATTTTATTATGAATTAAAAAAAAACTCTTGCTGTTCATGAAGCTCAAAAACAAAATAGGTAATATGTTTAGAAGAGCTCGCCTGGTTTCCATTATTGGCATAATCTTCATCCCAAAATTAAAACGAAATGGTGATATTGGGCGTGTGACGGAAGGAGAGAAAGAGAGAGAGAGAGAGAGAGGGTAGAGGATAAGAGGGACGATGGAAGAAAGAGAGAGAGAGAGAGAGAAGAAAAGACGAATAGGGTCATAATAATACGTTGAAAACACAAAAGTAATCTTAAGTTGATCCTTTTCACTTTAATCTAAAAGTGACTGTGCTAGACTGAGTTTAAATTTCTGTACAGATTAAAGAAAAACTTAGACAAGAAATGTATATGAACCATTAACAGTTTCTTTTCTTGACAATAAACTGTGTATAAATCAATTATATATCGACATCTGATGTTTAGGAAACCTACACATTATATTATTATATTATTTTTCAACATCGCATATATTTTTACACACATAATATTTTAAAAGCGCACATATTTCGACATCGAATATATTTTGATAACGCATATATTGCTCATAAACATCAAATATGTTTCAATTGCGCATATTATGTTTCTTTATAAAAATTGAATATATTTTAATTAGGCGTATACTGTATGTTGCTTTATAAACATTGAATATATTTTGATACTGACAATACATTATGCAGGGATCGAATATAAATTATGTAGTATTTACCCACATGGTTTTCCATATAAAACTGACGGAATAATTATACAGATGAAAGAAATCAATGAAATTAACACAATATGTAAGTAATATTGCGTTCATTAATGCCGGCCATCAATCGTGCTCAAATCACACTGACCAACAAAATCACATCAAATCAAACATCGCACAGTGTTTGTTTCGTATATTGGTCAGTGGAGGCTTCTTGAAACAAGTTTCACAGCATTCTTTCTTGTAAATAATATCTATTTTAGCATTTTCTTCGATGGCAATTACGCCTAACATGCACTCGTATTCTCCACCGGCTTCCGACTGCGATCTCTGCCGTCTAGTCCCGCATCTAGTCCGGAAAGCAAGTTCGTAATTCGCGATAATACATTACGGTTATGGAATTTACCAACTCACGATAAAACATAGTCGAAATACATGTAAACACGTACTTTTTAATTACAAAATTACAATAATTTGAAAACTGGCCCATCGATACCAACAATATCATTTTCACTGGATTCAGAGATTCAATGTTTAATGTCTGATTATGGTCACCTTTCACTTTCTTTAGATCATCGTGCCTGATTGCGTATCATCTGCGTCTCTCTTTCAGTAGATTCTAAATATTGTTTCCGTATCATGTTAACCTGGTTGTGTTTAATGGTCTGATGATCTATAACGTGCAAACTTTTCTCACGAAAATAAATTCATCTTTAAAAAAAAAAAACTAATCTGAATAACACTCCATGGTCTCGTTGTCGCTGCAATACTGTAAAATTTTTAAAATGCAAGTGCGCCATCTTTAACGAGTTCGAAGCAGAAGTTCCAAAGATCTCCGACGATTTCTATCTCCTTTTCTTTCCCTCCTTTTAACAATGTTTATTGTAACCACATTCACATTCATTATATTTTAATTCTTCCTTCCCCCTTCCCTTCTTCCTTTCTTCAACTTTTCCCCTTCAAACAATGGTAGAGCGTTGGACCAGGCATTGACAAGTCATTGACTCTCCAATGTGAAAGAGTTGCGGAAAACATCTTCATCAGAAGATCCTCTTCTTCTCTCTCATCCTTAGACCGGTCGTACACATCATCTGCCTCTCGATCCTTCCCCTCACTTATATCCATTTTATTTTGTTGAAATCTGCTTGTTATTCTCCTCCTTCTTTTCCAATTCCAACTTTAAGACAAAAACTTTCACAACTTCCTTTTAACTTACTTGACCCTCATTTTCTCTCAAAGCAACCTCTTAATTTTCCTCTTTTTCTGGAGTCTCCTGCTTCTTTTATCGCATAATAGTCACCATCATCATCATCATCTTTATCCTCCTCCTCTTCTTCTTCTTCTTCTCTTTCTTTTTCTTCATCCTCCTTGTCTTCCTATATTCATAATTTTCTTCTGCACTGTAATTTTCTTTTCGGTTCCTTCACCTTTACTTCGTCGTACTTTTTCTTGTTGTTCCATTAATTCTGCATCTTTTCGTTAAAAGGCTCGTAGTTATTAATTTGTCTTCATTTCACCCTTCACCTTTTTCCTCCTACTAATCCCGTTTCATCACTTTCTTCTCGTTCTTGTTCTGCTTTTCTTGTTCTTGTTCATGATCTTTAAGCTTCCTTTCCTTCTTGTTTCTCAAATTTTCTTCTCCTTTTCCCCTTTCCTCCGTTTGCTCTTAATATCCTTTCCGTCCTCTTTCATTCATTTGACCTTAAATAAATTCTAAAGAGTATAATACAATCCCTCAGAGTAAGATTCGGATTGAACTATCCATCAACCTGGGATTCGAACCCTACACCTTCCGCGACTGGTTCCGGCTCATTAGAATCGATCCGTTACACCAAACTGAGAACTGCGTTGACAAGGGTGCATTACCTGTCGCCCCAGGGACTAAACAGCACGTCCCCACTGTCCAAAAGTGGTGTACACACGTGTACAGGTGGTGCTTGTGGGTACAGCTCATACCTTTGAACTTCTTTATAATTTAACATGGTTATAATTATAAACGAACCGGTCATTTTAACCATTCAACCAACGTGTCGATAACGATTGATTTAATAGTCGTCTTCTTTGATTTACGTTATTGTTGTTGCCGAGGGAAACACGATTAAGCCATTTTTTAATTTTACCTTTCTTTTATAATTTTTCAGAACTGTTCTATGGCTCTGTTGTATCTGGCTTCATACCCAGTCATCGTTCTTGCTTTGCTAGAGTATTAATGATGTAATTACGGCTGTTTTATTTAGGACATTTACTCTCTTCATTGTTAGGTAATGGATTGAGTTCCAGGGAGTGAGTAGATGATATACCCTACTTCACTCGGGGAGATGGGAGTCCCTGCTTCACTTACGTATTATTCTTCCTCCATCTTTCTCGTACATGGCTATGATAATCTCTTTTTTTTTTGGCTGGGAGGGGGATCTATTTTGTCTAATTCTTTCAAGTGTCAAAACGTATATACTTTCTTTAGATAAGAGGAACCCATCGTAAATGTTAAATATGTTATTTAAGAGAAAACAAGCTAACCAGGAGCTAACGAAGGTATGAAAACAAACGTCACAAGACAAAGATAATCTTTTCCAAAGCTATCACTCTTCAAACTTTCCTTAATTCAATTGTCTTTTATATAGTATTGTCTGTCATCAAGTGTTCCTACGAAGCTGTCTTTCCCTTTCTTCCCCTCTCTCTCTCTTTCTTGTTGTCACCCCTCTCTCTCTCTCTCTCTCTCTCTCTCTCTCTCTCTCTCTCTCTCTCTCTCTCTCTCTATATATATATATATATATCTCTCTCTCCCTCTTGGGCAACTTGACATTGACCTGTTCCGCAAGCCAACCATGAAGGAGGCCCCCATGAGACGGAAAGGTGAACAGTTATGCGAGGAATGCTTGCATGGTGTTGAGTCGCTAGTCGTACCGGTGGGAAGAAACTTTAGTCCTATGTGATCAATTTCTCGTTTGTCTTTGTCAGAAACCCTATCGCTTCTCTGCGAGTTTTGATGTACCTGAAACCGTGAAAGATGCTATCGTCTACCAAAACTGACTTTGGTGGTCTTAACTTCTTGACAGATTTTTCTTTGATTTTATCGTTGTTGAGTAAAGTTTGGACAACTTGTATGGGGTGCTTGTTAACAGTACGTGACTTTTATATACGCCCATGTTAACTTCCTACAGACATATCCAGGGATTTTTTCCCTCGTTTTTGTCTTATGTTTCATCCATACAGTCTTTGCTCATTTTACTAAAATCAGCATGGAGCATGAATTAATTTTACTGCCAATACGCTGTGAATGCTTGAACCCCATGTGCCACGTAGTATTTGTAGAATTTGTAGAATTTGTAGAATTAGACTCTTTGACCCCCTCTCGGGGTATGAGAGTACAAACAAACATAAAAGTATAAATAAAAATGCATGACTTATGAATACAATTCACATACATTATACATAGATAATGACACAAAGATAAAAACGATAATAGGTATATAGTGTATGAAAGTACAAACATGAACAATGACCCAACTAGTAAACACAAATTATATATAGAAATCTACATGTACATGTACATGTACAATGAATGTAGATAGTGACAAACTGACAATAATAAAAGGATAACTATAATGCAGTCTATTTACAAGCTAAATAGTAAACAAAGTAGGCTGTTTCACTATCCTACCGCTACGAGTACGTGTAGGTTCAGCTCTAATTGTACTTCTTGAAATGCTTGAACTATCTTCTTTCTCTGTTTTTTGATTAAATTTCAACATAATAAGGCGGGTAAATGTCGCTAAATTCTTCAACTGAGAATTGCTTCTAGTATTAAAAAGTTCTGCCATGTGCATAGCACTTTGGAGCTTAGACTTACAACACTTTTTTGATAAATATAAACATCTCTCTCTTTGAAAAAACGGACAAACAAAAATATAGTGAAATTCATCTCCTATATCAGTAGACAGGCAGAGTGTGCACTGCATATCACAATGTGGTGTGTTCGCATCAAACCGACCTTTGTTTACAGGTAATTTATGTGATCTACACCGAAACTTACAGAGAGTAAAAGCATCAGTTTTATTTAGGGTGAGTAAATAGCTTTCAAATATATGGTTGCCTTTAAATATCCTATAATTTGTGCAAATGCGATTTGACCATACTGCATCTCTCCATTCCTGACCAAAAATATCATTTAGTCTCAGTTTTAGCAAAGAATTAATATTTAAGCCAAATCCACTATTTTGGCCTAGCCAAATATTTGATAGACCAGCTTGATTAAATGTGTCTTCAATAAATTTTAACCATGAGGAAGTAAATTCCAAATGTTCATCTTTATGAATGGCAGAAATGAATTTTAAAAGGACATATGAATATTTGCTATCTTTACCTCTCAAAATTCTTGACCAAAAATTAACCATTCTACCCTTCACATGATTCAAAATCAAACCTCGTCCAGTTTCTCCATAAACCATACAGTCTGGAGTATATGAACCTACAGATAATAACGTTCTGAGGAATTTCCTATGGAAAACTTCAATCTGCTTTATATCTTCATGTCCCCAGACTTCACTACCATACAATAAGATAGGCAAAATCAAATGGTCAAATAAATGACATTGAATATCAACTGACAACTGCAATTTCTTCGCTTTAGTCAACATACTGTATAACGCTTTTCTAGCCTGCACTATCTGCTTTGCCATTGCCTTTTTGAAAGTACCATTATAATTAAACTGTACTCCGAGATAAGCAAAATCATATACCACATCTATTTTTGCATGACCATACGTAAAATTTGGTAACTTCCTAACTTTCCCTCTGGAAAAAATCATTATTTTAGTTTTACTCGCATTGACTGTTAGGTGCCATGTATTACAATATCCTTGTACTGCATTCAGCGCTACTTGTAATTCGTCAGGGCTTTCTGCCAAAATGATCGTGTCATCAGCGTACAATAAACAAGACAACTTGAAAAAAGCTCTAATTCGTCACCCTTTAAGGTATTTTGTATTTCTTCATTTAACATTTTCAAGCCAGGATAAATTTTGGCAATATGCTCTTGAAAGTCATTTAAATAAACAGCAAACAGCAATGGCGAAAGGTTTTCACCTTGCCTAACTCCTACGTTACACGAGAAAAATTCAGACATTGCGCCGTTGACAGAAATACAGGACTTCGCACATTTGTACAAGCTTTTAACAACATTTAGGACTTTGCCATTTACACCTATTTTTAACAATTTAAACCACAACAAATTTCTATCGTAAAGGTATCCAATACCGCATGGACAGTAAAATGTCATCCCGATCTGATGTCTGTATTAATGACAATGTGGCGTTAGGTCTTACACAATGTCATGATTGTGTCGAGGGTATAGTGGTTCATTCACCTGACTCTCAATCCGTGGGTTTAGGGTTCGAATCTCGGTTCGGCACTTACGTCTCTTTGCAAGACATTAATCCACATTTGCCACTCTCTACCCGTGTGTAAAAGGCAGTCGCTGGGGTAATAGTAATTGCAGGGCCCTCAGCAAAAACAGGCTAGCTCACTTTGGTGATCTTAACTTCTTGAAAGATTGTTCTTTCATTTTATCATTGTTGAGTAAAGTTTGGACAACTTGTATGGGGTGCTTGTTAATAGTACACCTGACCGTAAACTAAAATTATTATCATCATTATTAGCAGTAGTATTAAGGGCAGTAAAATGTCATCCTGTTCGCTGTCAAACGATTCGGTTTAGGCTTCCTCGAAGTATTGAATTGCATGTGCATTTTTACGGTAAAATACTATACCTAAGGCTATTTGCTTTTAAATGGTCTGAATATATACAATTTCGGCATGTTGACGAACGCGATGACAGATATAGATGGCGTCGGCATGGCAACAATTAAAAAAAAAATTGAAATAGCTCATCGAAGAATCAGACAAGGAATAACGCATTGCATATAATTATGTTGTGCTATACAAGGAACAGGGTTGATACAATTTACTGGATGTATGGGCTTAATATGAAATGAATGTGATTGAAAATGCTGGGAAAGTTAGCTGCTTAGTTCAATTACATGCAAACATTATGCTTTGTGTGTATCACTTAATTGACAAATCACGAATCTCCGTGTCACAATATTACCAGTTGAATACTCCAAGTCTTCATCGAAAAATTATATAGCTCATTTTACTTGAATACCGCCGCCCACCTTCCTCTGTATAACAAACATGATATGTTTGCTTCTTCCCTTTGATATCAACATGTTTGTGTTCTGAGTTCGATTGCAATTATTTGTGTAATGGTTCACTGAGATTCGGGATCTAATATGACTCCTTCGTGTCAAAAATTAACATTACACAATTAAAATGTAAGGTTAATAATATATGAGACGCAGTTTGTTCAAGTAGCTACAACTCGAGATTGCCGATAAAAAGGTTACAAAATCGTTATCATATCAAATACCACATTAAATTGATGTAAGTGAAAACAAGGCAATTGATAAAGAAAGTGGAAAACAACTCTGTACACTACATTTATTTATTTCGTAACATGCACGTAGTTACAAGTTTCGTCTTCTCCTATATCTAACATTATGAACTGCGATTGCATGAGTTCTTTTATGTTTCTAGAAATTTGATATCAGATTTTATTGTTCTAATTACCCAGATCGAGAACAATACGAGAATATTTTGTCTTACACGGTTGCCAATAAAATTGGAATAATGTTTACACCTCTTTTCGTGACGTGATTGTGATATGACTTATTCTTGATAGCTAAAGTGTATATGTTTATATCTTTACTGATCTAGCTAAACAGTCATTTAAATTGATCAATATACAGTTCTGTGCAGATGCAAACTTTATCTATCAAGAACAAACCATAGTTGTCACAATAATTTCAAGCAAAAAGATCAAAAAAGTTATCCCACCTTCATGGGCGACAGTGTATATGTAATGTCAGTCATCCGTCAGTTATCATGGACTAATTGATTATTTTATTAATTGATTAGCTTATTCTAAGTTTTGTTGTCTATCAAGACTTGAAAGCAAAGAGAGATATATTTGTCTTGTGTGTGTAGCGGTGGTCATTTTACCTGACTGCTAAGTAAGCATAAATGCTTGTTAGTAAACAGCCAGAGGACCAACGGCTTTATGTCCTCTTCGAGAGACCAGGGCCCTGTCTTACAAAGAGTTGATATCAATCGTAACTTATTTGCGATTGATATCAATCATAACTATACATAAGAGATACATAGGAGACTGCAAACTTGCGATTGATTGGAGGACTTACGATTGATTTGGATCGATCGTAACTCTTTGTAAGACGGGGCCCTGGTAATGAGGATTAATGCTTTATATACCAAAGGGCACTAGCGCATCGCCTTGGTTTCGAACCCGGGTCACCGGATTACGAGACCACTGCTCTACCATCTGGGTTATCGCGCCTCCTCTAAAGAAGACTCAAACGCCTTTTCTTCTAATAAAAAAACACATAATTATAGTATATCCAAGAGTTCGAATCGGATAATGTTATTAAACCTAGATCAGTTTTGAAAAAGGAGAATAAAAGAGGTCCTTGGAAAATCTGCGTTAAGCCGTTCCAGGCTCAGGAGCTTACTTGTCTCATTAGCAAAGACCTTTCTTCACTCGACGGTGTGAAGACGTGAAGGCTTCTCGGGTCTCTAGCGGCCTGGCATTAGACCACGTTCCGTTACGCCAATCTCACGGTGATGCAAGCAACTCTCGGTGAGTTTATCATTTTTCAAAGACATATCTCGTCAGGGTCACACAAATTCGACGTCTACTTGAACTTTCCAAGAAATGAAAAGTAAATGTTACCTTTTTTAAGTTTAAAATGTTTTACGATGCATTGTATTAGATGATTTTATTACTCCAAAATGGAAAACTTTGAAATGTGAGCGATTTGTTATAGTTTTCCTAAAACATGTTCATTATATTTTTTTCTGTAAAACAGCCGCTGGTATGTAAGTTCCGTGAGTAAATGAAATAAATGAAAATGAATTGAATTGAAAATGACATAGGTCTGCCGCCTTTATAAAGCTTTGAACTTGGAGAATTTAAATTTTTGTGTAGATATTTAGTCTCTCAGAATTAATTGTATTCCCTATATTTTCTGTATAATGCCGTTTATTTCATTACCGATTAAAAAAGTTTGATTTAAGACTTCTCTACACAGCTACTGGCATGATTAGGGGGGGGGGGGGGTCTGATCCAATATATCAGAATGGGAAGGGGCGGAAACGTATTCGTAAATGATTCTGTTTAATATGAAATTTTACAATTTTACTAGCTCTTCCAGATTCGAACAATTCACTTCCTTACATTTTGTTTATTTCTCTTTTTCTCTGACTCTTATCATTTTTTTTTGTGGGGGGGGGGGGGGGGAGGGGGAGGGGGCGGTGGCCACATCGGCCCACTCTCGGTTCAACCAATGTGCTATACCTTAAGACCAAATGAGAAAAGGTATATACCTTATCTTGATATACTTGTCTGTCGGTTCGACATCATTCGTCGAGATCGTTAGGCCACAGCATCGCACATCGCACCCCACCACACACGGCGGTTGGTTTAGGCGATAAGGTGGTCGATTTTCTACCAGATCGCTATCAAATGTTTGGATATTTGAACTTGACCTGCCCGTCTCCTGAAATCGCGGAATTGGCCCGTCAAAGAATAAAATGGATCTCTTTATTTTTTTTTAAATTGCAAAAATACAATACACGTACAAATCTGTGTTTTGTATTAATCAGGGACATTATTATTATAAACAGAATACAAGATGGCTCGAATTATAAGAGAGAAATTTCCCGTCTCCCTCAATGTTTTCACATTGGATTTTAATCAGTTCGAAATTGTTTTGTTCATATTTTCTCGGGTAAATTCATAATAGTTGCTTCTCTCTCCATCTCTGTCTCAGTCCTTCGCTACTCCTCCGGTTTTGTTTTTGTTGTGAGTTAAGGGCTTATTTCCACGTTATATCTGTAAAGTATTTTTTACCTGCCCATAGCTTGCCGTCCACACATCTTTCTTACACAATCTTCGTTCTTTCCAAAATATCATGAACTATGAAAAACAACATGAAAATACTGTCATGAACATTCATTCTTTTCATTGAATAATGATCACGGATTTATATACAAAATTGTGTAATGTAATCCCCGAAATATTTGTATTATAGAAGCATATTGAGCGAAAGGGAGTGCTTCGTTGCAGTACCCTTCCCTAAGTCAAATGTAGGTTAAATCTACAGTGCGATTAATTCGACGAACGTTTACAAAATATAATCCTTTAATTTCTGTCCTGATTTTCACCGCTGTAAGTACCCGACAAAAGTACGCCACAGAAATTGGTAGATTGATGGTTGAGTAAATAAATGTGAATGGTAGATATAAAGAAACAGGGTAAGAGAAATAATAATAATAATCGAGAGAGAGAGAGAGAGAGAGAGGGGGGGGGGGAGAAGGAGAGAGGGTAAAGAGAAAACGTATAAAGCCGAGAGGTAGGGAGAAAGAAAGGGATAAGAGAGAAAGAGAGAGAGAGAGAGAGAGAGAGAGAGAGCAAAAAAAGGAAAGAGAGAGATAGGGAGAGAGAAACATCTGTAAGAAAAGAAATGAAAGAGGAGTGAGAACATATAATGAGAGAAAAGGAGAAAGAGAAACAAAGGAAAAAGAGAAAGAAAGAAAAGGAAACCAAGAGAAAAATAGAAAGACAGAAGGAGACAAGATAGAGAGAGAGAGAGAGAGAGAGAGAGAGACCCAGAGAGAAATAGAATGACACGAAGAGACAGAGAAAAGAAACCATTCGCATCTCGTCAGCCACCTCCCTCCCTCCCTCCCTCCAATCGGTGACGCATCTTATTCCCTTGGCGCGAATGAATTAGACTGCCATCATATTAAACCTATTGTTGGCGCGCTTTTTAATTTCCTTTTCCCGCCATTGCCTCTCCCATAGTCGTATTCATCGTCTGCGTGCTATTCCCTGTCCTTCACAAAGAAACAATATGCAATGAACATAAGTCATAAATGTAGGTACAAGATTCTTTTGGTTGTATTGCCAAGGCTGCGAGAAAAGAAAAACGGTTCTCGCGGTCACTTTATTTGTATGTAGAATAAAGACTGCGATATCGAGTGAGACATGGACGTTCCTTTTCAGCTAAGGTCTGTTTTTTTTTAGCGAGGAATAGAAAGCATAATGTAATTTACAAAACTTGTATATACATTGTACCATACCATAAATTCAGTGGGGAATTTGGAGATAATGAAAATAAACAAATACTTTTCATAATAACTTTCTACAAAAATGCATGAGACGTGGTTGTTTATCAGGAGTACAAAATATGCAGTGTAAAGCATAAATTGAACAAATATGCCGAGTAATATATCAACGTTATACCTCATGCAACATTGTCAATTATAGGGTATGAATATTGGTACTTGCTAAATCTTTTATTTATTCGCTATTCCTTTTCAAATTTGATTTCCTTCTGTTTACTGAGAAGGATGATTAATGATTTTAAAAAATAACTTGTTTGACATATACATACAATCTAACATAAGTTGTCATTATTCATTAGGTATATAGGCCTACTTTAAATTCAATTCTGATTTTTTTTTGTTACTGGTAAAATACCTATGATAAATAAACAAAAACAACATGCACTTTGTTAAAAGTGATACATGATTAAGTTAAATAAAGGGAAATAAACAAATAATGAAACGTATTTTACTGTCCTGTTTGAGAGTTAAAGAGAGAGGGGGAGAGAAAGAGAGGGAGACAGAGAGAGACAGAGAAAGAGAGAGAGAGAGAGACAGAGAGACAGAGAGACAGAGAAAGAGAGAGAAAGAAGAAGAAGAAGGAGAGAGAGGGGAAGAGTCAAAGGGTGAAGATTTCTGTATTCTGCAAAATTTAACAAGAATGCAAAATCACGAAATAAAAGAATACATTATCGTATAGTCATAAGGTCAGGGAAATTCCCCTATGTCTTCAGCGAAACTTGGCGTTTTTTTTTCTTTCTTGAATAAACTATAGTAAGAGAATACAGTGGTTATTCATGAAAGCAGTAATCGTTTGCAGAAGAAGCTTACTTCCCTTAGGGACTGAATTACATCTTTCATAGTATATATCAAAAGAAGCATGACTGTTTTCCGGTCCAAGGCGTACATTAATTTGACTTATTATTTATAGCAAAATTCCCTTCTTGTGTACTTCTCCGAAGACGCTCATAAAAATCATACATTGTGCTGTGTGTTTCCGGTATATAGAGCGAAGATTTATCCAATCTGCATTTGGCGGGAAAAATATGCCCCCTGCTGAGTTGCCGATTTGATACATTTTTAAATTCATAAAACATGACTGTAAAAGGATTGAGCATAGCTGTAGAAGAGAGTAGGAAAAAAAGAGAGAGAGAAAGAGGAGGTTTTCCTTATAGAGCGATTAATTTGCAAAGTTGTGAGACGTGGATGAACGGTGGATGGACGAAATTTGGCAAAAATACGATTAAAAGAGCAGTTTCAATTGCGTTGGTATATCGAAAGTGTGAATAGATAGAACTGTTACAGTATGTCATTGCAATACACTTGTAAAGGTCTTTGCGGAAAGAAATTTGAATGGTTAAACAAAACTCAATGCCTTATTCCCCGACTGCTGGCATGGCAGAAAAAATACAACCGTAAGTATATCGATAATATTATCTGAAATTTACTTTGCGAAGAAAACAAATGTTTCAAATGTAAAGGCAATAATATCATGGAACTTTAAGGCATATTCAAATATTTTCGCAAGCCTTTGAGGAAAGAATTTTGAGTCGCTAAAATTAAGAGAAAATTTTCAATCAGTATGACGGCACAAAATTAATGTAAGCCTATGTAGAATATTATTTTCTGAGTGTTCAGTTCAGTTCAGTTCAGTTTATTAATTTTTCTCAAGCATAAAAACAATATTATAATATATACAAAAAATGGCAAATATACATAGTAAGAGAAAAAACGGAAACTACAAAAAAGTTTATAAAAACTTATTGCGTAGTTCCCAGTAAAGGGAAACAAAAATACATGGTATAAACAATTGTAATAACAAAATACAAAATTATGCAGATTTATAAGTAACACACTACATCAACAGACACCAGCAATCATACAGGGAGGGTGGGGGGGGGGGGGGGTAATGGTAATTGTAAATTTATTGAAGAAAAAAAAATAATTTGAATAATCATTAATATATACCCTTTTCAACTTTGCTTTAAATGAAGTTATATTTGTTGAACTCTTTATTTCCTCTGAGAGATTATTCCACACGCGTGGGCCACTGTGTCTTAATGAGTTAAATAAAAACTGTATTAACTTTGGGATAATGAAATTTATTACTTGAGCGAGTATTGTGATAATGGACCGATCTATTTATGGTGAACATTTGGGAAACATTGCAAGGAGTTATATTATGGATTGTACGAAACATTACTAATGCTATTTGAAATCTATGTATATCATATATGTTTAGGGTTTTTAATCGGAAGAATAATGGTCGGGAATGGGATCTAAAGGAAGAATTTGTACATATTCTCAACATTTCCTTTTGTAATTTGTGTAACGGTTCCAATTTCGTTGTTCCAACATTCGCCCAAATAATATTACAATATTGAAGATAAGGTAAGGCTAGACAATTATAAAGCATATACATTTCCTTTTGTGGTAAAAAATCACGAAGTTTACAAAGAATTCCTACAGTTTTTGAGAGTTTGCTAGTTATAGTGGAACGATGGCAATTGAGTGTTATACAGGGACAACAATGTATATACCAATAGTGTCATTTTCGTTGGCTTTTGTGACAATAGAAACATAACAACAAATATCTGAACCAAATTAAATCTACAATTCTGCAAACGCTATAATAAACAAAAACATACGTAAATTATTATTTGCAGAAAATTTAATGATGAAAATGGTTTAAGAACAAAATGTTTTGACATGATAGAAAATTCCGGTGTATATTCCAATAGTTTCAGAGTATTCTGTGAAAATGAATTTGAATGATCGAAAATTATCGAAACCGAATTTCATTATTCCGCAAAGATTAATATGACCACACCACTGGAGGTAGATTATCACTATCTTTTTTCATATGCACTCTACTAATACATTATTTCAAACACGAATGCTATATGATATAAGCTCTTGAGGTATAGTCGTGAAAGTTTGGGGCATAAAACAAATATCTAGCAACGGAGCTGGAGGCGGAAGATTGACTGTATCAACACTGGTTCGGCAGGTTAGATCAGAGCGCGCGCTGGTTGCAGCAGATTTTATTACGTTCATATTGCTCCGATTGTCTCATTTTCGCTCGCGTGAACATTGCCAGCACAAACCACTGACCTCTGCCTCCTGAACGGATCATCGCCCATTCCATTCACTATACGTTACGTACTATAAAGGCTGTATTGTCTGACCGTTCATGAATATTCATGTTTTTGCTAAACTCGGCAAAATGTTTGCTTTTACTAAATGGAAAAATTACGGTGGGGGGTTGGATGAAATGGACATAATGAAATAGGCAGAAGTGATCTATGATAATTCATGCTTTTTATGTTTCGTGTGCTCGACCTATAATCTTCAAATCGCTTGGTAAACTGAGTCCAAAGTTAGACTTGTTTCACATGTGTTTTATAGGCAATGACGAGCTTGCAACCTATTTTGAAAAATTACGGTGGGTGAACTTTCAAAAGTCAATGAGACATGAGGGCTCCAATGAAAGAGCTAGTGATAACGTACGTCGGGGTTGATGTGCTTTTCGTTTAAACAAAAAATGAATTTTTAACGATTTTAAAAAAAAACGTCCATAGGCTAACATGTTAGGCTGCCGACTCAGATCATGCTCTGACGATAGGGGGCGTTGTGAAATGAGACTAACCGGAGCCATATGCATGTTACCAGTTATTGGGTTTTAGTATCTTTATCGCTGTTCGCTTTTCAGAAAAATTATATGATACATTCAGTTTGTGAAATAAACATAAAAGACCGGCTAATGTAATACATAATAATTCGTCGCTATTTTCACGAAGTGACGGTAGTGAAAATAAATTGCATTCACTTTGCGTGACGATTTTCCTCACTACCGTCACTTCGTGAAAACAGGGATATATCACAGCAACAAACTGTTTTACGAACCATTTTTTTTAAATGTTGGTATTGTAGGTTGCATGCTCTCGTAGTTTGTTGGCAAGCCTATGCAAGCTGAGAGTAGTAATAATTAGTTACCATTATAGCAAATGCATTTACATGCACAATCTGGATATAGAGTTAATTCTATGTAAATTATGTTGGGGCTGTGCAATATTCATTTCATGAAATGCAAATTTACTGTTTTAGTTTTACACTATTTTAAGTAACAGATAGTATTTATATTTCGTACGCTTAAATATGTATTTAAAGAACTAAACAATACGTCTTTTTCTTTATTCAAATCACAGGAAATATAAATAGTAACTTTATAAAATGCATTTCACTGTTTGAGTTTTACAATATTTTAAATTTTTGAGAAGTATTTACATATTTCGTAAGATTAAATATTTATTAATACGCTTATAACTATACAACAAAATTAAACACTGATTGGAAATAATAATTGCTAATGGGGAGGGGGGGGGTGGGGTGGTTTGGGTGGTATCTTGGCTTGTACATTTTTTTTCTACTTCTTCATACTTATGTTCTTTGTCCTTTTTTAATATTTGTATGTTATGATATGTGTTACCTTATATTTGTACATGTATTTTGTATTGTGCACGGACCTGTGGAAGAATGGCCTTTTGCCTAAGTTGGTGCCGTGCAAAAATAATTTAAAAACTGAACTGAACTGAACTGAATAATGCTTTATGCCCCCCCCCCCCAACAAAAAAGAGGCACACATATTTCTATAGAAGAGAAATATTATTCCCTAACTAGTTGAATTGTGTTTATCTGCCCGTTTGTAATGAAGTCTGCCAACGTGAAATTTACTAAAATGGTACTGAAGAAAAAAAAAACGAATATGAATTTTCTCATTCATGCTTTAGCATCTGACGAAGACAGTGACATTCACCTTCATAGATTTCACTGTGCTCATTAATGGTTTTGGAGAAAACAGATTTCGACTATGAAGTGAGAGACGGAAGCCAAGCGATTTTACCAACATACTGTACTCTGTCATGTCACTTTGTAGAGAGGAACACAGTAGAGACCCATTTTGACACTGTAAATTCGGTCACCTTGTGACACTAAACAAATAAAACTAAAATATATTATTTTGTGAACATTTCAATGTTCTTTTTATACAATACATGCAAAGCGAATAATCACACTGTGCCACATTGTAATTATGTACCATGGCACCATGAAGTTGTGTGATCTAATGTAAGTTAACTTTTAATATTTCTTTAATCGTAAGTATGTTGAATATTAATTTAAATTATTTGTATGCGCCTTGAGCATCTCTAGAGGTGGATATGTTGCGCTCTATAAATATTGTTATTATTATTATTATTATTATTATTATCAGGTTACTGCATGTATTAGAATGTTTGACTCGTGCATCAAAGCCAAATTCATTTATTGAGCTCCAAAATTATTTCGTCAGCCTTCCTTGATTTAAGTTGATCAATAACACTGATAAATTTTCACATACATTTTTTCTTTGAGATGATGTGGTGAAAGGTAACGACGATGACAGTGGCAAAGGGAAACTGTTCATTTGTTAAGTATTATTATGGAATATATAAAACTTGGCGTTTACTAGTGCAATCCACATTTCGACCACCATTTCAATGGCGGTGAGAGCAAAGTATCTCATTCAAAGAGTCTTTACGATATAAACAGTCTACTGTACGGCATTGTTTTCTATGTCTACATCATCCATTATCAAACTAGTTTCTTCAAGCATTATACTACAACTCGTCCAAAGATGAATAGTTTTTGGTTTATATCCTTTTCCCAAGAAGAAAAAAAGGAGGACACGCAATCTTGCGGAGGAAATATAAGTCAGTCATATTCTTATTGTTTTTATGCTGGATCATAAACGCGCCGACCTAAGGTTCGGGATCCAATATTTTTGTATTTTATTATCGAGGAAAGATGTTTATCTGTTTCGGGTATGAGTATATGCCGAGGGACTTATGAGATTTTCAGAGCCAGCTTTCGGCCCTCTTTCTTTGGACCCCCTCTCCTCATCTCTGGGTTTGTTTTCATTCGCTGGGAGCATCATGGAATGAAAGAAAAACTCATATTGGTATCCAAGGAACGAATATATCTTCCATATAGTGCCGAGAACAACTTATTGAAATCAATTTCGGGCGTTCCAATGATGAATCAGAGAGATAGAGAGAGAGAGAGAGAGAGAAAGATGCGGAAAGAGAGAAAGACAGGGAAAGAGAGGAAGAAAGGGAAAGAGAGACAGATTGTGAGAGGAGGAAATATATAGGTATAATGATAAACGGAGAAATAAAGAGAGCAAAAGAGATAGAGCGAGAGAGAAGGAGGGGGAGAAAGATAGGAGGAGAGAGAAAAAAATAGGGGGAGGGGGATAAAGATAGAGTGGTTAATAATGGAGAGAGAAAGATAGGGAGAGAGAGAGAGAGAGAGAGATAGGGGAGGGGAAAGGGGGAATATAGATAGAGTAATAATAGAGAGAGAGGGGGGAGGGGAGGGATGGACAGACAAAGAGAGGAGGAGAGGAGAAAGGAAGAGAAAGAAACCAGGGAGATAGATAGTTAGATAGATAGAGATTGGGAGAGAAAAAGAGAGGTAAGAAGACAAGGAATGGAGAAAAGAACCACAAATCACTAGATTTAGAGCAGGGGGTATAACGAGGGGAGAGAAAAGTGCAAAAAGCTGGTGGTATTACAGAATTCATTTTAATGCGATTTCATTTCGGCCTCCAGAAATTTGAAGGAGTATGAGTAAGCAACAGAGAAAGAGGGACCGGAGAACAAAATAAATCTTGGTTGAAGCTGCGTTATTACTTTGGTTCAGTGTGTCACCTTTAGCTGGCAAACGAAAATATATTTATATCAACGATTGAACAACGAGAAAGAGTGATTGAAGTACGTTAGATCTGCATCCAATTTATATTTAGATATCCCTGTAATAAAGTCGACTCGCGCCGAGAAGTTTAATAAACATTTGAAGAAGAAAATAAAAGCTGAAACCCGCGTATCGTCATATCGTGTCTCGACTATCGAATAGTGCACAATATTCAGATATTGGAAAAAGGACTGTTTGTTTTTGTTTTTGTTAAGCTTCGCTTTGTCTCACTGCGACGGGGGTTCAATAGCGGAGTCGGTTGATAGGACTTGATTTATTGAATTAATTTCAGCAAGATAGTTCATTCATGGTATTAGACGCAGATTAGGCTTGCTGACGAAATGAGGCATGTACTTGGGAGCGATCAATTCCAGCGGAGAACATGGACTCCACGTTCGATTGTTGATGGCAACAGGTCCAAACTATTATCATTTTCTTTTTTCGATTTTGGAAAAGATGTGGATTTTTTTTTTGTACGCTTAAAGTAGAAGAAGATACAAACTTATGATTTGTCTCATAGATTGTATCATTGATTAAAACCCTTTGATTGTGAAGATATAGATATATATATGTCCTTAAGCCGAAAGGAGAATGATAAATTCCTTTTCAGGGGGGGGGGGGCAGGGGCAGTTTTCCAAAGTATGTGACTTTTTTTTCTCACAATGATGTAAGAGAAACAAACAAAGTAATCAATAAATCGTAAAACATAATATAGCACTGATAAAAAAGGTGGGGCTTTAGAATGTGCATTTTGTTTTGTAGCCGAAAGAGGATTAATGATTCTTGTCAGGGGCGGTTAGGGGGTGGGGGTGCTATGGGTACATATAGGATGTAGATTCTGTTCCTGCAGTAATGTTGAAGAAGAGACCAATAACTTCTCTCAAATAATATAGTATTGATTAAAAGAGTTAAACTTCAAAATGTCTGGCTTCTATATATAAGTTATCATAGAAATCAACAAGACTTTTATATTTTATATTTACACTAGTGATGGTATACTCAAAGCCAATGCTATCTACCAACTTAGATTTTAAAAATACAAGATACAACGAAAAAACAAAGTGGAAACCCAACAAACCGTTGGCAGACGTTAGGCTTAAGAAACTGAATTACTCCTCAGGCCCTTTTTCGCGCCTCCATAGCTAGACCACGTCGTTGTTATCTTTTTTCATAAACTGTTCAAGCGCACGTATACACGCGTGCTTCAATTAAATTTCCATAATTTTGCACAATGATGGAAACTAACATTTCCTATTTGGAAGACAGGAATTTTGTTCAGATTTGATTGGAAGGCCTAATACTTTGATAAGGGGCAACGTATTATTCGATTTGCAAGTAATAAGATTGCTTAAGACAACATATTAGCCGGAATATGGCTCCGTTGGTATCGATGCAGGGGTTTCTACAATTTTCTATTGCGTTTTTGAAATAGGTCATCGAATGGTGATTATCAATATTTCTGTACTGATTAACTAACTGTCGTTCGGGGGCCTAAGTTAGACGACGCTAGAATTAGAAGGTATTTATAGGGCGCCACCTGGAGACGATCTATGCCACCCTAGACGGGGAATATCCATGTGGGGCATAGGTATTGATTTTCCTTGTTTGGTAATTGATTATGTACATTGGTGGAGATATTTTGACATCATGGATTTTCAAATTTTCTCGCCGAGACTGTAATTAATTACACTATTGAAAAAGAAGAGGTCGACAGAATATGAAGCCCTTATCATATTTTTGATTTTTTTTCTTCTTCTTCAATTGACTGTGTATAAGATTACTAAATGATGATAATGATGAAAGAGGGATAGGGAAGGAGAGAGAGAGGGAGCAGGGGAGCGGGGGGTGGGGGAGAGGGAGAGAGAGAGAGAGATAGAGAGAGATAAAAGAGGCAGAGAGACTGAAAAAGAGGGAGAAAGATAGACGAAGACCGGACACAGAGAGAGAGAGAAGGATGGAGAGGAAGGTTTTTTCGAAAGATAGCGAGAAAGAGAGAGAGAGAGAGAGGGAGAGAGAGAGGGAGAGAGAGAGAAAGAGAGGGAGAGAGAAGGAGGGAGAAGAAGACAGGATTGCAGAGACAGAGAACTGAATGGTACTATTGCAAATGAAAAGAAGTATTCAAGGTCTGTCCTTAATATCAATAGTCCAACATTACTCTTTAGTTCCCTATCTCTATTATAACAATCTATCTCATATTATGGTACATTCCATTGCATTCTTTTGTCTTTATATTATCATAAGGACTTTATATAATTTTCCAAAGGAATACCGAATATTTGCGGTCAGAAATTTCTCCGGTCGACAAAAAAATGTCTTCATATCTAATGCCGAAAGCCAGCGTTATTAACCCGTCACGATCAATTACGTATTATTCCCCAAGATGCGTGCTTCCCCCAAGACGAGAACGAAGACTATTATATTCTTTCCTCGTCAGTCCTGACTTTATCTTTGGGGGCTGAACGGCTTGTGAACCCGCGCGGCTGCAGACCGCAAAAATCATCTCCGTATTACCGTCGTCCCCCAAACCGTCTAGATCCAAAGAAAGGGGGAACTAATTGAATGGCTTGAAACAAAGGAACGTGATATCATAGTAGGAGACTGGGTTTGTTCGTAGCGAAAAGGGGAAAATGGAGTGAGAGAGAAAGAGAGAGAGAGAGAGGGGGGGGGGGGGAGAAAGAAATAGAGAGAGGTAGATACTGTAGATATAGATACTTATAATTATAAGGCGGTAGATATAGATAAGTAAATATATATAAAAATATAAATATAAATCTCCAAAAAAGGTAAAATTAATTGAATGGCTAGAAACCAAGGAACGTAAAGATAAGATTTTATAGTAAGAGACTGACTATGTGTTTGTTCTTTGGGCGAAATAGACAAAAAGAAATGAGTATAAATGAGAAAGAAGTAGATAAATAGATAGATTATAGAAAAAATATATAGGTTTTCAGGCCTGATATAAACCCGATTTAAATCGGTTTCCCGATTTTTGTTTTCTTCTTTTTCTTCCGATTTCCCCCTTATTTTCTCTATTCTTCCCTATTTTCCCCTATTATTTCCCAATTTTTCTTATTCAAAAGGGGGGAATGTTGTTAGATGCCATTCCCCCCCCCCGAATCCTCAATTTCTTTTTTTTTTACTCAAGGGGGGCGTGGTTGAGGGAAAAAAACCTTTTTGTTTTTAGTGCGCACTATCACCCCTGATAATTATATTATATACAACCTGTATATTATGTTGGTGGATAGATTATATAGAGAATAAAAAAAAAAACATATCATGTTAGATAGATAGATTGAATTTGAAAGATTTACTGTTCCCAGATGGAGACCTTAGTTGGGTTACTCTATAGACAAAGGTTTTGAATTTAATTTTTTTTTGGTCGTAATAGCATTACTAATATGAACTATAAGATTTGAAAATTGCTATATTTTGACTCCGCCCCCCCCCCCAAAGAAAAATTAAAGATATAGGATTTGTCATCAAAGTATCACCATTTCGATGAAAGATATGCCCATTTTTTGCTTCTAAATCATGTTTGTAAACGCTCATCCCAAAGTCGGACTTCGAAGATAACATAATGAAGTTCTGATATATCCAACGAAATATTGGGTAAGACCCATTAAAAGTCCACCTAATCCAAAATATACATGCAGTACGACAGAATTTTTATTATGTGATGAAAGATGTAAAAATTGCCTTTTTATAGGTCTGAGATCCAATCTTAGAAATTAAGAAAACATGAATAATATTGTTTGCAAGAAGCATGAATAAAATTGTGTCAACTAAGTAACTTTAGGCTTGGGATTTCACTCTTTTATATTGAATTCCAATCATCCTCTCTGAAACTTCAACTCCCGCAAAGAAAGGTAATAAATGCACTTTTGCGGTAAAAAGAAAAGATACCTTCTTATGTCTTTTCAACATTTTGTTTTCAATAATTTAGTAACTGCGCTGAAGGGGCGAGGAAGACAAAATAGTACACAGTCGTTTATACGACCGAAACAGGTTGTTTATTTGCACTTTTATGGGCGTTATACACGCAGGCTGCAATCAAAATGCTATTAGCAGTCTACAAGCGGATGCGAAAAATATCCGATGACTTCAAAGGGAAAAATCGCCATATTGTAACCACATCAAGCACACGGCGGCGATAAAACATGTATCCTCCAAAGTGTAGTGTACAGTTGTATATGAGCGCTTTGCGGTAAAGCGGGAAAGTCTTAACTTTTGGCGGTAATTAGGCGGCGTTGGGTCATTGAATTAGCTTCCTCACAATTTAATTATGTACAGACTATTACTTGAAGTCCAGCGAGGCTGTGACTGCTTTGGACTTTACTGCGGTTGAGTGGTCACTGTTGAGCAGCGGATGAGTTAGGGTTCGAATCACATAACATGTTAACATTTTTTTGAAAGAGGAATAACCGATATATTTATACGACGCTTGTACAAGGAGATATTACACCGCGTTCCATGACTTTCATTTTTGAATACGCCAAAACTAACATGCTGAAATGAAATTTAGATATTATTTGATTGCACTCAATTTTTTACCTAAAATCCTTAAAAGAAAAAGATTTCCAAAAACTTTTAGTGTGGTTAAAAAGGTGTGTGTCTTCTTTGGTCATAGTTCTATGCCATCCATTGGGCATTTGTAAACTAAAATCAGATTTAGTATCTAAACAAAAAAAAGGATCTAGTAGAAATTCGTTTTTTCTCAGTCAGTGTGTATTTAAGTTTTTACATGTATGTATCAATATATGATTATTTACGTTTGAGGACCGCTCTTTTAAATCATCATCCGGAAGACGTGACCCAGTCTCGAACCTGGTCCACTGAGTCAGTTTGTAGGCGAAGATAGAGAAGCTGACCGTACCACGGACATAACCGCTAAACCAACTCACATCTCATCTTGCTGACTTACATTTTTATGGTTAATATTCTTAATGACGATTAATTTATGTTTCTGGTTTGCTTGAGTCAAGGTTAGGAAAGGCGAGTGCTCTTTTAATTTTGTTAAGCACTTGTGTTTTGTTTCGCATTGCATGCTGGAAGTATTATGACCACCACTTTCACCTCCACCAACTACGACAACAACAACAAAAAAACAAAACAATACGAAAGCAACTTCTTTCGAAAAAGCAACTTAATGCAATATCAATAGCATGCATGTCCATCGCCTTGAGCGAACATTACTATGACGTATTACGTCACCAGGGGTGTCCTTCACAAAGATTCTAAGTCGAACTTAACTCTAAGTTGGACTTAAATATTATGGAAAGCCATTTGTAGCCTATAATGAAATATATTCAAAAGCAAAAAGCATGAATTCTATGAGATAGGCCTATGCATCAGCATATTGAAATTGCCCGTGAGTTGATTTTCCGAAAGTAGTTGCCATCGTGTTAAACAAATTAAAACAAAACAACAACAACAAAAGCAAACAACATCTATAAAACTGTCGAATACATATGAAAACATGAGAGAACTCTTTTAAAGAGGTGGATCCAGGGTTATGGCGGGTTGGAGGGGTCGACAGGGAGCTGAAATGACTAAAACCCTCAAAGCCTAGGGGAAGACATTGTAGACTATAGCAAGTAACATTTTATCTTGAAATAGGGGATGGCCAAATCTGTCCATAGTTTTTGTTATGGGTCTACCTAGAATGTATACTAATTTTGTCGAATAAATAAGTGAGCCCCATACCAAACCTCTTTCTACAGTCACATTTCTATGAAATAAAAGGCGGAGAAGGCTAGGGGGCTGTGTGGCTGATTCGATCGGTTGGGTGATATCATGTTGGCTTAATATCTGGCCAGACCTGGCTTACAAAACGCAATATTTGGAAGGAGGTGTCGCCAGCAAGTTTTTATCAGTTCGTAATAAACGTGGTCGCCCCGCAAAGTACATGCGACCCGTGTGGTAGGTGAAACAAGAAAAGGGTTCTACATAGTGCAGTGTCTCAAAAGAAAGAATGCATTCTATACAATGTTTAGAATAGTCGTAACATTCGAAGGCGTTTCATAGATCTGTTAAAACCATAGATACCAGTAAGTGCAATCAACATTCAACAAAAATAAATTTGTCATATTTGAACATTGAGGCATTAATATTATTTTGTTCTACTTATCCTGCAATATTATGATAACAATAATTTACTAGAAATCTAAGTACACTTACACATGGAAGATCATTTATATTCCATTTTATTTCCCTGTATATCAAAGTTTGACATAATGGTTCTACTGAAGTAAAGTATTGTACTTCTAACCGGGGAGAGGGTGGGGGGTGGTAGTTTTCCCAGGTGATAGTAAAAAGAGTGGTAGTCCTGATATGCCTTTAAATGATATATTAATTTTAAAACATATTAATTATCCGATTCACAAATAAGGTCCTACAAACTTTAATGCAAATGTCCCGGTGGTGTTGCATAATTACTACATTAGCGATCAGGAACTCGTCACCGAATCCTTGTATTCTCTTTTGATACACTGTGTACTCTGTCGTTGGAGACACCTTAAATCAGTCATGTCATGATATGACGCATATATTTCAATGAGCCCTCGTACGCCAGCGTTGTAATGAAAACTTTAAAACACCAGATCTATTCAATATGCAAGAAAAAAGAAACAGCATTCAACATAAAACAGAAAGATATCTTGTGGAAAGTTGAAAATCTCCCCCTTTACTATTGAACGTTGTGTTTCCTTTGCATGTTTGCAATAAACGGACATACTGTGTATGATAGAATCTTTTTGAGTAAACGCACAAAGATACAGGTGAAGTTTAAATGTCTTTAAATATAGTATTTTTTTCATGAGAACTTCACTAGATGATTGCTTTTGCCATTCTGCTCTCAGTAAAGATCGGGTCTGTAAAATGGTATCTTCTATTTTACCAGAAAACATCCTACATGAACACCTGATGGTTTTTAGAGTTAAGGTTTAATGTCCGCCGCCCCCAAGTTGAACGGAGAGGCATAACACGGACAAAAACAAAAAGGGCAACATGATGACGAAATATGATATTTTTAGATGAAGGTGAGTGGGGGCTAATAGCGCAATTTCGTAATGAATTTTGTCCTTTATGGACCTTTCAAACCAATGAGAGATATATATTTCCAATATGTGTTGTACCAGTTAACTGACAGACTTTTCATTTGCTCTATCCTATGTTACAAACATGTGTAAAACCTATTCCACGGCAGAGAAAGGGTTAATGACACTACTCGCCAACACGTAGTGGCAATATTCATAAAAGGCGACAATATCCTTACGCGATAAAGAGAGGTTCACATTGCCAAATATTACAGCGCGTTGATCATTTAGCAAGAAGTGGTGTGCAACGTATGCACTCATTTGAACAACCTCTACGAAGCGCACTTTAAAAAATATTGCTGTTCTGTCCATTGTCTTAAGACCAGTTGAACAGGTTGCGGCATGTCGATTGCGGCTTTACTTATGTCAATTAATCTTATAATGGGAATTAGAGCATGGGCCAAAGATTCCACGCAATGCTTTCAGTTCTATGTTCTTAATTTACTTTTTGTACTCTTGGTTGGCGCTACAATGGCCCTAGTCCTACGTCAACAAAGACAACAATGGCATTATTTCTTAGCCCCTTTCACACCGGGCCATACGTAGATTTGTGTAGTGTTGCTTACCCGACTATGCCGAACGTACGCTGCTCTACGCTGGCCTACGTAATTATGCGCTGAGGGACGCAAAGGGGTACGCAGGGACTACGCCAAAGCAACATTTCTTTCATAAATAACGCAGACTGATTTCGTGCGCTATTTCGTCAAATTTAGCAATCTGCCAAACGTTAACGCTTTATGATGAAGTAGTCACGCTCACGATAGGCCTAATCAAAACACTTGCACAATTAAATAAATATTTTATAATCATCATGTTGCGTCAAATAACTTATAATCATTAAAATCGATCTTCAAAATCCCATTTAACAAAACTGATTAAAGTCATTCATAAAGAGCAAATATGTCTATGGATCCGGGACAAGGTTGCTTTAGCGACATTTGGTCGGGGCTTCAATTCGTCAAACATAAATGATTAGGGTTATGGTTGCGATTGGGAGTTTGAGTCCGGTTAAGGGTTAGGGTTATATAATGACATGGGTTCAATTTAGGAATTTGGCTATTGCTGAAAATGTACTGCACACCCATTGTTGTTGGAGCTTGTATCTTACAAAAGTACAATCACGTGTTTCATGTTTCGCCACTCCATGGTCGTGTTTCCTGGGCTAACATAATATCATAGCAGTGGAGACAGAGCCGTTGCTTACCCCCTTTTCTCTGTGTCGGTTCGATCCTGCTAGTTTTATTGCCTCTCCCTTAGATTACTGGCTGTCGGTCCAAATTATCGCAGACGACAGGCCCCGTTGTTATTGGGCGGGAGATATTTTGGTCTGTTGCCTGGCTTGGCCGGGGTCATAGTACTTGCCTTAAATTTTGCCAGGATGGGAAAAATTCTTTCCTTACCTACCTTTGGTCTTGGTTCAGGGGAGGATTGTAAAGATAGAGTGCTAGGCGGTTGGGCTATTCGAATTCAAAATTGGATTTTATGAGAACCATTTCATGGGGAAGGGAGGGGGGGGGGGGTCTATGTTTGATTTCCTTCTGCATTAGATTCCTCTTTCGTTGTTGTCCTGAATCTTTCTGCTTTATTCCCTCTTTGTACTATATACTACTTCTACAGCCCACGAGGCCGAATATGTCTAGGTCTCGCCGACCTTCTGAACATGTATAAGCGGATTCATGAGGCGGTCTACTGGAAAGTTCGGGTGGGAATTAAATATGACAGTGGGGGTGCCCAAAATGACCATGTCGGGCTCACGGGACTACTGCAAGGTTACCTCAGGGTTGACGAGACCGGCGTGTTCTAACGGTCAGCTGGGCTGCCGGCCTTGTACTTAAATGTCCGAGGGATACAAGGATGCAAAACGGTCATTATTTAGAGAGACATTATATTTTGTGAGGAAAGTGTTTTTTTTTTCGCTCTCCAAATGTGGTTCTTTGCACTGTAGAGCCGTCCCCCATTAAACAAAATGTGGTATAAATGTGTGAGAAGTCAATTCATTAATTAAAGAAAATTATTCTAGCTTTGACAGAAACAGAAGTTACATAAATTCCATATCTCATAGTTGAAGAAGATACAGACATAACACGGGGTAAAAGACGCCACTTCTTCGGGAGCTGACGAGTTAACTCCTGTCACGAACGTGCAGTCGCGTTGCCTCGGCTCAATTTCGGCGAGTATTGGGATATGATTAGATCAAAGAAAACGCCGACGCGTGCGTGACGAACGTAGTGCCGCATTCTATACGACGTTTTCCTTGGGCGATGTTTGGGCGGGACGCGCTTGCTATACTGATACAGCTTAAGCGGCGCTATTCGCTTCGGCAGTTTCTAAGCGCTAATTAAAATTCAAGATTCTTCGTGATCGGTATATGGTTCTAGAAAGGATGCACATTTTTTTTCATCGACCGAATTCATTTTCTTTTGAAAATATTTACTGAGTCTAAGAAAGCGTCGACTGGCGCATTATTTTCACCTGGGAAGAAAAAAAAAAATGATCAAGGGTCTTTTATATAGGATTTCCCGGCCAAATTCGCGAGTTTGTCATTCAAATTCATTTGTCTTGTGTTCAAATTCGACGGTTTTAGTACTGTCGGGTATATCTCGGGTTTATATTCCTTTTTCTAGATTTCAAATCTATGAAGTTTTCGTTAGAATCTATGTATGTTTCATTCCAACTAATGAACAAATTGCTTCTTTTGCTATTTGGTCATTCGATTTAGCGCAACACGATTTTCTGACATCGCGACGGTGTACCTTTAGCATTCTAATTCATTTGTAGCATTCAAATTAGCACTTTGTGCACTAAAATTATTGGTCAATATAAATTTCTCATTTTTTAAACAATTTTTATAGCTCATTCTTTTTCTTTCAAGATCGTTTTTTCATGTGTATTTCATCCTATTTTATTTTCTTGCATTTATACTCTTTATATACTTTTAGATTTATCAGATATTCATCAGCCTTTAAGTTTGATTGTTAAAAAAAAAAGACTTACTGTACATCTACGGACTTGATGGTCTCAATATTTGTGTACATTTTCATGTAAGGAAGTTGTTTGTCTTGTGTTTCATCATAAATTTATCACAATTTCATTATGGAGGAAGGGTACAATATTGTGACTGGGGTAGGTGTTTTCGTGTCCCCACTTTTCCGGGGTATATGAACATGTCCGTTCAGAGATGCCGTATCCCTTGATTTCGCCCCTTCTTTACCTAATGTCTGACTACAAACATATGCTTTGTTCTTAAAAATTAATAAATTGAATAACAGAAAAGACCCCAATAGCAAATCATGTATTTAGTTGCATTTTTTTAAAGCTGTAAACGTGTGTTGCATTTCTTCCCCCTAACATTCCTAACTTGAATAAACATAATGCGAAAACGAATGACAGGTGTTAATTTGAATGATAAAAATGACGCCTCGACAAGTGACGATTAATTTGAATGCTAGTTGAGCAGTTTTTAAATTGAATGACAGATCTATGAAATCCTTCGACCAAAATCCTAAATTAAATACAACATCGGGAAAATTGAATGATAATTGGCATGGCAAAGCTGATCTGCGCTAACTTAAATGCAAAGTAAATGAATTCGAATGACAAACTCGCGAATTTGGCCGGGAAATCCTATAGTAGCTAAATGTGTACATCTTGGCTGGGAAGCGATCCATGGGGAGGATGTCTTTGAGACAACACTATCGCAATGATTTTCGACAAGATTTTCAAAATATTCAACCGAAGGCAATTTAAAAAGCCCTTTGTGTTATCTTATCTACCTGTTGAAATGTACGAACATTTTAGGTACAAGTTATTCGAACTTAATTTCTTGAGGAAACACAACAGAGCATTGAAATCACCCACAAAATGATTTCTTGAAAGTTTTCCGATCGTATTATACTCCAGTGGCATACCCGGTAAATAATAGGTTTAATTTATTTTACATTTTGATCATAATCATCTTGATAATTCAATATACACCATCACAATCATCATCATCATCATCATCATCACCATCATCATCATCACCATCATCATCATCATCATCATCATCATTATCATCACCATAGTCATTTCTATAACAATAACAATATACAACCGAACGGTAAAAGAAGAAAACATACACGTTATAATACTGTCTGTATGCCTATTGTGAAATTTACGTGATATTCTTGTAATGCAGAACATCAAAGCAAATTGCTTGATGTAAAATTGTCCTGCTACTGTATCACACAATAAAATCACCTTTGCTGAGGAGACATATTGGATTGTGAAGGGAACAGTGGCAATACTTAGAGGCGAGGATAGAGGAGATAGAGAGAGAGAGAGAGAGAAAGGAAAGGGGAAGGGGAAGGACGAAATATAAAGAAAGGCAGACATTGCAGACTCATATGTAGAAAAAGAAAGAGAAAAAAAGAGCGAGAGCGAACTTTGAAATAGAGAGATATAATTACAAAGTAAAACGTGAGAGAGAGGGCGGGTCGGAGAGGATAATGAGAGAGAGAGAGAGAGAGAGAGAGAGAGAGAGAGAGAGAAAGATGGGAGATATGTTTATAAATATAAGCTGTTCCAACGAGTACTCGAACAAACTATATACCCTTGCAGGAAATTGTGTCGGAAACTCGACGTTTCCAATTCAATGCAAAATAGACGAATACAATGATCATATTGTGCATGCATTTTCAAAACTCGTGTGATTGCGCGATGCATACAAGTACATACAACGGTACATGGCAAATAAAGCATTGTATTTGTGTAGCTTGTGAGGGATTGTATTGTTTACCGTACATATATCATTTCTGAATGAGTTCGATGATTGACAGCTCGAAGCGGAAGTCATTGGAGGTTTTCTTTTAGAAGAAAATTGGGCGACGTCGATAGCGAGAGCGAGTCGTACCCGAGTGTGGACGCACAGGAAGAGAAAAAGAGGGGAAAAAAAGATTGCGCCAATAAACATTTCGTCGCGACTTTCCGATATCTAATTTTGTAACAGCGGAGAAAAAGAATAAGGCCTCGAGTGCGGCGCCAATGACCGTTTTAGGGTGTTTGGTGTGCCGACCTAATTAGTATTTTTTCAAAGAATGTCTTAGAGTTATTAGATGTTTTAAATTGTAACATATAAACCATGGAACTAATTTTCCCGTAAACAACCACTAGCAAACAAACAAAATCTAGAGTATCAGAAGAGTGTTATTTCGGAAATAAATAAATAATAAAATAGAGTCGGTACAAAAATGAAACAAGAGGGCAACAGAGAATGGCTGAAGATGATAAAACACTGCTTATTCCACTTCCATAGAGTTAAGGGCAAAAGGAAGGCGTAGAAACTGTAACATGACTCCAATACATAAAAACAAGGAATAGAAATTCAATACAATGTCATATGCACAGGGATAATTCTCATGATGCATTATACGAGGCGGTTTGTATCAAATATCACAACAACCACCAATATCTTCTTCTTCTTTTCAAATTATCTCCCATCAATACTAAATTTATCAAAAAGGGTTGTTTGGTATTGCAAATGCCATTTTAATGGATTTGTTTGAATATCTGTATCACTATCCTAAATGACGGGATCCCTATGAATATGTAATCCTGAGTTATGATATTTCATCATATTTACCAGTGCAAACGTCGTATTTGTATATCTATTTTACGCATCGTTTTCATTCTCTTCCGACTCCTAGTCTGGCTATAATACAGTTTAAAGACCTTAAAACAAAAACAGTACTAATCCAACTAAATAAGTGATGTATATACTGATGTGCAGAACTTGGAGTAAAATTACATAAGGCTTGGTTGATTACATTAATAACCGATTAAAGGATGAGAGGCATGCACACAATTTGAGAGTAATCGGAGACAGAGGATAAAAGAGGAAGAAGAAAAAGATAGGTTGGGAGAGAAGGAATGAGTCTCAAGAAGGGGAGTGATCTATAAATAGAAAGGAAACGAGAGAAAGAGAGTTCTTACAAAGCAAAGAACTGAGAAGTAGGGATCGATAGTTGATGGAAAAAAGAGAGAAATAGATTTTTAAAAAGAACTAAAAATGTAGACCGACGGATCTATGACTTATTAGGAGTGGGAAATTGTTTTTCAGGTTTTCTTATGTAACAATGAATAGACATTGGTTAAGCCGGCGCGAAATGATTTTATGATTTCAGTTTACCCGGGCTTGAAATACTCGTTACGCCTAAAAACGGAAAAGGGGCAGTTTTTACGAAGAAATCCTTCTAAATTGGACACGGGATAGAATCCGATTATTACTAGATCTGCTAATTTCCTATTCCTAAGCTTTCGTAAATCTCGTCTTCAATCATAAATGTCATTTTCGCTCTGCATTATTCATACTTTTAGAAGCTTATTTGTTGAAGGAAAAATTGAAAGGGGACAGAAAAAGAGGAATAATGGGAGGGGAGAAGTAGATTTTCCAAAAATAAGAAAAACGTTAAAGTGCAAATTAAAAAAAATTGGATGAGCAAAAGAAAGTAAAACCAGGCAGAGAGACAGACAAGGGAGATTGATTTACAGTGTGAGAAGGAGAGACCGAGAGAAAGAGGGGGAGGGGAGGGGGGAGGGGGGGGGGGCGGTACTGTAGGAAACGAAATCAAAATGAAAATATAAAGACAAAAAGAGATTGATGTGGTGAGGTTGCGAGAGAGAGAGAGAGAGGAAGACAGTATCAAAGAGTAAGGGTAAAATAAGAGGGAGGGAGAGAAAGAGACAGACAGACTGGGGGAACCAAAACAGTGTGAGTGCTTTATGTGTGTGAGTGGGTGACAGAGAGAGACAGAGAGAGAGAAAAGGAAAAATCGAAAATGGTGTGCGCGTTTGTGAGAGAAAAAGAAAGTTTTATAGGCAAAGAGCGGAAATTTAATAATAAAGGAATTCTATTTGCAGGAATATATAGGCTACAAACAAAAAAGTGTGAAAGAACAAATGTATCGATATGAGAAAACAGAACCCCAAAATAAAGAAAGACTGTCTCATAAAAAACAGGTACCATGGCAACGGAATATGGTACGAATGGAAGGTACGAAATGGCAAGGACCATTGTTTACAGGATATGCAGTAGAGAAGCAAATACTGTTTAGTATTATTAAAAACCAAATCTGAACGAGAGTTGCAATTAAGTGTGAAACGTCTTGCTAGCTTATAAGACTAGAATATGATTGTGCAAAATTTCTATCCATGGAATATTAGAGTTTACCGCCTTTTTATAATGTTTATACTGAATACACGGAATACACGTTATCAAGTTAATGTTTAAACATAAAGAAAAGAGAGAAAAGTCAGTATCAGCCTATATGCTAACATACAGACATAGTGGGTGTAAGAACACGCCAGATCCCTGTTTATATTAGACCATGTACACTGATATTAAAAAAAAAACGTATACCATTGCCTTGGGCCCCTCTTTTTTTGGTTAAAAAGTATTGAATAGATAGGATCCTCTTCTGTTTAATATTAATCTATTAACAATATTATTTTTTCTCTCTATTATTCCACTTTTTCTCGTCCCAGTGCTCGATGTTCGTCTTGAGAGGCTAAATCTAAAGGTTTCAAGCCACTTGTCGGACTAATATATGACAGGTATGTTTAACATTTCTTGTTGCGTCTTTGAATTTATCTGGCGGTGAGCATACAATATTTGCGAGCGTACGGAAGGTTACATGTTATGCGCACAACGATTGAAGACGCCAAATTGTATAAGTGGGACTGAACGGATAGTGTAAACAGGGGGAGCGGCGAAAAGTATCGGAGCACATCTGATGAGTGAACGGCGGTAACGAGTCAAACGGGACCGCCTCCCGTAGCCCGTGCTCTTAACGTGACCATCCGCCACAGCCGATGGCTTAAAGGTCTTAAACCAGACGACCGGTGTAAATTACTTGAAGTGATGCCCAGAGGTTCGGGGTACTTTTTGGTCAAAGTCAAAACCGATCCGCAGCTTCTCGCTGTTTTTTAAGTTTATTTTTCATATTTATTCATTGTTTTGAAACTTGAATTTTGTAGCTCTCCCCATACTTAATTAGCCTACCTCTTGACAATTTACTTTAGCTAGTTTTTCAGGGAGAGGGAAGGATATTAGTTTTCGTGTCATCAGGTGCACGCATTGGTAGCATAATTATCTGCGAGGGAGCAAGGCGAGCCAAGCATATCCTTCGAGATATTTTGCCATTAATCCGACAAATAGTATGTCTTATCATGCTCGTATCTATGCATGGTGCTCAAAACAAAAACAGTTCTTTACAGTGTACGTTAAGCATTTGTTTGGCTGAATCGAGCTTTATTTGCAACAATAAATACATTTTATTTGACTACTTACATTTTACCTTTAAAATCACGTAACAGTAAACGCGTGGGACTGCATAACACATGAGCTCACCGTCCGCATTTATCCAATGGATTCTAAGGCTGTAGTTATGGCCTTCAAAACTGAAGGAAAAAATGGATTGAAGAGATCATCCGTATTCATGGCGTGGTCCATACGGTGGTTGGGCAAATACAGGTATGTTACTCGATGCCTTGCAGACGACATGTTCATGTCAGGGTACAAAGTGAGCGAAAATTCTGTTTCCCGCCCATTTCCCTCCAGTGCTTAGCATCAATCGATCAACGTAGGCCTAACTATTCTTCACCATATTTCACTTGTTTTTTTCTCTTTTTCGGGGCTTCCTATAGTATGTATCCATGGCGTATCCACTGTCCAGGCAAACGCAGGTGGGTGGGTTGGGGGAGGGGGGGGGGGGGGGGTTGTGTGACACCTCCATTTGTGATTCGATTTATTTTCGTATCTTGTCTACAAATCAAACAAATTAAAAGCCTGTCCTTTTCTTGTTTGAAAGTGTCGTTCTAAATTGTCAACAAAGTAATAATCGGACACTCATCCCCCATTCAAAATGCAAAATGACCTAGAGACGCCCTTTAAAAGGAATTTAAAAGTGAAAATCGGGTGCGGAATCTTTCCAGGTTACGCCGAGTTCTGTAGCCCAACTATAAGTTATATTTATAAATCTAGCCCAACTATAAGTTATATTGAAATATCTATACTTTTTAATAAGAGTGGGGTTGTACGCCAGCTGAACTCCATTCGCCACTGCTATTCTGTACATATTTTTTGTTTCTGAACATTGCAGTTGTCCCTAACATACTGCTCGGTAAATGTGTTGAGAGGCATTTGTAATAAGAAGAATAAAAATATATTTGTAAATATTATTATTATGAAATGTTCATGTCTTTCGTTGATTGTTAGGAATTACATGATCCCATAATAAAATTAAAAAAAAGTATTTTTCGACAATCGGAGGGCGAAAGCGTGATGCAACAATGCCATAGGCCATGTAGAATACCTTTGAACATAATTACTACCGCCTGATTTAATATAACTACTTTAGCTTGGATATGAGTGATAATGGTAATACTAAAAACAAAATGAAAGCTGAGAATACAGTCTTGTAGTAGGATTTCACGATCTGCGTTTAAAACATTGCGCCGTTATGAAAAATCCCTCCTGTGAACAGATGAAACATGTTTTGGGAGCATTACAACAACAAAAAAATCAATATCTTCTTCATAATTATCTAGTATAAGATGGGATATTTCAGCACACCCAACCGCCTCAAAAACGACCTTGCTGACTTTACAACATAACGATAAATCTTTATTCAAACAGCAATTGCAAGCGCTCATGTAAAGCAACAGTGTCCTCTGGATATTCTCATTCATACGCATAAATGGGTACCACGAGTCAATTTTATCTCATAATTCGTGCAAATACAATCAATCTCGCTTCTTTTCTTACCCACCATGTCGTGTCGTGGTAGGCATTGTTGTACGATGAATTGAGATCGTGTTGGTACTGCTTCCAAACAAATTACACCATGTTTGAATCTGCAATTGCCTTGTTATGTCGGCCTGGTGGCCATTTAGTCATATACGTCGGGTTATCTTCCTGTTTCGTGCGAAGGTTCCATTTTCTCTCTTATCTTCTTCCATGGCGTTCTAGGAATCGGTAAATCCGTTAGTAAATACATGTAAATCGACAGGGATTTTATGGTATTTGGTATTCATGGATTATGATTTTATAATGTACATTGTACCCAATCAAATATGAAATGAGATGGTGCTACTTCATGCACTTGCTCTAATGACAATTTTTTCGCCGTCAATTTCCTACACTAAACGAAATCCTAACTTCAAACCTAGACCTTTTCCTGATAGCTTACTCTAATCCTAACTCATAAAGCTAAACCTAACGTAAAATCGAATTACAACCCCTAACGTTATATATACGATGAATTGAGATCGTGTTGGTACTGCTTACAGATAAATTACACCGTGTTTGGGCCTACAATTGCCTTGTTATGTCGGTCTGGCGACCATTTAGTGATGCAACTTGTGCTATCTCTCCTGTTTCTTGCAAATTTACTTCTTTTTCGTTTTCCATTGAATTGGGGGAATCGGTAAATCCATTGATAAATACATGTAATACGAAAGGTATTTGATATTGGTTTGCATTCATCAAATTCATGGATTATTATTATTGAATGTATGTTATTACATATTGTACCTGTTTAAAATATATACATAAATGAATATAATGAAGTAATACAATTTTCGTAGCTTTCATCATCTTTCTTCACATTTAATATTTGTACTTCATAATCTTGTAACGTTAATATTGATAACAAAATGGATATTCATTTTGTGTATGAAGGGGAATAATTATGACACGAATTGAAGAAATTGTTTCGGACGTTAAGACGAAATCAAGTTATTTAGTCATTTAGTTATTTAGTCTTCTTGTTATGTCAACCAACAATGTGTTTCAAGCTTCGGTAATATACAAAGCTACACGCAAAAAACTGAGGTGCTAAATGTTGGGTGCTGAGTGAGATTCTGCACTTGAAGTGCCAAAATCAGCACTTGACGGGTTAACTTTAACAAGGAAACCGAAACGTGCTGAATATTTGAGTGCAGAAAACGAGTGCTATAACAATATGCAGCACTTAACATCGAGTGCTGACTGCATAACCTGATCTGATTGGTCGGTTAGTATAATAGCTGTTACCTTGTGAATATTTTTTTTCGAATCAAATTCAGCTAAGAGATTCTTACATTCTTCATTCTCCAGGTCAATACCCAAGGCCTCAAAAGTCTTAATAACTTTGCTCCTTAAACTGTCAACAACATCAGTATTCAAAGCTGTTGCAGCAGATAACACTCTGTTTGTCATATCATGGGTCATGTTGGTGTTTGATAAAAGAGAACCAATGAAAAATGCAGCTGCATGGATCTTGTACTGTCATTATGCATTGCTCCATCTTGTTCTTGTAGTAGGCCTATCCTATCATCATCATCATCAAATGCATCATCTGCTGCAGGATTATGCACTTCACTAACAGCAACACCCAAATCAGCATCAACTAGACCCTCCATACCCTGTACAACTTCAGGTTCAGGTTCTTCTTGTGGATGTTGGTTTAATAAATGTTTCCTGTAAGAGTTGAAAGTGGTAAATGACGAAGGACATCCACCTTGACCACAATAGATGGGGCATGTCAAACAATGCATGCGTTAGCACTTGCACAAGGGCTATTCTGCTAGCACCCAAAAGAGAGCAAAACTTGGCACTTTAAGTGCACAACAGTCAGTTCCTTTGAGTGCTAGCAAAGTAGCCCGGGTGCAAGTGCTAACTCAGCACTTCGAGTGCAGTCACTATGCGAGCTCCTAAAAAGTGCTAAAATTTAATCTTTAAGTGCTAAATTTAGCACAACAGTCAGCTCCTTTGGGTGCTAGCAAAGTAGCCCGGGTGCAAGTGCTAACTCAGCACTTCGAGTGCAGTCACTATGCGAGCTCCTAAAAAGTGCTAAAATTGAATCTTTAAGTGCTAAATTTAGCACTTTTTTTTTTGAGTGTATAAGTCTCTAAAAATCTCTGATTATCGTATTCATTATTTTGAGGTCTTCGGACATGTTGAGTAACCGGTATCTTGTCAAGGAAGCAAACTACGACCGGTAGGATAATTTTATGATGATACGAGTTTATCTTTATAATCCCCAACTGTAATTTCATTATAAAAGTACGAATATATATATATATATATATTAGTAAGAAAATTCCTTATACTTAGGCACTATTGAAATATTTTTCTTAACATCATGCTTACATAATTATGCCTCAATTTCTTTTATGATAATTCTTAAGGTACCGTTTATAGAATTGTACCGACATGTGCGGAAATGTTTAAACAAAATAATGTCGGGATGATTCGAGAAGAACTTCTATTATCTCATGTGGAAATCGCGATCGGAACTTGCAAGATCGACTATTAAATATTATTTTCAGAGTTATCTTTGTAGCCATGATACTGTGGAATAGTGTTACGCTATATGACTCTTAAAAACTTGATAAAGAGAGTGCCTTTATATTTTTCTTTCATGAGTGAAAACTAAGCAATTGAGATCCTATTTTCATACGAAACCATTTAAAAATGAAATCCTATTTTCTTACGACTTCGGTTGCCAACATACCACCCTTCACAGTTTGGCAAAGGTCATGACCCTGCATCATCACGTGACGTGAATAGGACACAATCCATATTTACTCTAATTTCTCTTAATCGCGGCTCTCTGATGTCTCCCTTTCTACTTTCCGGCCGTTTTAGATTCCCAACCCTAACTCTTCGCTATTTCTGTCCATTAAGGGTCGAATTCTGCCCATCAAGGTCCGGTCTATTCTCTATTTAGCCTCGGCTTTCAGGCCTGATAGATTAAGTGCAGCCAAGATCTTAGCGTAATAGACAGGGTTCACTGCACCACGTTCTTTCCTTGTTGTGTTCAACTGGCAGCCGTTTCCTTTCCCATTTCAGCCCGTTAGAAAACATTTCCCCTTCGCTAATGCGCAAAAGTATCCTCCATCTTTCGTCTTCTGGACAGTGCTACATAAACGCGAACGCCTCCATTCCTCAATCATCTCAAATTCATTTCCTCAATAAAAAGAAAGGCCCGTCACTAACAACGCAGCAGTCCCAAGAAGCTTTCCTTCAATTATCTCTATCTCTACTTAGTCCGGGCTTTTCCTAGCTTCCCCCTCTCCCTCTTTTCTTTTCCTTTTCCATAAAGTAAATCCTATATAGAGCGGATTATTACGGAATGGTTAGCAGTGATGGGGTTTTTTGCGAGAGTTTCTTATTACATTCCTTCGCCTGCGTCCATTTTGCCCGCAGACGACCGATGGCGGTTTAGCGCGCGCACCGAAATGTTATTTCTTCTTCCATACTGAATAAACTTTCTCTCTACTGGAAGTCTTGTTCTGTGTTTTGTTATCACGTTACGTTTGGCGCCAGCCTGCGAGCCATGTCTTCGGTGCTGGCAAGGTGGAAATTATGGTAGATGCCTGGACGAGAAGTAAATGAGGACAGTTTCTTCTTGCGCCATGGTGTTTTGGAGTGTCTAAAACTCGTTTGTGGTGGCATTTCTGAAACCCAACTCCGCGACACACGTGTAGATATTACAGCTTATACCATCATTTTCATTCCGATGTGCAGAGTTATGTCCCAATCTTTGAATTTGACACAATTTCCCCGAGCCAGCCTGCTATTCCCCTATGCTGATTAGTGTTACATATTTTGAGGCTATTTCTGTCAATGTGTTTGCCCAAAGATCAATATGATATACATTTGAAATGTAATAATTGCAATCACAAAAAGGGGAAATATGAATCATTGTCTTTTCCCATGTCCTGACCTTGAAATGGTATGGTAGCACTAAGGCCTATCTTCTTGCCGTTGATTATTGGACCCCCAAAAGGAAAAGAAAACAAAAGAAAAAAAGAACACCCAAATTAATATCTCTGTTGTATTCTTTTTTCTCTTTGACATCTGATGTTTTATCCTGATTTATTGATCATTTTGTATCATATTCATTATTCACAAAATATTTTCCACAGTTTTTGTTCTTCTTCTCCTTATTTATTTTCTTATTCTTCGTCCTCTTCTCTTTCTTCTTCTTATTTTGTCATCTTCTTCCTCACACTACTTACTTAAATTTTACCTTAAGTTTCCTCTTATTTCATATTTATTTTCTTCTCCTTATCTTATTTCACTTTCATTTCTATCTGGAATCCTTTCTTCTCCTATATCTCCTTCTTCTTCACCTTTTTTCTCCTTTTTCTTTTTCTTCTTCTTCTTCTTCTTCTTCTTCTTCTTCTTCTTCTTCTTCTTCTCCTCCTTCTTATTCTTCCCCGTTCTTTCCTCTTCGTTCCATCTTAGTAAATTCCCACCTCTGTTCCTTTTTCGTCAGGATAGTATTTCCCGTAATTCTGTTATAACATGTCCACATCTACCTAAGCTGTATAATAACAGTGGTGTTTTAGGAACGTCATGAACCGAGAGGTAGAATTCCAATGCGGAGGAGGTGGGGGCAGAATTTACTTGGGCTATCCCGTTTACACTTAAACCTACTCGTACAGTAAAAACTTTCGTTATCCTCTGATAATGAGTTCACATCTACCTAAGTTATTTGAAACTATAATGGTCTACACGGCCACCCGAGATATTTCTGCAAGAAATTGTAATATCTACCCAAGTTATAGTGAAGATCTGTAATGTAGACAATAAAACACCAGAAACGAAGAAGACGACAAAGAAGAAGAAAAAGAAAGGATTTAAGATGAAAATGAAACTGGAAGAAGAGAGGAAGAAGATAAGGAGAAGAAAAAAATACGAAATAAGAGGAAACTAAAAGTAAAGTTCAAGTAAGAAGGTTGGGGAGGAGAAGGAAAAGAGAAGAAGTAAGAAGGTTGAGGAGGAGAAGGAAAAGAGAAGAAGAAGAAAGAGAAGAGGAAGAAGAAAAAGATAATGAATAAGGAGAAGAAGAATATAAATTGTGGACAATATTTTGTGAATAATGCAAATGATACAAAAATAGACGAATAAATCAGAATAAAACATCAGATGTCAAAGAGACAAAGAAGAAGAAACAAGAGGTACAAGATGTTGGTTACTTATTCATGTGAATATTGTTTGATAATTATCAATAAAACCCTAGCATTTCTTGGTAGTCTTGTATACAAGGATATATTTTTTCCCAAGTTAGAATAAAAATGAACAAAAATAAATTACATGACTTTGTATAAGATTAACTTGAAAAAAAGTCTTCTTCATAGGTTGAATGACAGGTTTAATGCAGCTTTTCCCTGTCATATTTTGCCAACTCGAGCAATTAAAAAATAGGTGTATAGTTTGTTTTCACTTTTCTTCCCTTTTTCTTTGTCTATATCGCTTGTTCTTTTCAGGGCTATAAAAAGCATTACTGCTGTCACTTTTTTTCTGATACATGTATATCGGACATTATACATGATATCTGTAGCGTCTGTATCTCACTTTCGGTGGGTTTGTATATCTCTGTTTATTTCTCTCTCTCCGTCCGTTTGTCTATAGTAATTCTGTCCTTCGATCCATCGTTGTCTCTCTCTCTCTATTTCTCTCTCTCTCTCTCTCTCTCTCTCTCTCTCTATCTCTCTCTCCCTTTCTCAATCTCTCTCTCCCTCATTCTCTTTTCTCTTTCTCTCTCTTTATCTCCCTTGCTGTTCGTCTTCATCTGTCTCTCTGTCTGTCTTTCCGTCTGTCTCTCCTCTCTCTCTCTCTCTCTCTCTCTCTCTCTCTCTCTCTCTCTCTCTCTCTCTCTCTCTCTCATATTACTCCATTTCCCCCTTTATCTCTACGTGTTTCCCTTTCCCCAAGTATCGAATTCTATCCACATCCACGTTTAGTCAGCTCCGGGTTGTCTCGGGTTCCGTTCCGACGCATACCCGCGGTTGAACGCACTTTAGCAGATCGAAGAACCTCTTCATATTACCTTCATGTTGGTCGAGAATTGACTGGCCCCAGCCAGGGAAGCCGGCAAGTAAAGAAAATAAGGTGTCGTTTAAGGTAATAAGAGAAAATAAAATAGCCAAAACGCGTGATTTTTTTCTTTCTCGGTCATCGACCCCAATCCGGGCCATTGACATAGTTAATGACATTCTAATATTCAATTTCCACTTTTCATTTATAGAGATCAGCATGGAAGTTATATTATATCCTAATGGAGATTCCTGTGAAAAAACATATAAAATCCCCACATAATGAAGTGGTTGATCCAGAAGATGAGGGGGAGGAGGGATCCCCAAGAGTACCTCCCCCCCCCCCCCATCTCTAATATTTAAACAATAATTCCTATAGAAAACGTGAATTAATGAATGGTGGTGGTTATTTTACCTGACTGCTAAGAAAGCATAAATGCTTGTAAGTAAGCAACCAGACGGCCGACGGCTTTAGGTCCCCTCCGAGGGACCTGGTAATGAGGATAAATGCCTTACCAAAGGGCTTATACAATTATTTGTGCGACCCGTCTATTTTAGACCCATTATGACTGTATGAGCTTGTAAAGAGTAGGGTGCCAGAGGTTTAATTGGATTCACTGCTCTATATTGACAAAAACATGGACCTTAATTCTCTTAATTTGCTTGTACTTCCTATAAACCATTCAGTCGTTCCCCATATAATTTTCTTGTGTGATAGTGTTCATGGTATTTTACCCCCTCTTTAATGTATTATCACCATGATTTGAATTCGAATTCAATTTTTCGGTTTCTATATCATTTTTCTTCCTAACGTAAATTTACATGTATATGAATGTAAATTGAATACAATCTTTATAGGTACAGTACACAATTTGATAATAATAATACTACTAATATTGGATTCTTATATAGCGCACGTATCGACCTTGCAAGGTCCTCAAGGTACTCCAACATTACCCGGCTATGCTAGGCTGCCGATTTCGACGCTCACAGCATTTAAAGGAATTCCTTCCTACCGGTACCTATTTAACACCTGGGTGGAGAGTGGCAAATTTAGATCAATGTCTTGCCGTGGCGGGACTCGAACCGCGGACCTTGTAATCGACAGTCCGGCGACGTATCCACTCATCTACGACACCCCTACATCATTATGTAACAAAGCTAACATGCTGAATCCAAACGCCAATTATTTTGTATTACTTACTTATAGGAAAAGACTGATTTTGAATTGATTGCCTTAAATTTCCAAAGATTTAAAAGTAATACTTCTTCATGTTCTAAGAAAAAAATATTACAATGATTATAGTGCACCAATCTATATTGTGAAGAAATTCAGTATCTAGGATCGGCCTTTGTCTTGTGTCATCTTACCAATTAAAATGTGACTATCATAACTTATGTATATATTTAGACAGCTGACTTTAGAAAGATACTCCAGATAAGAAACTAAGAAGATACTAAGAAAGTTAAACTAAAAACAAATTTTCTTTTCCATATACCTTTATTTGTTTTTATAGAATATTTCTTTGTCTACACGTTAAAAAATCTACAATCTAGTCCCAGATGAAAAATTCATATCTTAAGTGAAATACAAGAAAACCATATCAACCTGCTTATTTCTTCCTCAAAATACATTGTTTGGCTTTTGTTTATACCCTTTCTTTGCTTTATCCGCGTTTATTGCTTCAACAAAGAAATCTTTCCAGATCAAATCTGACCATTGGGTGACCTTTGAGAATTTCAATTGGCAAAATTCGAAAACATTTCCTTCAAATAAACATTTATTTTCTTCGTTATGGATTTTCTTCCTTTCTTCCTTGTTTTCAAGAGCCTAGTAATAATTACGACTGTATAGTAGCCGGGAGGCAAGCGTGATTACGTGGGTCTGAAGACGTGCGGGCACGCTGTTGTCGATAAATTTGTAAGGTAAACAGGTCTATGTTTCCCTTTTCTTTTCTTAACTCGTCTTTTTTTTGCAGTTTAGCTTGTTTTCGACATGTTCGACGGGGTAAAAGTTTTCTAGCGACAACTTTAACTTTAACATTTTGCATGATGACTTGGTTGGGGGAATTAAAACATAAGTTGAACAAAAGATTAAATCGTATCCATATACTAGCTCCTCCTCCTCCTCCCCTTCACATAGTCCTTCTATAGGGAACATTGTTGGTTCGCTGTTGATATTTGGAAAGGGTCATGAAGAAAGTGGTGCACAAATAGCCTACAATGTGGAACTTGTAATTGCAAATTATTGGGTGTTTTAATGTGGGAAAAGTAGTGAGAACAGGTTTCTCATCACAGGGGAAGGAAAAAGGGCGAAGTTTATTTCAAAAGTCTAACTTATGAACAAACTGTAACAAAGAAGAACGTTTGGTGATAAAAGAGAGGGTAAAATATTTATGAAATATTACAGCTACAAAAGGACAATGGGGAGACAGTGACTTGGAAATAAAGGAGACAAGTCAATATTATATAGTACATCTATACTTTCATAGTGTATTTGCATTATTTCACATATTGGGATGCTATTACTCTTGTAAGTGACCCAAACCATTCTTCTTGGTGGACTTAAATGACAAGACAGGTTTCAAAAGATGGGCTATTTTATAATTTATGTAGACCATAGATTAGATACACCTGTCACATCTATTGAATCGTCTATCTCATTCTAATCACACTTCGTTTAAGACAGACCTGATTTTAAGCCAATGATTCCGTGTGCGTGTGAGGAAAGAAGAGGACATCTAAAGATCATCATATTATCGTTACCTCTTTCAGGCAATAGGAGAAAGATATGTCTAAGCGCCTTTGAAGCGTGCAGGAGATGATACTTCGAACATGTGTAGACCGAAACTCGATACCCCACTTCAGATGCTTATATCTTCTGCACGCTGGTATCACTAGAAACCTCCCAATCTCATTGTATCACAACATCTTTCTTCTCTCTATCTTCCCACCGGTACACCCTCTCTCCATCATCTTCATCTTCTTCGTCTCACTCTTGTGCGTTATCTTTCGAAGTATAGCCCCCCTGCCTCGGATATTGAAACGCTTCACGCGCGGGTTACCGCGCCCCGCAGCACCAGCATCGGCGCAGCGAGCATGACCCCCGCCGCAACTGCGGGGCGCGCTATCGGCGATTAGCGTAGGTTTGTAACTAATCTGGGGTCTTTAATTAGGTGTCAATGGACCCTATCATCTCCTTACGGTACCGGTTTTTTGAACGCTCCCTTGAGAGACTCCATATTTTTCCTCCATCTCTCTCACCTCCGATGTTTGTAATCCCTTTTCTCCTTTTTCTCGCCCAAAATCAGCGCGTATAGCCTTTAGATAGTAGTGATTTGCTTGGCATAGCACGTTTTGTATCTGCGCGCGCTGCTTGTGCCACTGATATGTTTGACTCAATTTGTTTCCCGCTCATTTTACCGATGCGGTTCGGTACTCACACGTCTGCTAATTCGTTTTCTATGAGCAATCGTGAGTGATGTGTATATGCACTGGGAATACCACCTTAGCCACTTTCTTCCACCACCATTTTGAGGCGTGGAACTCAAATATCTTCCAATACAAATAGCAGACAATGCTTCATTAATAGGCATTTCATAAACAAAGTTGTAAATTGATTTTGTATTCGTAATTAGTTATTATTGGTGTTTCTGCTAATGATTTGGAAGTGCAAATCCCAGCACTTTGTAATATTTGCATGATTAAGTTTAATCTCACAGTTTTTTATTTCGAACAGATACAGAAATAGTGAGGGATGTAGAATGTGAGAGATTTTCCCTGTTTATAATAAATATTGACTTCAATGAGAAGCATCACTGTTTCTATAGGCTCAAGGGGACGTTACATCCTGCTACAGCACATCGGCAGGCCGCGGCTCAAACAGCTATGCTTCGAATATTAAAGAAGTCCATATATCTTTTACATACCGAACTCACAAACAAATCTACAAAGAATTCTTAGCCTATCTTAAGTAAAGACTGGTAAAAACATGATCACAGAAAATCTGAGACACTGTCTGGAGATCTTCGCTGGAAAGTTGCCTGAATGTAGCGATCATTCGGGAACCGCACACAATAAGCACTGTATGGTATCAGCGCTCACACAAAGAAACTTTTTACACGTAAACCAATGGGGATCTCAGCAAAATTTATTTATGCGGCCCGTTACCCGGGGCAACGGGCATCTTAAAAAAAAACTATTGACCGGCTAAAATCCCGATTTATTCAACATACTAAAGAGAGGTTTATAATACATGTATTGATTAATTTTACCCACTTGTATTTCTGCCAAGAATATCCAGCACTAGGCCCAGCAAGTTGAATGAATAGCACAGGTATTGTAACTATAATGTGCAAATGAGAGATTTCCAGCAACTATTTTATTTTACTGGTTCAATCAATCTACTGCAGGATAAACAATCTAGAATGAATAAAAGCCATGTTCTCTCCGGCATACGACTCCCAGACCAGAGCTCAAATTTGGCTTTAAAGAGCACTTTTAATGTTTATGCAAATCATAAGAGATGACAGGAACCCCACCTGCCCCTTAAGTTGGTGTCAGTCCCACCCGAACCCTGCCCCTAGAGATCAAAGGGTCCTTTATACCCCCATGTACTATGTTAGGCATCAGAAAGCGACATCCTTATCTGTTGAGTATTCCCATAACGCTTCCGGTTCTACCTACGAAGTGCCTGTTATGCAGTCTTTGTAAGGAAAGATAGATAAAGAGAGAGAGAGAGAGACACACACACACACACACACACACAGGGGGGGGGGGGGGGGGGGGGGGTTGTTACACCCACAAATGTAATAACTCCCACAAATGTAATAACGCCCACAAATGAAATAAAACTTTACCCACAAATGTAATAATTTCACCCACAAATGTAATAACCACTTTACCCACAAAATGTAATAAATTTGAAGTGATATTTTGAATCACCCACAAATGTAATAATGACTTTGCCCGCAAATGTAATAAATTTGAAGGGATATTTTGTCAAATTAAAAACTAAAACCCCATACCCGGTTATTTAAAAAAAAATAAAAAAATCTTCAAAACTAAGACCCCACCATCTTCCAAACTAAGACCCTGTAATAAAGCATGGGTTTAGAGCGTAGTTTTTCTTCCAGACCCGGTTATTTCAAAACTTTTTAAAAATCTTCAAAACTAAGACCCCATCATCTTATTCCTGTGGAAGAACATAAGTATTGAGCGTAGTCTTTCCTCCAGACCCGGTTTTTCAAAAGTTAAAAAACAAACAAAAAACAAAACAAAATAAAACAAAACAACAAAAACAAAAGTTTTAAACTAAGACCCCTCCATCTTCCAAATTAAGACCCGGTAATAAAGCATGGGATTAGAACGTAGTCTTGACTTCAGACTCGGTTATTTAAAACAAAAGAATCTTGAAACTAAGACCTCACCATGTCATTCCTGTGGAATAACATGGGTATAGAGCGTAGTCTTTCCTCCAGACCCGGTTATTTCAAAGGAAAGAAATGTCAGACATAATCTCTAATCGAGAATCTAGGACACCTACCCCCCTGCCAACTACCCTCAGCTAACTACCCCCTAGAATGATAACCCTCCCCCCCCCAGCTAACTACCCCTGGACATCTACCCCGGACAATACCCCCCCGGACATCTACCCCAAGTCAAGTACCCCCCGGACATCTATCCCCGGGCAACTACCCCTAGACATCTACCCCCCGTCAAATACCCCCGGACATCCCCCAATCGAACTATCCCATTCCAACTACCCTCAGCCAACTACCCCCACCCTGAAAACTACCCCCGGACATCTACCCCCATCCAACTACCCCCGGACAACTGCCCCCAACTACCTTAATTTGCTTGGGGGTAGATGTCCGGGGGGGGGGGGTAGTTGGAGGGGGGGTTAGTTGTCCAGGGGGAGGGGTAGTTGGATGGGGTAAGATGTCAGGGGATAGATGTCCGGGGAGGGGGTAGTTGACTGGGGGTAGATGTCCGGGGGTAGTTAGCTAGGTGGTAGTTAGCTATACCCATGCTTTATTACAGGGTTTTAGTTTTGAACAAATTCGACAAAATATCACTTCAAATTTATTACATTTGTGGGTAAAGTCAATATTACATTTGTGGGTGATTCAAAATATCACTTCAAATTTATTACATTTGTGGTTAAAGTCATTATTACACATATGGAAACGTTTGCTTGTATTTGTCTCATAAAAGAAGTTAACCCAAACTGACTCCCACACGGTGTTGAGTGCTCAGGGGTCACAGGCCACTGGCTTCGTCGGGCAGGTAGTTCCATTATGTTAATGGTAAATTAACTATTACAAAATGAGGGGACACATTACATTGTACAATAGGGACACACATTGTTTTATTGTGCAGAACATACTCTTTTATTGACTTACTTATTGCATGAAACTATAAAACCAAAATGCATTTTGTATTCTAACAATTGGAGTACAGAGAATAATAACAGGTGAATGAAATGCATAAACACCACAAACACCTTGGGAGGAAGCATTCATAAATTTGAATACATATAGTTGATAAACGACTCCGATGAAACTATAAAACCAAAATGAAATTTGCGTTCTGGCAATTGGAGTACAAAGAATGATAGCAGGTGAATGAAATGCTTCAACAACACAAACACCTGGGAAGCTAGGAAGCATCCATAAATTTGAATAATTTAGTTGATAAACGACTCCGCATGTGGACGTTTGTTGGAGCAGAAAGCAGTGGATTATTAACAACACGAACCCATTTAACAGAATGTCGGAACGCCTTGGCGCGGTTGGAAAATGCATCTTTCTACCCTGCGACTTTAATGGTACGATCCAGTAAATTAAAACAGTAAAATGGCTCTTATTTTAAAATTACTCATTAAATAAAACCCAAAATTTCAGAGATATCAGAAAAAATATGTTATATCTTACTAATAATTAAAAAAGATGTATAAACATTGTGAAAGTGTCGCATTTTACGATAAAAGACACCGATTTAGCGAAGATGACGTCATTAGTGCGCTTTCATCAGGGAATTCAAGGTCAAAAGATCAATTCAGACGCTGTGAAGTTATTGGTCGAGCCTTTTTGTTTCCTTTATTCCGACAAAATTATACAATCAATCAAAACAAGTTTAATACCAGAAGAAAGCTAACGATTAGTATTTTCATTAACCGCTTGCCCCAAAGTCGCTTGACCACAGTGAAACGAGTGAGAGCTTGCGAGAGCGGCCAAAGTGTGATTGAAACTCGCTATTTGCTCTTCTCCAACGCAAAAAGAGACGACATTGTGCTGGATAAACGTATTTTTTCCGACAAAAGTACAGAAAATTTGCATAATTATGGTCTTTTTATATTATACTTTATGAAATGTTACCCGAGTGACTCCCGGGCGCCCCAATGCTGGAAAGAAACGCACATTTTAGAAAACTTCACTTTTTCATGGAAAAATGCTTATTTGTTCTATGCACGCAAGTCAGATTGAGCGGATGATACAACGTTTCCATATGTTGTGGGTGATTCAAAATTATTACATTTGTGGGTAAAGTGGTTATTACATTTGTGGGTGAAATTATTACATTTGTGGGTAAAGTGTTATTACATTTGTGGGTGTTGTTACATTTGTGGGTAAAGTGTTATTACATTTGTGGGCGTTATTACATTTGTGGGAGTTATTACATTTGTGGGTGTAACAGGGGTGATCCGCTACTTTGCATGAATTATAGATTGCGCATAGTATCAAAGTAAAAATTAATGTAATGTTATTGACTGTGGTTTCGAATTTGTAGCAACTAGCTGTTTCATAGAGAAACACTGAAATGCTGTTTTCACCGTTTCAAACTGTGTAACAAAGTGTAACACACTTTGGGGGAAAGCGAAGATCGTGCCGCAACCACTTCTTCAAGTACTTTTCGTATTTGTTATAACCAGAGCTATATGAAATGATATGATATATGCATTATATGAAAAATATATTCCTAGTAAAAACAAAAACTTTGATCAGTAAGATGAACCCAATTCATTGCATCCTGTTGTAGTTATTTAGCTTTTTCCTTTTTCGTTGCGAAAGAAAGATTGAGTGCTATACAGTGGAGATGATTAGTACTTCCACACAACTTTAAGGCAGAATATGAGGATTTTACGCTAGAACGATAGACGCACACAATGATTCATTTGCCGTTTTGACGCCACTCAAATCTGTAATTGCCCGTAAGTAAGTCTGGACCACAGTCAGTATGCCCGCGTTCGCTTAATAAAAAAAAATCCTCGATCGCCTCTCGTTATCGTTGCATTTTAAATTCAACGTACATTATTCATTGACTAACCCGGGATGACCAGAGCGGATCATGTGACCAAACGATAACATAGTTTAGATACTTGAGATCTATATCGTCGTCTGCGTTTCGATCGATTGGAGGTTTTGAGGTCGAGCGATTTTGATCATCTGTGCGCGCGCGCGCTTCGTTATCTCGATTTGGCCCACATCCACAAGTGACCACAACGTATTAATGACACAGAATGTAGAAACAAGGAGGAGAAAGAAAGGGATTAGAGATTAGCATCATGATGACATCAAATAAATGGGGAAAAAGACAAAGAGAGAGAGAGAGAGATTAACTCTTTAATGATGACAGATCTATTGTCATGAATGTGGTGAAAACTAAGTGTAGTAGATACCAATAAAACAGAAATAAAACCAAAAGTATCTGTGTTCTTAGAAGAACAAAAAAAAAAGGAGATTTACAATGAAAATATATTCAATCATAATCTTAGGCTATGAAACTACTTTGATTTTTTGACGTCTATTACATGATGGATTCTCATTTTTTCGCATTTCTCCTTTGATGGAGATACTAATTACATTGTTGTGCCCTTTTCCCCAATTTTTTGTGTGAAATTTTGCGATTTTATTTTATTTATTATATAATTGATTTAGGGGAAGACAATTGCAATGACAAATTTGTTTATTGTCTTTTTTAATCACTCAATATTTGGATTAAAAAAAAAATGCAACTTTGTTTTCATTGTACGTAGATTTCAACTTAGCTTTGGTAGTGCTCTTGACAGGAATAAGTTTCTAGATTATGATTATGCTCTCGGGTTTTAAAACATCGCCCATTTAAAATGCCACACGAACCAAAATGAAAACTATATAGATATACTCTATACAGTTAATATCCGAGAGTCAAAAGGAAATAAAGTGCATGTGACTTACTATATTCTACCACTGATGAATGTTATTGCAGTGGATTGGGCTTTTTATTATGACCCTTTTGTTTATCTGAAATTTTCCTTTTAAGCCCTATAGCGCGCCAAATATGTATCTTCTGCAGATGGCAGGCAGCTAAAAAATATCCAAAGGCTTGCTTGAAAGACTTCATGGCTACCTATTTATTACCTATCTTTATTGACTCGATCTATATCATAAGATTGGACCTGTATTCCCCCTCAAACAAAACTGTGATTTTTGCCTTAAAGCTATCGATATAAAAGAGGAAAATCTGGGTTGTGCGGTGGCGACTTCTATACGGCCCGTGCATAATGATTCGCGTCGGGGAAATTCGACTTTGTCAGGGTCCCCCACTTTTTTAATAACGAGCGTTGCTATGGTGACGTCAATCAAAATTACCTGCAGTGCTTGTGACGGGGAATTTTTCATTAAATTTGGTTCTGGTATCGGCGGTAAATCAACGATAGACAGGCGATATCGGGAGACAAGGATGATATAGGTGTGTGTGTGTGTGTGTGTGGATTGTGAGCCCGCGTTTTTTAGAAGAGCTAGAGTCACTGTCGTCTGACCTATGTTTTCGCTCGCTTGCTCGTGATTAGTATCTCGCGCCTTTTTTCTCTCTCTCTATCTCTCTCTATCTCTCTATCTCTCTCTCTATCTTTCTCCCTTTTTCCGCTTGCTCTCGAGGAAAGTGTCGTCTGCTTCTGCGATTGTAACTATATGTCGACTTGGTTAAGACTTTAGAATATTAAGTAAAATTAGTAGAGGTTGCTAACCTTAAATTTGTACTGTATTCACCGAGTTTACAAATATACTGATTAAAGCTTTTGGAATGGAATGGCCCAATCTTCTGAACTTACACGTTCATAGGGACGCTATAATTCCCTTGTTTTCATTCGTGAACTTGTTTCTCATTTTCTTCTGTATTTATTTATTTTTGTATTGAATTTCATTTCTCTCAATTTTTTTATTCCTGTCACCTTTATGAACCACAAGTTTTCTCCTCCTTCCACATTTTTTGTCCATGGTTATAAAAGTATTCCCGTTTTTGGGGGCCAGAATTTAAAGGGAATGGCTTACAGTTAAACCATAGTCTAATTCACTGATTTAGTTTGGTTTGACAAAGAGGCAACAAATCAAATTATAGCAAGAGAGATGACAAAATACAGGCAAGCATTAAAGATTCGTTATTAAATTAGCTTGTGTACTACAGTGATATCGTGATTGAGATTTAAACAACCTCCATGTATTCTCAGATTGAAATTGGGGATATTTTTAAATCTTCTTCTATCTGTGTAAAAATCTTTTTTCAGTGAAGCTACCTATTCAGTTCTGGTTTTACTGAAAATTACGTCTAGACCAATTACGACTTATTTATGTACTATACACTTGAATGTTCATAAAACACAACATCTCCCTATCCTCTCTCTTTCCCCCTCTCTCTCTCTCTTTATCCCTCACACACAAACACACACTATATACAAACACAACTCGCTCCCTCTTATACACACACACACACACACACACCCACACACACACACCCACACACACACCGTCCGCATTCTCACACGCGCGCACGCAAACACACTCACTCACTCTCATTCACTCCCCCCTCTCTCTCTCTCCCCTTCTCTTCTGCTGTATCTACTTTCGACTTCCATCTTATATTTTGTTTTGCATCCTTCAACTCTGTAATCAGTTCTATAGACTTGCGGCTACCCGTCTATGTTTACCTGGTCCCATGGTGCACTGTTTCCTCTATTTGGTTTGCGATTGCCACGCACAAACCGAGCTTGGACGTACGCGCACGCGCGCGGCCCTCGAGGCGCGATCCGTAAGCCCTGAGCGCTCCTTTGTCCGCGTCATCCCGCAGCTGCTAGCCGGCGGGGTAGCGGTCGGCTCTGGTCGTGTCGCCCGACGCTCGATGTTACCCATTTTCGCCGATACAGCTCGCCTCGTTTTTCGTACGTGTCTCGAGGCAAAGGTGTTTCTTTACCCATCCACGCGCCATTTAGACCGAGTTCAAGAAGGAGAAGAAGGAAGAATTTAAGGGGAAAAATGGAGCCTTTTCCAAGTAGGAGAGAAACAAGACTTGGTGAAGGAGACTATAGAGGAAAATACAGCAAAACAGGCATGGATGGGCAAGGACAGAGAACGAGAGAGGGAGAGAGAGACAGAAAGAGAGATCGGTGGTTGAGAGACAAACAAATAGGCAGTTTAGAGAAAATAGGAAGAAGAGAAATGGACATTTATTTTTAACAAAAACGAGAAACGACGGAAATACACGAAAATATAATGTCTGAGACAGAGAAGATGCAAAAAAGTACTGAAGAAGTAGAATTTATCGATATTCCTGTGCGTTTGATAGCAAAAGTCCTATAATTAATTAAGGGGAGGACAAAATCGCGATGTGTGTGTAAGTCGGTAGATTGATTGAGGTTTCAGCTCTCATCACAATTTGAGATAATTATGATTATTTTTAAACGTGAATTCTTGGAAATATTGCACAACAAAGATTGGTGAAAAACTATCAATATAATCACCATAAAAATAGTTTCTTTAAAAATTGGAAATTTACCGGACCATCAATTAGCCATTAGACCTTGGTTAACTAATGATTTGAGAAAGAGGTGTAAAAAGAAAAACAGGTTATATAAGAAATTCATTCTGAATCCATCTCCTTACCGTGAGAGCAATCATAAAGACTTTAGAAATTCTTTGAACAACGACATTAGGCATGCAAAGCAAGAATATTTTTATAAGAAATTCCATACTATAAAAAATGATATAAAAAAGACTTGGAAATACTTGAATGAAATCATAAAGCAAAAAAAGCAAAACAATAGTCCTGACTATATTATTAAAGATAACATAAAGATAACCAATAAACTTGAAATGTCAAAGGAATTTAATAAATATTTCAGTACAATCGGCAGTTCTATTGGGAATCAGTCGATACCTTCGCTGAGAACAGATTTTAAACATTATCTCTCAGGCAATTATGTTAATTCTCTATTTCTTAAACCTGTAACTGAATCAGAAATAATTAATTGTGCTAAAGAATTGAAAGTGGGTAAAAGTGCGGGATACGATAATATAGATCCAACATCTGTTAAAAAGACCATATTTTTGTATACAAAGCATTTGTGCTGTCTTTTTAACGAATCCTTTATCTCTGGAACAATACCGGATCAACTAAAGATTGCCAAAGTAGTTCCTATATATAAAAGTAAGGGTAAAGAGTGTTTAGACAACTATCGACCAATATCTATCTTGCCAGTATTTTCCAAAATTTTAGAAAAACTTGTCTACAGAAGACTCATTGAGTATATTGATAAAAATAATATTTTGTTCTCAAAACAATTTGGATTCAGGCAGAAATATTCAACCTCAATGGCTTTAATAGAATTCATGAATTATGTATCCTGTGCCATAGAAAGCAAACTGGTTTCAATTCTCGCTACCCTAAATAGGTACGAAAATCTCGAAATTCGCGAGACGAGGTAATTTTCACTCTCTCGGGTCGTCACTACAACTTCCGGTATAGAGTCCCATCCCGCTGGCGCTAGCGCCTGTGTTCGCTGTGCAGAGTTTTCACGCACGCTAAAATCGATGCCAATCAGTGTAATTTGTACAGATTATAATATGCAATGGAAAGCTTCGGGCAGAATTAGTGACTTTAGCACAAAAGGCCGTTAAACTCTACCGTGAAAGAGAGGGTTGTGATCACGAACGCCTGCACAGGAAGCTGTAATGTCGAAAAGCTATCCCATAATGCAATGCGCGTTTTCAGGATTTTCCCCGGATCTCGGCAGAATCGCTATTTGGGGTAGCGAGAATTGGTATCTTTCTTGATCTTTCTAAGGCTTTCGATAGTGTCAATCATTCATATTTGTTACAAAAACTTTCATTTTATGGTATTAGAGGTATTTCCTTGAATTGGTTTGAAAATTATTTGAATAATCGTAAACAATTTGTTATTATTGATCAACAGTCTTCTGATTTATGTAACGTTGTGACTGGAATTCCTCAAGGGAGTATCCTTGGCCCCCCATTGTTTCTATTATTCATCAATGATCTTCATTATGCTTCTAGTAAACTGTCCTTTATATTATTTGCTGATGACACAAATATGTTTTTGTCTGGTAAATCTGTTCAGCAACTGAATAGGGATTTGAAAACAGAATTGGAGAAGGTTTCATGCTGGTTTTATGCTAATAAATTAAAGGTCAACATGACTAAAACTAATTGTATGGTGTTTAAAGGTAGAAATATCAATTTCGATGTTGAAGAATTACATGTGCAATTAAATGATGAATATTTATCCAGAGTCTGTTCAACAAAATTTTTAGGAATATATGTAGATGAAGGCTTAAACTGGAAGACACATGTTAACCACATTGCCTCCAAGATTTCAAGTGCTATAGGTATTCTTTATGTTGTACATAAATTATTTCCTTTGCCAATCTTATGTAACCTTTATAATACATTGCTGCTTCCTTACTTGTCGTATGCAAATATTGTTTGGGGCAACTGCTCAGTAACCCTTCTGAATAGACTTTTAGTTCTTCAAAAGAAAGCCATACGCTTGATAACCAAATCTTCCTACCGAGCACATACTGCACCCCTATTTAAACGGATGAATATTTTAAATGTTAATTCTATATATATTATGCAGCTTGGTCAATTCATGTTCCAGTACAAACATAACAACTTGCCACCTGTCTTTGATGACCTTTTTATACTGAACTCTTCTATTCATTCATATGCTACAAGAAATGCAAATAGTTTCCATATACCCATAGCTAATACCCCATTCACAGTGGCCTCAAACACCGCGACAGCAGCGGGACTGTCCCGCTGCTGTCGCGGTGTTGTCTTCAGTGTGAAAGCTCGGACCCGTTATAAACTATCGCGGGATAACACCGCCTCGCGATAACGCCGCGACAAACTATCGCTAGGTTCGCCTAGCTACAGCAGCAGGACAGTCCCGCTGCTGTCGCGGTGTTTACTCAGTGTGAAGGCTCTCCGCTATAACACCGCGACAAACACGTGTGATTTGTTTACTTACCTATCACTGACCTCTTTTCTCCAGCAATGGGGAACATAAAGTGAAATAAAAATAAAGTAACCAGTGGATTCAAATTGATTTTATTATTATGTAGATATTATAATTATCCAAATAAAAATATTTCACACTTCAAAAAATTAAAATATTCTGACTGGAAGCAATAAAAATGCTAGTTTTTTAAAAAGTAATATGATCGAGGATACAAAAAGCAACTTGACATGTTTACCTTTTGCAAGCTTGCCTCATCGAAAACCCCGCGCTGAAGTATTTCCGGTCATACACGTGTTTGTTACGGAGGTAATAAAAATCACCCGCTGCAGCGTGAATGGGTACATGATATTTATCCCGCTGCTGCAGCGGGATAACTTTTCTACTGTGAATGCATTTGTAGCGGTGTTATGGCGGTGTCGCCGCTCCGCTACAACGCCGCTACAAATTTCAAAACCACTGTGAATGGGGTATAAGACTTCTTTTTCACAAAAACGGATACCCTTCAATGGACCTATGTTATGGAGTCATCTTCCACCTGACATCAAAAATTGTTCTTCATTGTACTCATTTAAGTAACCCCTTCCTTTACAACATTCACATATAGGTAGATGCACTCCCCCCCCCCCTGTCTTTGATATTTTTCTCCCTCTTCTTTCTTGTTATTGGTACCACCTCATAATTTTACCTTATATTTACTTTTAAGTTTTAATTGTATACATTTTTTTAATTATTGGGGGTAGTCCTCGACAAATCCTTTTTTATTTTTGACTACCCCTTCCACATTTGCTGATTTGTTTCTTTTTAAAACATACATTGCTCCAACTGGAGTCGTTTTATATATAGTGTACATGTTCTATTATTGTATTGTATGTATGTATTTTATTCTATGTAGCTCCCTATGTTTTGCATTTGTGGAGAAATAAATTGAACTTGAACTTGAACTTGAATTGAACTTAAAGTTCGGCTTTGAGTATGATACTTTTGGTGATTCATTGCATAATTTGTCTGATAAAACACATTATTCCTTTCGAGTTTGTGGTGCAAAATGATTGAATATTTAAGTGTTCACAGATTCATCACCATGTGCCAGACCTGATATCGGCGATAATGGCCCTCCCTTTCTGTCCATTATGAGAATCTCTTCTATTCTTAAAAATATTGTATTGCTAATTTCATTTTTGGTTGCCTATTATTTTTTTCAGGCTTTCTAATTATGTAAGGCGTTGCCTTCCCCTGCTCCTCTTTCAAGCAACAATCCCTGTTTATATTATGGGGGTTTTCTCTAGATAATCCTTTCTGTATATTACATGTATGTGACCAAAACAAATTGCATTTGCCTCTTTCTTGTTCATGAGTGATGGTTTTACTCATGTCTTTTTTTAACACTTCTTTGTTTATTATCTTTTTTTGTCCATGATGTATTTATAATCTTTCTCAACAACCAGGTCTCTGTAGCCTGTAATCTTCTGTAATCTATGTTTATCGTCCGACTTTTACAACCATTAGAGAAGGAATGAACAAATGTATGACTTTCAGACACGGATTTTGGTTCTCATGGTAATGTTCTTTTTTCATCACGGGTTTCATCTTATTGAATGTATCCTTGGCCTTAGTTTTTAAGTCATAAAAATGAACGTACAATGACCGGGACGTGTTATAGAAGGAACATCCATGCAGGAACATTTGTTTGTCGACCATCGAACATGTAATCATTCCATTCAAGTTCAAGTTCATCTGGTAATTCACATTTAAATTTTCTTTCATCCGAATTCGATTCAAATTATTGAACTTGAATGACAAGAGACATCGAGACTGCCGTGATGCGTTTAAGTTTATCGCACAATTTTGATGCCAAAGGAACAGTCATCCAGAATCGTTTGTAATTGACGTAAAGAGGTTGCCAATTTACGTTAGCCCACAAACTTCCACGTGACTTATTGAACAATTCCATCATTCTACATACGGGTTGAGCGGGAAACTGACCTCAGTAATAGTCCTAATTACAGGCCTACACGTAACAAACAGAACCTTGGGCTTCCTTACCATTACATTCGCATTAAGAATGGAAGAAAAGACAAGACCCCTCCCTCCTCCTGAGCTGAGAATGTAAAATCTCCCCAAATTCAGTCAACCGCCACCTTATAGCCCGCTGCCGAGGTGGTGTCATCGTTATTGTTTTGTTTATAAAAATACATTAAAATCCTAAAATGAAATGCACTAAGAATGGATTTCATTGTGTTGAGTTGTCGCTTTTTTCTACCTTCGCTTGCTCGTAAATGTAGTGATGCCACTGCAAGAAATGCCACAAATAAGGCTGAACTTCGCGAATGCTGCTTCTAAATTAAATGTGTCGAGTTTATCGTCAAGGTTGCAACTCCGATGATTGTTGTGAACTTTGGCCACCCCTTTCAGAGAATGAATAAATATCATTAATGTATGTCATATTCATACACATAATTATATATATTTACCACTGTTTGGAAATAGTGTGGAAACCATGAAGGTACTTGCTACCGGCTGTGATAATTATACTGTTTCAAATCCGCTCTTTACTGCACTGGTACGTGCACAGTGTGGTTCTGTTTGTGTCCACAGTGAATCACGCTGTACCATACAGTGTAATCAAAAATTATGTTAACAATTGAAGTATTCATACTCCATGTAAATTTGATTTGAATTGATTTGATTTGTTATTTTGTGTTTTTATTAACTAAAGAATGAAAGATGGACTAAATAAATCAGGACCTGTAATTATGATTACTTTTAGATGAAAGTTGTAATATGTCACATTCTCTAGAAACAGAAAACGGTACAAATCGATTTTACACATACGTTACGAAAAACTTATGGCATGTGGTAATGGCATGAATAATTTAGTTGTTCAAATGTAAGTACTATTTGGTTGTTTTTACTGTCAACACTTTAGAAGCTTTATTTTAGCTCATCAGGGGTCACACACGTATGCATATACTCAGTGATTTAAGTATCCACAGTGAGTCGTACTGTGTCATGGAATATGTCAACACATTGTCAACATTATAAGATGTTTCAAAGCTCTGACCGAAAAAAAACTTATGTATACACTGCGGATCACACTGTGCCACGCCCAAAGAAACAGTCAGATCAACGTGTGCCCACATATAGCCATTAGTGTTACAGAGTCCCACTGTGACTACAGTGGAGTGCATACACAGTGTAAGTTAGCGTGCCAACATTTCCACACTGTGTCACACGTATCACACTGTGTTACACAGTGAGAATGGCATTTTGAACAGTGTGTTTTTATATGGGTAGCACTCTTGGTTTTTTAATTCTTAATTTTTTTTCAAAATTGACCTAATATCTTGAGCATTTTCTACTGTCTTATCTCTCCCTTGCGCCCTTTAATTCAATTCTTCTGATCCTTTTTACTTTGCTTTTCTGTTTCTTCTTCTTCAAGTTCTGACCATTTCGAACTTTAATATACTATTTCATTTTTTCATTTCTTGCATGTCAGATCTCTGTCGTTTTCTTCCTTTATAAAAGTTTTTTTTTATTTTTCCCTCTCTGTCGATTTCTCCATCTTTTTCCGTCCAGCTCTCCCGTACGCAAGTCTCTCCCTTCTCTATATTTATCTCTTTCTCAGTCCCTTCCTCTCTCAGTAAATCCACATATACCTTCCTATATCTACCATTCTCTTTTAATTCTAGACCATTGAGACCTAACTTTAGATAATGCACATCCCCTTTTGTGAAACAAATGTATAGGCCTTTGGTCGGAAAGCCGGGAAAGTGATTCCACCAATTTTTCACCGCTTTCTGCTTTTCAACTCCTTTAACTCTTTGTTTGCTTTGTTCGCCGATTTGCACGGACGTAGGCGTGCCAACTTCGCATTTTTGCACAGATGTATACGAGTCAATTAGACATTCATAATACCGCTCGCAGTGTGTAGCCACGCGTTGCGTTTACTATTGTTTACATTGTATACATCGCACACTTTCCGGTAAACTGTTTTTCTTCATAGTGTTACATTCGAAATTACCGTGTATTTAGCGGTTTTCTTTGGATTTTTTTTACTGATGTTACGATGGCACCTGCTGGAAAACGTCAACGTGTGTTTAGTGTAGAGGAGGCTCGAGATCTTGTTACTATGGAAGCATGGAGCATGGACTCTGATTCCGACGAATCGAGCAGTGACGAAGACTCTAGTGATAAAAGTGTTCCCTGAGAGTAGACTGATAGAATAAGAATGAATAAAAATTAATGAAAGAGCTAGAGATGACAGCAAGAAAGAGAGTAGACTGATAGAATAAGAATGAATAAAAAAAATGAAAGAAGGAGATAGAGATGACAGCAAGAAAGAGAGTAGACAGTGATAGAATAAGAATGAATAAAAATAATGAAAGAAAGAGATAGAGATGACAGCAAGAAAGAGAGTAGACTGATAGAATAAGAATGAATAAAAATTAATGAAAGAGCTAGAGATGACAGCAAGAAAGAGAGTAGACAGTGATAGAATAAGAATGAATAAAACTAATGAAAGAAAGATGTATCCTGTCTTGCCGTCATCTTTATATCTTTCTTTTATTATCTTTATTCATTCTTATGCTATCAGTGTTTACTCTCTTTCTTTCCGTCATCTCTATCTTATTATTATTATCATTTTCCTATCTATATGTACCCTATGTCTTGCCGTCATCTGTATATCTTTTTCTTATTATCTTTATTCATTATTATGCTATGAGTGTAATACTCTCTTTCTTGCCGTCATCTCTATCTCATTATTATTATCATTTTCCTATCTATATGTACCCTATGTCTTGCCGTCATCTCTATATCTTTCTCTTATTATCTTTATTCATTCTTATGCTATCAGTGTTTACTCTCTTTCTTTCCGTCATCTCTATCTTATTATTATTATCATTTTCCTATCTATAATTATGTACCCTATGTCTTGCCGTCATCTCTATATCTTTCTCTTATTATCTTTATTCATTCTTATGCTATCAGTGTTTACTCTCTTTCTTGCCGTCATCTCTATCTTATTATTATTATCATTTTCCTATCTATATGTACCCTATGTCTTGCCGTCATCTGTATATCTTTCTCTTATTATCTTTATTCATTCTTATGCTATCAGTGTTTACTCTCTTTCTTGCCGTCATCTCTATCTTATTATTATTATTATTTTCCTATCAATATGTATCCTATGTCTTGCCGTCATCTCTATATATTTCTCTTATTATCTTTATTCATTCTTGTGCTATCAGTGTTTACTCTCTTTCTTTCCGTCATCTCTATCTTTTTATTATTATCATTTTCCTATCTATATGTACCCTATGTCTTGCCGTCATCTCTATATCTTTCTCTTATTATCTTTATTCATTCTTATGCTATCAGTGTTTACTCTCTTTCTTTCCGTCATCTCTATCTTATTATTATTATCATTTTCCTATCTATATGTACCCTATGTCTTGCCGTCATCTCTATATCTTTCTCTTATTATCTTTATTCATTCTTATGCTATCAGTGTTTACTCTCTTTCTTTCCGTCATCTCTATCTTATTATTATTATTATTTTCCTATCAATATGTATCCTATGTCTTGCCGTCATCTCTATATATTTCTCTTATTATCTTTATTCATTCTTGTGCTATCAGTGTTTACTCTCTTTCTTTCCGTCATCTCTATCTTTTTATTATTATCATTTTCCTATCTATATGTACCCTATGTCTTGCCGTCATCTCTATATCTTTCTCTTATTATCTTTATTCATTCTTATGCTATCAGTGTTTACTCTCTTTTTTGAGCAAGGTATGTAAAGAAAGGTAAGAAGTCCACCTTTCTAATAGATTCGATTTGAAGATGTCTTATCATTGCTAAATAAGAAATTCTAGAGGGATAAAAAACTGCCGTAAATAAGAAAAATTAAACATTATATAATTATGATTATTATAAAAATGATAATTCAAAATATAACAAATGACGGTTCATCGAAAAGCACGTTTTCCGGTCTACAACTTTGCTGCACAATATTTTTCATCATGATCATCCAGTGAAGAGTTATAGCCTCTTGATTCAGCAGAGTCAATAAAGATTCCCTCGAAATGTGTGACCCTAAAAGAATGTGGCACAGGGGGGTTTTTTAAGTGGCGCATAAAGAGTTAATGAACGGTTTAATCTGATAATGGTAGGAATACCTTCAGGGTTCGCTTCGTGCTAAATTGAGACGAATCGTCGTTTAACTAGCGCGAATTACTAGAATAATGCCTCTCCAATTCTATTACGTGCTTGCCACTCCTGCCGCTAAAGAGGCTCCAGACTACAGGAGCAGAACGTTCCCACTGTCAGGTGCAATTTTACATTCTACATCCGACCATTTTACACTTTTGTGATAAATAGAGGAACTTTGCAGTCATTGTGTATAGTGGGGGCACAAGGGGCACATTCCCCCGACCCCAAATCTGTTCTATACTTCACACGCACCTGTGTCTCTATTCTCCGTCGGCAAATTGGAGAACTCTTTTTTTTTGGGGGGGGGGGGCGGGATGGGAGCAAATTTTATCAGATTTTTTATAGGCCTATATGTAGTTATTTATCTAGTTCTGTCTTTTTTCTTTTTAATCTCTATATTATATCGATTGATTGATGGATTGATTTGAATAATTTGTTATTCATAATTTATTCATATTTTCATTTAGTCACTTTTATTTACCTGTACATTATGTTGAGATATTGTATTGTTTTGTTCATTTATTCATTTTTCGTTTAATCTTTCGTTCATTCATTATCAATTTGTTTTTCATTTTAATCTAATTTTTATTCTGGATACGCAACTATACTTCGTGTCGCTATGAGGCGTCAATAAGGGCTTAGCAATATGCTTTTTTCTTAATTTAAATAATTTCACTTGTACGCCAATGATCGTATACAGTCATCTTTGACCTGTCCGAAGACAGAATTATGACATCCATTTCCCCCATCTTCTTCTTGTTCACCTGATTTGATGTTGCACCATCTGTTTCACGAGCGATCTTACAACCTACATGCTTGGAGCTCGTTGGTGTCATTGCTGTCGCTCCGTGTTATTGTTATAGCACAGGGAAACTTTGCGAAAAGCTGCCGAATGATGTTCATATAATGGGCAAGTCCACGGTGTTTTTGTCACTTGTTTGGTGTCCCATACGTTATCAAGTATCATGATCATAAATTGACTCCGAAAGTAACTGTCTCCGAAAGTAACTGTCTTCATCAGTTCTGATACAAACCCTCGTAGGGCTTGCAAATCCATACAATCATTAGATAATTATACTAAAATCTTACACGTGGACGGTATAAAGTTTGGAGCAAAATATCTTGGTCTTGCCCACACAAGAGTAATACTTATAAACGGTAGTATCCTTTAAAACAAAGCGTTTATTGCAATGAAAAGGTTTTTTTAAAAAAATTCATTACTCAGATACAAATCACGTTTAATTAATAGAAAGCTATTAAAGATAAATGTGAGTTCTGGTCATCGGGTTGCATTATGAAAGAAAAGGCGTGGAATGGATCAGAAAAAGTTGATCATGTAGCATGGAAGTATTCTGGAGTCATCAAAATCCTAATAAATTTGGCCCAGTCTTGGTAAAGTAACAAGCACTGTACACAGAAAGGTGTATATGGGACTACACAAAATAATGGTGTCGGGGCTTCTAACCTTGATTTCCTAATCGTTCTATGCTCATTACTCAGCCAGTATACATTTTCTACCAAAGTTGTTTGACAAATGACATTTATTTGTAATCTTGAACATTCAGTGTAAGTTTCGTTTGATTCTGTGAGAATTATTATTATTATTTTATTTTTTAAATATTTTTTTTAGCAGAACTCACCTTTATCTTAAAACGCTACTCATGAAGCTGTTCATAAAGTTACTCATAATGATTTTCAAGTATTTTGAGGTCCAAAATTGTAAAAAATCAAATATTTTATTTGATTTGATTAGATTTAATTTCATAAATGTGTAAGGAGAGTCGTAACGAAATAGTTCGGGGGAGAGAGAGAGAGAGAGAAAGAGAGAGGGGAAGGGTGGGGGAGGGGTGCTAGGAAGAGAGGGTGAGAGAGAGTGATGGACGGGAATAGGCAGGAAAATAGTCTGCAAAATAAAATGATAAGTGAGGAAATGGGCGAGGGACGGGGAGAAAGAAACAAATAGAAACACTCACACTCACACACGTACACGCACACCCTCACGCACACACACCCACACACACATACACAGAGGGAGGGAGGGAGACAGACAGAGAAAGAAAATTACAGTTAATCATGAAACTGTGAGTGAAAAGGAAGAAAGGAAGCTACATTCTAATTAATAAGATGATCGAGCTAGGAAATAAGTATTGAAGGATAAGGAAGGGATGAATTTAGAACGAGGAAGAGGCCTTACATTGGCCACTATCTCGTACCAGTCGGTGCGTTTCCTAAAGTGGGTCGGGGGTTCATTACCCGACGTATGGAAGGAGAAAGAAGAAGAGAGAATGGTATCTAGGATGAATGGGGAAAAGAGAGAAGGTGCTACATAGTTACAAAAGATAGATGGAGACAGGGATGTGTGGAGTAATTGAGAGGAATGAGGGGGGAAGAGGAGAGAATGATAAGAGAAAGAGAAAAGGGGGATGGAGGGAGAAAGAGAGAGACGGAGGGTAGAAAAAGATAGAAAGAAAGAGAGAAATTAAGAAAGAGGAACAAGAGGGACAGAAAAGTTAAGAGAGAGAGAGAAAGATAGAGAGAGGGAGAAAGGGAGAGGGGGAGGCGAGAGGGAAGGATGGAGTGAAGAGGATAATGAAAATTAAAACAAAATAATCCTTCCAGGGGCACTGTTTCTACTACAGTTGGGACATTTTCCGTAAGCCGTGGAAAAAAGAAGAAAAAAACAGGACACCCCCTCCCCATCCGTCATGTCCGTCTCACACGGCTTTTCTAACGAGGATTAATCGTAGAATGGGTCGATTTGAAGTCGAGAAGCGAGTGAACGTCCCACAAATGTCATTTCGTGTTACCTGCTGCGAGAACAGGTTACTTTGGCGCGTAAATCCAATCAGTATAAATTCATTACGGAGGTCGTCTGCCTTTCGGTTTTTCGCCACGATTTTCTTCTCATTCGCTGGGAATTTAGGTTTAGCTGAGAATGTTCTTGGTTTGCTGTTTTGTTTTTACTAGAGTGTTGACATTGGCCTTTGTTTGGTTAAAATGAGATTAAACAAGGCATTCAGAAGGTAGGGTGAGCGGAGGGGATCGTTTCTTCTTTTCGCGTTACATTTCTCTTTCTTTCAGCCCCTCCCCCTTTCTTTTTGGGGCCATCAGATTGGGGAAGGTACGTTTCCCCGTGAACATCAAACTTCCGCCGTTCCACAAACTTGACATAATTATCAGATAATGATACAATATGGTAAAAGATGTAGATGGTTACGAGATGACGGTCAGATGGGAAGATCTATATATCCTATAAAACCAATAGCATGCACATAGAAACATCTACTCATAACACAGTCAGAGATATTAAGATGGTTTAATATATATCTTATTATTGAGAACCCTTCATGATCTCTACAATCGGTTTCATTCGTTATTTGCCTCATGCGAGAATGCATGTAGAGGCAGAGCTAGATAGCAGTCGACAATCATTAAATAGCGGATCATGGCTCTATACATTCGGTCACAAACTGTTTGCACACCACCGCGCGGCCCGAGTTTACCGACCCGGCTCTGCGGGGCTGGCGAGCGTGCCGTAACCGTAGTTTTCGGACAATAAACAGCAGCGCGTTTTTGAGAAGAGGTACAAATTTCGTGCATGCAACGAGTGTTTTTATGATTTTTCTCTCTCTCCTTCTTCACGTGCAGTGCTTCTTCTGCTTTCAGGCCCGTGGAAAGGAAATAAGCCTCTTAGGTCTAGCCCTGCATGCTTACTTGAGGATGGAGGTTATCAAAATATGTACAGGTGACACCAGGCCAGCAAACGGTATGAAATGCGGACCAAGTCAGGCGAGAGATATTGACGATACGTAGTACGCCACTGGGAAAAGAGGGTGAAGGGAGATGGGCTGAGGGAGAGAGGTGAAGAGGGAGAGAAGGAGAGATAGAGAAGGATAGAACAAATGTGGGGTAGCAAAAATGCAAGAAATGGCTGTAAGAAGAAGAGAGATAGAATTATGTACATAGTGTGTGTGTGCGTGGGTGGGTGTGTGCGAGAGAGATTATACAGAATGAGAGAGTGCGAGAGCAGAGCCCTCATCCTTGGTGAGAGTGAGGGAGAAAGAGAGTTAAAAAATGGAGAGTGGGTGGGTGAATGAGAGGGCAAGAGAGAGAGAGAGAGAGAGAAAGAAAGAGAGGTGTGGGTTCGGAGATGGATGAAAGTGAAATGCAGTATGTAAACAGACGCTATATAGACCTTTTACGATACGGACTTTTAAAAGTTAAACCTCACACCCCTGAACACTGAGCTTAAAGAAGAATAGAGTGGGTGGGGGGGGGGGGGGGATTGGCCTTGGAATCTGATAACACCACTAAAAAAGGATGACCAAACTCCAAAAAAGATATATTATCTCCTGTAGTCACTTTGTCATTCGCGTTGCATGTCTACCCGGGCCCGTCATGTATATTTGGAAGTATCCGCTTGACTCGGTTTGAATAAACATCGAAACGTGAGTAAGCGAGATGGCACGCGACCTCATGAATATGCATGATTAGTGACACGTGTGCGGCGTACAGGGTTCCCAGCACACTGATGTGGGGTTCAAATTTGTCGACACCTCAACATTTGTAAATCATGTTTTCACCGGTTTCTGGGAAAATACTGTAATTCAAGGAAAGTCATGGTATAAGTTTAGACCTTCAATGTCTATTTTCATCTATCAAAACCATTTTACGAGACCTGCATTATAGTCACTACGTATCCATCTAAGACATATAAACAGGAGAGTCAGTATTAGATGCCTATTTTAAATGGGATTAGAGACTGATTCTTACTTACCCATTGGGAAAGAGTATGAGTGGTTTCTTTAGACAGGTAGCCTCCGTTTTAACGGCTTTTACTGCTATGATTATTATCAGAATCTCCTGTCTTTTGAATGTCCGTCGAAAAAATTGTTATAGGTGAAATAAGAAACGACTTCCAAAAGGGTGGTCTAATTTCATTCATATCATTATGATAATTATCCTGATAATATTTACTCAGTCTAGTCTAGGCCCATTTACAATACGGTCAGTCCCTCCATCTCTCTATTGTTCTACTACTATTTTTTCATTAACATGTATGGCTTATTTTTGTCTGACAGAAAAGCTTTGCTTTTCGGAAATCCATATAATCTTCTTCTGTTCCACATGCGATGTATCAAAATGCTTATTCTCATAATATTATATTGAAGTTTGGACCCAGTACATTTCTAGGAATTCAGGAATTTATTTCAGCTATACCTATACTTCACCCAAGACGAAAGTGGCTAATTCAAATTAATAAATTGCCGAAGAAGGTTAGTGCTATGGCAAGGATTCGAACCCCGTACCATGTGATGATTAAGATGATATAACCTCTAGACCACTACAACTACAGTCTTCGATTTTCTTACCATTTAATTTTCTTGGTGGGTTGATATTTTCCTTTAATACGTGTCACTAGCGTCTACACGGTTAGGAGGAAGTGCCGAGAGAAAGAGAAACAAAATGGAATTGAATTTGTCGCAGCTGGTATCGTTTTGCCAGGGTGACATCTGGCTCCATATTTAAAAAGCTATGATCATAATCATCATCACGCAATGATGGTATTGAGGAGATTGGTATGGGGTGGGGAGGGGGGGGGGGGGGGGGTGGGTCGGAGCCGGGAAATGGTTGGTGGTGATGGTGGGGGGGGGGGTGCAGGTTATAATTATTGTGTGAAATACGGAAAGAGGTCTGTGGTATTCCTTAAAATATAAGATTTACAAAATATTCTACTGTTCCGAGGATGTCGTACCAACATTCTTTTGTGCTTGTGTATTTACCACATTTGTAACAAGTATTCCAGACACGTCCAAAAGTATGTTGTGGATGAAGAAGTATACAATGGTTGAGAGACGAAAAATGGAAGGGGTGGAGGGATAACTAGCAAATGTAGGACAAAAAGAAAGAGGGAATGAGAGAGAGAAAGAGAGAGAGAGAGAAAGAGAGAGAGAGAGAGAGAGAGAGGGGGGGGGGCAGAAGACAGCAAGGAAAATGGGCAGAGGGAAAGAGAAACAGAAGAACGTGTAAAATAAGACAGCAAAGGGGGACACCTAGTTGTTGCATAACACATAAGACCACTTGTCCAATTCAAACAGACCCCGCCCCACCACTGTCACCACCACCACCACCATACCTACCTCCACGCCAACTGGGGTCTACAAACAAAGACTATCCACTCCAAAGACCACCACAACCCCCCCCCCCCCCGATCATCACCATACAGCGTACATGGTTACCATGGTATTAGATGAGAGACGGACTCGGTTGATCGGATGTCCCGTTCGTAGATACCCACCTGTCACCCCCTTCATCGACTGTCCGAAGTCTTTGTCTCACCCTCCGACCTTTGTCAACAAACCTAAGAATTGAACAACGAAAGACAACGTCTATAACTTGCATCATCTGGACTATTCAACATTTTATAGCGCTTAGAGACTTCGGTGGTAAGCGTTTTGTAAGCAACGTTTTAATTATTATTATTATTATTATTATTATTTTTAAAATGAGGATAAACGATGTTTAAAATGCAATAAATCTATTTCGACGTCTCGACGTGCTTGTACAATAAATACTTATGTTACGCTTTAACAAGTTTTATGTCAATCTTTCATTGTTTCCCCATTAATTCTAGATAGTCAAGTATTTTTTTGTAAATGAATTTTGGTCAATTATCGCAATTTTTGTTCGTCTTAAACATTCAGGCAAGTATCCTTTAATATATATTTACAGGCTTTGACAACTCCTGATGCTTTTTGAAATTCTAAATTTTGCTAAACACACACATACACTCCACATTTCCACCCCGATCTCCTTGTCTGGCGGTGTCTCTCTATATATCCTATTATCTCTCCCTCTCTTCATCTCTCTTCCTCTCTTCCCCTTTGTCTTGTATATTTTTTCCTTGAATCTATTTACCTAAGCGATGGTATATCCATTCTTTCAGCTTTCAAATCACACACGATGATAAATAGCGGGTGGCGGAAAAAAAGAAGAAGCAAATTTTTTGACAAAAGTACCCTAATCATTTTGCACTTTGGCTTGTCAGTCCACGAAGTGACGTTACGTAACCCATCACTATGGTAGTAACAAGCGAACAAATTTACACGGAGGAGGGAGACAACCACACAAAAAATCGCAATGTTGACGGCAATTGCTCAGACAATACAACCACCGGGCCGTGTTATTATGTCCCATAAAAGAGATAGATATTACCCGGAGCGTTGCTAATCTAAAACGTCGAGGCTTTAGAATGGCACGCGAATGAAAAATAGTCGTGAAGAAGAGACATTATTTTTCTCAACTTTTATTTAATATGGTTTAGGCTGAAGGCTTGGTATATAGGAAGACTGAAGTCAGACTATTTTCCCATAGATATAAAATGGCAGAAAATTGCTATTTTAAAAACTAAATTCTGTAAGAGAGGAATGAATTTGTCATATTCTTCCTCAGAGTAGTTCCACAACTCCCCATCTCTATACCAGTGTAAGTGAAATCGTTTGACAATGGAATTTTTGTAGCGCTTTGTGAGAACTATTTTAATGACAATGTAGTGTAAGGTAACTGAAACATTCCTTTTAAATTAAAAAACAAGTAATTAAAGATAATCAGAATTCGAATTATTGTGAAAACCTATACACGAAATAACAGCACTGCATTGGTGGTTATGTAGGCTTCTGTGAAATGTAAAGGGTCTGTCTAAGAAGACTATGCTCATGTACTATTGTCTTGGAAGCCTTTGATGAGCCAATCAAATTGAGAGAACAATAGAGCGGCAGGTGTCCGCGCGTGCCACAATAAAAGATTCTAAACAAATGTAGGATGGAAACCCAAGAAACAAACAAAAAAGGGAGAACATCCAAGCTAGGGGTAAAGATGAACAAGAAGAAGAAGAAGAAGAAGTAAAAGAGGAGGAGAAGAAAGAAGAAGAAATAGAGAAGGAGGAGGAGGTGGTCATGGTGGTGGAGGAGTACGACGACGACGAGGAATATAGGAATATATTTGTTGTATAGGTACAGCATAATAAACTTTTGTTTCTATCTGTTTCTTTTTTATTTTAATTTGCTGCCCTATTCATTGTTAACATTTTTTTCTTCCTTTCTTCTACTTCCTGACTTGCATTTCGGTGATTTCAAAGTGGTATGGAAAGCGAAGACGATTAAAACGGATAACAGTCCACTTCAGAAACACGCCTTTTGACGCAGAATTAAAGCTTGTCATACTCATTAATCTTACCCAATTCCACCCTAGGGACCCATTCAAACTTAATCCCTAGCAATCTACAGCAATCCCAAGCTTCTTTGATTTGAAAGAAGGATCACCAGTGCATCTTTAATGAATACAGAAAGAAAAAGCGGCGTTACAAGAACTCGGAAAGCAAGCATTTTTTGTCCTGCACAAAGATTTGCGTTTTTGTTCTTCCAAATTCCGTGCGTCGCCGGACGCGACCGACATAATCCGTTATTTCCCGTGTTTAAAATTCATGTGACGGTTAAGTGGGCGCACGCGCGTGTATATACCGTCTTACTATGGCTTTAAGGCCTACACAAGTGGCTGTTAATTTTAATCCAATCTATGTTTCAAACGCTGTCCCTGTTTGTCGTGTGATTTAAGAAAATGAAACCATGCATGTGAAAGAGAGTGTTGTCTTTGAAAAACAGGGTTTGTAAATGAATCTTACATCTTAGCCTATATCTTGTATGGAAGGAGGATGAAAGTCCGCATAGTGATTGCTGCTAGCGCCATTGTGGCCCATTTAGGGGCTATATCGCTGTGTTGATGTTGTAATTGAGAATATGCAGATTTCATGCGTCTTGTGTTGTAAAAGATATATCTGGCGTATGAAAACTATTTGTAAAAGCAACGTTAATGTATTCAACAACAAAAAAGAAGGACAAAAAAGGAAGAAGATACATTTCCATTAAGTGGGAAGAATAAAAAGGTCATTGTATTTTTCTAAACTTTCTAATACACAAAAGCCATTTACGTATTTTGATGATAATTATAGACGTGAAACTGAATTAACGTCACCCATTATTGAACCAATTATTGAACTTAAAGAAATATGTCCTAGTTTTGAAATCGATGTATATGTATAATTAAACATCATTCCAAGCCTTTTCAAAGAGGGATCTAGACGACCTTTTCACATCTCATCGTCACCATGACAACATTTATATCGCTGCCACCAACATGATGTAGCATATTATTATGTGGTCCAGTCTCCTCGGGTTTGTTTTATGATGGACCTAGCTTCAACCCAGCCGTGTATTTCTCACTTTCTAGCTTTTGTTTCCTCCAGTATTCATCGCTAACGCGTTTTTTCCACCCGACTGGGTTTCAACGTTTGGCCCTGTTTTGTCTCTCTCTCTCTCTCTCTCTTTCTCTCTGTATTGTTTACCACCTTTTTCAGAAAGTTGAGTCAGGCGTAAAAGCGCACGCGCCGCCGCTCGGGAAAAAAAAGCCAAAGAAATTGTAAAAAAAGAAAGACTCATTCGACCAATACTACTTGAATATGAACGGAAGCAATAGCAACATAAATTTTCCCTTTTTCCAATGGTATTGGTCTCTCTAAAGCTACTTTAAAAAGAAAGCTAACTATTGTCCTTTTTGTTTATACGATTGCTTCAGCGAAAACAAAATTCAGAGCGTTTCACGGGTATAGATGCTGGAGAAAAGTGCTTTTTTTATTGGAGGATATTGAAGTTTTTATTATAATCATGTCATATTTGCAAACGAAAAGTGTGAAACAAAAGACATAACGGTTCATTATTATTATATCATTCATACTTTTAAATTGACTGAGAAATGTTTCATGATTTAACAAGTTTGTTTCCTTTTCTGATGCAATTAGGTTGCATGAAATGGTTTCAAATGTATCTCTCTATTGCAACCTGAATGTATGTAACCAGTTATACAGTGTATGGTGGTTGGTGATGGTGGTGATGATGGCGATGGTAGTGGTGGGAATGGTGGTGGTGGGGATAGTGGTGGTGGATGAGGTGGTGGTGGCGGTGGAAGTGTGGGTGGTGGTAGTGGTAGTGGTGGCGATGGTTTAGTATAGTTGTATTGGTGATGGCCTTAATGGTGGTGGTGGAGATACATGTAATGGCGGAAAATATGGATGGTGATGGTTAATAAAATGTTCTGAAATATGTGAGGAAAACTAAATTGAGACAGAGGTGTGACCAACAAAAAAAGAAAAGACACGAAGAAAGCGATCTTTACTTTGATTTAATTAGTACAAACTCGATGGCGTAAAACAAAAATATATTATATTAAAGAAAATTAATTTAGAAAGGAGAGAGATTCGGAAAGAAAGAGGGAAAGAGGCAGTGGTACATGGGTACACTGAGGATGAGTGAGAGAGGGAGAGATAGAAGTGGGGGGGGGGGGGGGGTAGAGAGAGAGAGAATCCCCTCTAATACATCAGTCCTCGAAGCTCACCGCCAATATAGCTGTCTCGTCCAATATTACACCGAGCACAGCCAATAGGAAACGTCCGCCTCCCAGCGAACTCGCTCGCATGTTCTCAAGCCGGTGCCGCGGCTGGACTTCCCCTACCCATCTCCCTCTTATTTCCCTTCTCTGTCATTTTCCGAGGGACTCCGTCTCGCGATAACCCCGAGAGCGACACGAATGGAACGCAGCCTTCCCCTAGCTTCATTCATCCGATCGCGCGCTTGGAAAGAGGAGCTCATCCAAACATCCTTGCATCGCTCTCGCATCAGCGACACAGCCAGGCAAACGGGGTTCGGTGCAATACTCCACGACCACCTTCATTTCTAATATCCTCAACTTCACCATCAGCATCACTACCGCTGTCCTCTTAGTACACCCGTGACCCTCGGTTTTCTTTTTAATTACTTTCCACGAATCATTAATAACCCATACCGTACTAGATGATCTACACGCCACAGGATTGGTGTTAGTGGTATTACAACCCATCGCGGAGCATCAGAATGCTAAATTAGTACCATACTATGCACGTCTTGTAGTTAATTGCCATTCGGAATATTCTCATCGTGTCCATATTATTGTGAACGAAACACCTTCAACTTGTTCTGGAACTTTTACTTTCTGCGAAGGATTGTGGACTATTAATTAAATCGGATCTTGTTCAGGTAAGCATTTATTTGCCCTCCCGTTTTTTTCACCCGTTGCAATACTCTTGAAATCTATTTTGTTTTGCCTGGTAAAGGATAATTAATATATTTTATTCCGGCCTTCTTTGGTGGCATTCATAATTATCATGTAACTCTGTCTTCTTTATTTTGTCTTTCAATTTCAAAATGCGAAATTCTTCTTTTAAATGTGATCAGATTGACATCTGATTTCTTAAAAGAGTATTCATTTTCTGATTTAATTCACGGTTTTTCGATTTAACATTTAAATGCTGTGTTTTCCTTTAGCGATGTATCCAACGTAAGTTTCTTCTTATGAGTTTACCTTACGTGCTCAAAATTAATCATTAAATGTCTGTTAATAATTTCTAATTATGAAATTAATAAGCGGAGATTAAAAATATGCTTTACGCTATCCCGGCTATCACAATTTTATGCATTGGACTACATTCATGAGTGTACGATACATGTTAATGTTAGATTATCAAAGATTGATTAATAAAGGGGAAAAATCATATTGAGTAGGAGTAATTCATTTAATTCAAACCAATAGAAACCAGTCAGTACCTTAGGTTATATTTCGAAATCAAATCCTTTTCATAACATGTTCATATTTCACACACAAAAAATAATAAACCCATCGTCTACGTCATTCCAAATACTACTTGACGCGTTCTCAGTTAATTGTTGATTTATAGCAGTCGAGGTCTCCCCAAATTTTGACGTCACAATTGTGTAATTAAAAACGTGACTCGTTTTTAATAACCACTAACGACCCATGTAATCAAAACAGGTGCCTGGGTACTCATTGTACTTCCACTCTTGATCTTGTCACAGCCAATCAAAAGACAATTCGAATTGTTTTAGCATTGTCAATTATCTTGTCATCATCATATTTCTTTATTTTCACTCCTCTTTGTACAATATCATCATCATGTATGATGATGTTTTAATCACAACTACTTAAAAATGTTTGTCAGTTTGAACGAGCGCTTAACCAGACGTAGAAGGCATTGTGTTAATAAAGCATCGGTAATTGTCTGCCAAACATTATCAATCAAACGCAATGAAACGTTATGCATAACAAATTGGTTTTAAATATTACGCGCGCTTTTTCAAAACGTTCCTACCCTTTGGCATTTGGAATCGCACAAGAACCCAACTTAAACAGACCATATTAAATTACCCTTCAAAATGCTACAAAAAGTTAATCATCTTTTTATCTACACACCAAAATCATTCAACAAGAAAACAAATGGCTCAATCGAAAGAAAAAAACACCATTGGATATAAACAGAGCGTGACTTACCGATAAATGTATTCATCGCCACAGATATATTAATGGACAAAATAATGTGGACTGTATATTCCCTTGTCTTATGATTCTATTTTAAACATATCAAATAATGATTTTCATTGCCAAAAATATATTCGCTTATCATGGAGGTTGTAATCTTTTGTTTTTCAATCTTTTAAAACTATTTGACAAAGAAAAAGTCCATGGAGTTTTACTGGTTTAAAAATGACAGCTTTAATACGATTATTTATTTTTACTTCGATATTTACGTTGAGTTCTATATTGAATATCAATAGTTTCTCTTGTATAAGAATATTTCACAAAATCTACTAATAGTAATACTTTATACTTTAATCATACGTAAGAACTTCTTTCTTTTTACAGAACATATTTTTAGTCCACAGTGGTTGCCTTGTGATATAAATGATTGTCATTTCTTAATCCTATGGGCGACTCGATGATGTAAAGGTGCTTTACATTATAAGTGACAAGATGGTCCTATTATAACGATCAAGTTGTGTCTCACCTAATCATTTTTGTAATTGTCAAAGACATCGAGAATGTCATCTTCCCTTAACCCATTTTTTGCTTGAAATGAGGAAAAAAGAAGCACGATACACACTCTTTTTGTGATGACAAAAACTGAAAGAAAAAAAAAGGACCATTTGTACGTCACGTATACTGCCCTATAATTTCTTTGTTTAATATTCTCTTTCTTTCATATGGAGCTTCAAAGTTGAAACAAGCCAAATAGAGGGGCACAATTGAATTGCCTCGTAAATTTTAAGTATTTACTATGATCTCTCCTGTTTGCTTAAGTCGTACTTATAGTTTACACCATGTTTCTACGTATAAACATTTTCGCCCCCTCGATAAATACAAGACGTGTGAAAAAGGCGTACGCTTGGCAGAAAACAAACAGTATGAGCAAACGCATGCGATGCCAGCCACCTCACGAATTATGCGTTCAGTTGGGGCCTTTTGAAAGCTGAAAACTTTATTTGACATATTTCCTTTTTGTTTAAACCCTCCGAATACATGAATGACATTTTCAGCCCGCCAAGTAGCTATAATGTCAATGGACAGCTTGGGTGATCTATATCAATATCAAAATGTAACACCTTTTTAGGAATGATTTTATTACTATTTCAACATCAGTCGTCTAGGGAGGAGCATTCAATGTTAAAAGGTGATGATCGTTCGTATTATGAACTTTGTACAGCGTTAAGCTGTTTTAACATAAAGACGTTCATAACGTTAGGCTGAAATAATCTCTAACGATCCTAAAACGTCCTTTTGTTTTCATAGCTCACATTTGTATCTGATTGATGATTTAGTTTCTTAATTTCATAGGATTATTTTGAAAACCAATCCTGAATTTAATTGATTTAAAATTTGTAAATAAGTTGTCCTAGAATTTCAAATTTAATTTGATCTGAATGTCAGATGTACTGCATTCTGATAATTGAAATGATATTAATTGTATGAGTTCTGTATCATATTTAATGACAATGGACTGTAGGAAGAACACAATGAGTACACAAGCTTTCATGTGTTCTCAAGGAAATTCATGCGAAGCCAAAGGATAGACATGTGAAAAAAAAACTTCTCCTTATCCATCAAATACAACAAATAGCACAACAAATATAAAAAGCAAATACATATTGTAGCTACATATTTTTTTTTGTCCCCCATTTGTTTGAAAAAAGCGCCATCTGGCCTTGAATACACAGACGATCGATTTGACTTTTGATCGATATTTTATGTGTATTGATCGGTGATCGCCAGTGAACAAGGTTTCCAAGTCGGAAAAAACAAACAAAAAATGACAAATATGATTATGGAGGGCATACATTGTACACATGGGCACTCAAGTGGTAGTGACAATTTAAGAGGGACCCTACATGCAGCATAAATGCCTATTTCCCAGCGCTGTTCAATTATCCCCGATTGCAATGTGAATTATTTGAGATATTTGTTGAAAGCATTGCGTCCTTTGCAGTAATTAGACCCACCTGTTCCTTTTTATGTGTGTAACAGAACACTACTTGATAAAATGGACAGTCTTGAAAGGGATAGAAGTTATATTAATAGATTGTAGTTCTGTCCATATCTTCATCACTATGTTAATACAAATTACGATTATTTTCATGAACGTGAAAACGAGAGGTTCTGTCATGTTCAGCAAGAGTTCTGACTCAATTTGGTATCTTTTTCTATTCTAACATTTTGTCTTTAAGATTTTAAACATTGAATCAACAATTCTCCTCCCATATTCATCCATCTGTATTTCTTAATTGTTTTTTTCTCTCTAAAACGTAATAAAATATATATCTTCCCCAATTTGTACTAGATATTTACTTTTATATCTTATTGAACACCTTGATCCTCCCAAATTCATTTTTTTTTTAAATGTGAGGTCTCTTTGTATCACTCTCATCATCTTTTTCTACCTCTTTTCATCTCGTTATACTTCATCAGATTACTCTATCTCTCTATCTCTCTATCCATCTCTCTATCTTTTATTCTCTCAATCTCTTTCTTTCTAGCTCCCTTCTTTTTAACTCTGCCTCGTTCTGTCCTCGTCTATTCTATATCATTCTTATATACATGCATTCTAACTTCTGTACCATTTCGTTAATGAATTTCTGAATAACATTGCACGAAATGAGAAGATGGAGCATCGGATCGTTCAGAGCTACATAGACTCACAGAATCCAATGTTTATTGATAGTGATGTAAATTATGCATTAAAATATCCACTTAAAAAAACGGTAATCACTTAGCTACGGTTGATGAAAAGAAAATGATGTCAATCAAGAAATGTCATTACACGTCGGCCTTTTACACAAAATGTTTCCAATTCATTGACGAGTTATTGTAAAGGTCACTTCATTTTCGATTAGAGAGAGGTATAATTTGTCATAACATAATACAACATATTGGCCAACAAAGAAATGTGTTAGGGGAGTATAATGCACAAAGTGTTGTTCGAAATTATATTCCAAATGATATAATTAACCTCCGTATCCAACAGTGAAATTAAGAAGGACTGAATTATATAATTTTCTGTTATTTGTAAATATTTCACAGCAAGAAACATACCAATCGTACTTTGTACATATTATGCTGAAACAACAAATACTAAAGGAGAACGTTAATTTCGGGCTATGTTTCACAGTGAAAATAGACAGAAATTAAGAGTGATTAATTGAAGTGAAGTGCTATTCATTATTTTATTGTAAACACTGGCGCGAGAATAAACGCAAGTGAATTTCTGAACTTTTTGTTGTTGATACATGTAGATTAATATGTTAATTCAGTTTATGGCGTGTATATAAGCTTTGCAATCGAATTATGATGGTTTTAACCATATCTTACATGATACAGATTGGAGAAATAGGGAGGATAGGGGCTGTGGTAAGGGGTTGTTGTAAAGAGGTTGTGATAAAGAGAAAAATAGGGGAAAAGAAGTGCAGATTTGATTTTAAAAAAGGTAATATTATGATGATACACAAGATTATCAAAGATAATGAAATTAAGATTATGTCACTGAAACTACAGATGAAAGCCTAGGCATGGTTTCAAAGTGAGATAAAAGATGACTAGAATGAATATTCAAGATTGAATGGAAATATCAAGGTTTACAGTTAAAACTGCTCGACCATAATAGCTTTATAGCTTTAATGGGAGAGAAGGGGATAGGAGAGAGGTGGGGGCGGAGACAGGGTTAGAGAGAGAGAGAGAGAGAGAGAGAGAGGGGGGGGGGGTAGTAGTAGGAGAGAGATGGGTAGTAGGATAGAGATAGAAGAACTTCAGTATGTCTCTACACAATGCTTCCTCGATTTTGGAGTATCAATCGTCTCTATAATTGAGATTATATTGTGGAAAGGAAAGAAACAGAGAGATGGGAAGAGAGAAACATAATGGTTTAAGGTAGCTATAGTAGAGGAGAGAGATGGATAAAGAGAGAAATGGAAAGAATGAAAAGAAGGCAGAAAAACTAGTGAGATAGAGAGAGAGAGAGAGAGAAGGGGAGGCAGAGGACGGGATAGATGAATAGCGGAGAAGAGAGGGGAATATATGGAAAGGGCAACGAAACAAGAATTGAAAGCAGCGCAATGCATGGGCCGCTGCTTGGTGTTACGCCTTGCCGCCTCCATGCACCTGCAACCCGCCTCAAGCTCGGGGGAAGGCGATGGACGGAGCAGGTGTTTCTCACAAGCGCTGCTGCTGTGTGCGGCACACATTCAATGGACCCAATACAAAACTCGAATGCATGCTGGAGAGGGGAAAAAATAGAAAACCGGGGACTAACTGAAACTAGCATCAAAACACAACTAAAATCATACATACAAGTAGGATTGCACTTTGTATGGATGTAATGCACTTCGATTCTACAGAGTATGTCTACATATAGACTGGTCATATAAAACAAAATAGAGACAATGTCTGACAAAATGTGCGACGAATGTTTTTTATTTTCTGAATTTTTCAAATACGTTAGTAGGGCTAATGGTGATCGAATCAACATTTGATAGTTTTGGGAGACGTCATTAACATAGTTTCCAATCTATCAATTAAGAGTCTGCAACTCATCGAAAACGCTTATTTGTGATGTTCGTAGAGATGGCATTTAAAATCATAAACCTATGAAAAATATACTATACCAAAAATCCGGAAAATATTACTTCATCACATTTCATTAAAATATTCATTTAAAACCACATTCTAGCCCTCTTTTCTGTATATAAGCCCATAGCTCTAGTGTGCATTCACCATCAAAAACAGGTTTCTTCTGATAATCATCATCCTATTCATATTTACATTAAAAGTCACCTATTCATTATCTAGAAGTAGATTATTTTAATTACTCCTTTTGTGTGTAAAGATCTAGACAAAATCAAAATGTCCGCCTTTTCATTATTGTGATTGAAATTAGTTTTCTGGCTGACTTAATTCAGCTTCAACAGCGGGCTTGTACCATATGACACCTTCATTATTTTTCTAATTGTTGCCTTTTCTTTATTTTTCCAGGTGCTATACTATTCGCTGCTTCCTTGACCTGGTAAGGAATACACAGAAGCCACGATGAAAGTTGAAGAAACTGCACTGAGTCCCACCAGCGAAAATGGGTCTGCAGCAGGTAAGAAATTAGAACATTTCAAACGTTTAACACCGAACGGTGCTGAGATTAACACCGAAACTTCGTGAGGGCTAAAAGAGCGGGGTAAGGGCTAAGCACCAAAGTTATTCATTATGTTTTTTGTTATAACACCATTGTTATTTCATTAATTCGATTTTAACACTATACCATACACTTAATTGAGGGTGATTGGATGTACATCAAAACCAATACTGTTTCTATGGTAGCTAAATAATTTGGTGGGTCCATGCATATGAAGCCATGCATTGGTCATGTACATACTTAATAACCCCCGTGTATTTTTTAGTAATCGGTGTCAACACATTCCAAATCGACGTATCTTCCTTTAAATGCATTCAATGCTACTAACCCCCAAAACATATAATGCTTTTTACATCACTATATACACACAGGTGTTACTTCAACACCTATGTATACACCTTAAGGGTGTTAGGATGCCTCATGGTGTTTTGTGATTTCATGAGTTAATCGATTTATAAATAGTTTGCCCTTTTAGTCACCATTGTAGCTTTAAAGGTCGTTTGGTGTTAAGAAAAGGTCATTCATTTTCTCTGAACTAGATCTCACCAACCTCACATAATTGGCATCTAGAACCACATTTTGGTTACGCTCCAAAAACTGTTGAAATTATATTAGAATGATATGAGCCTCTTTCTACACATTCATTCAGAATAATCCAGTTTAATAAGAGATACCTCCATATAAACATTTCATTTTAACATTTCTAACTTAACAATGAACATTATTACGATAAAATGTCTCCGCAAGAGTGTATTGAGATAATTAATAGATAGTGATTTTTTCATTGACGAAGTGGATGTTTCTCATATAATGAAAAAACATCATCGGAATATTGATTTTTGTTCATATTTCGAAAGACAGATTCTCAAAGTACACGGACGCAAAGTCTTTCGAGAAATTTACTCAAGGGCTACTTCAATACCATATTGTATTTTCCATAGTAACATTGTTAGGGTGACGTAAATACGTCATTGTAAATTTCGCCCATTTCATTAATATGTGATGGGCAAGGCAATGGCAATTGACTTACTTAGGTTTATTTTTCGAAAGTCTTTGCGATCAGGTTAAAAGTTTCTTATTCATATCTATCATTGGACATCGGACAGAAAGAGAGAGAGAGAGAGAGAGAGAGAGAGAGAGAGATGGTAGTATAGAGGGATGGGAAGGATAATTAACTTTTACATTTCCACAATCATCGTCACCATTTAAATCTTGTCAGCACTCACGATTTATTTTCATCATCGTCAATCAATGAAACCCCTTCTCCCATACCCCATTAGACCCCTTCCATCTAACTGTCTTCTCTCACGTTAAGTTGTATTTTCGTCTTATTTCTTGTGCTTACATCCCCTAAAAACATCCTCAACCCAGATGGTTCTGGTCTCAAAAGTTTATGATCAAAGATTGCTGCCCCGTTAATGAGAATTAAATAAAGATTGGAACGGGTGCGGAGTGTCCGTCCTAATTTGCCTGATGCGCTTAGGATGAGGTCTTGAACTCCGGAGCGCGGAGATGGGTGCGCACCGGAGCGAGGAGCATTCACGGCTCATCGGAGTGTGACGGTTAGAGAAGGAGAGAGAGAGAGAGAGAGATAGAGATAGAGAGAGAGAGATAGAGAGGGAGAGAGAGAGAGAGAGGAAGGGGAGCGATTGAATGAAAAGGCACGAACTAAATGAGTCCCCTAATAATGGATTGTAAATGTTGCAGCTTGAAAGAATTTTTTTTTTAAATCCATAATTCTATCACTTTTTGCACTGTAAGTACCTTCTATGATATGTCCCTACCTACATGCCATGGAGAGAGAGGGAGATATATATATATATATATATATATAGAGAGAGAGAGAGAGAGAGAGAGAGAGAGAGAGACGGAAGCAGGCAGAGAGACAGAGAGAAAGAGAGAGAGGGGGGGGGGGGAAGAATAGATATCAAAAGATGATAGTCCCAGTCATGATATTTTTGTGTCCACGTACCAGCATCACGAGCCACCAGACGGCTGCGAATCCAATGAATATCAATTTACACGAGTGGCTATTCATTCAATTACTCGTAATTCATAAGTGGCCTGTGAAAGATGGCTTTATTACCAAAACATATCCTCAAAAATCCATTGTACATACGCACAGCCGTATACGATGGGTCTCAAAAGGTATATTAATCTGTAGATAATGATTCATCTTTCGCATTGAGATGCTGCTACTGAAATGTGAGCTTAGGTGATACAAACACGAGTTCGTGGTGGACCATACGTCGGTAGGTGAACGTCAGTTTAGACGTTGCATACCTGGCAATAGGAATCATGTACATCTACATGTATAAACAGTATAATACTCACATTTTCTGACAGTATTTACATCATCGTAATCCTCTTTTTCTACGTTATTATCAAATTATCTAATTCCGTTTTGTATTATCTGATAACAAAAAATATACACTTTATGCGACACCTAGTTCATTACTCTTTCATTCTGTAAATGATGTTGATACTTTGATCACGCTGTTCATTGATATTCATATTTATTACCTTTCTCTTTGCTATTATTAAATCGTTCCCGAAAATTGCCATTACTGACAATCATGGCAAATGTAATACACATGTATGCAGACAAAAATGATAGTTAAAATGCATTTGTTATACTTTCTTTTTCTATTCGATTTATTCATGTCTTTCACTTCTATTCCATAACGCCATTTCCAGTGTATCGTTTTAATTCATCACCTGCAAAATTGACCCGTTCTTAGAAAACGCCATATGATATCACCGAAACTTATTTTTGATCGGTCATCTTGGAGTTCGATCGAAGTCACCAGGCCAGCCAGGGTTTGCTTTCTTTGTTCAACCACATGCTACTTTCACATGGGCAGCACACGATTCGCATAAGAACCTATCATCCTCTGAAGGAATAGAAACAACATGGCTCCGCATGTACTTGATGTGTGAGGTTTTAAAGAGAGGATTGAGTTTTGGTAAAGGTGGAAAATAATTTGCGAGCTTTCTTATTCCCTTTATGTCATGTTGGAAGGAAATTGCAGAAGAAATGCCCCTGGAAAAACACGATTGCTCTTCAAATGCCATTATATTCGAAATATGACGAAATAAAATCTTGCACAATTTATCTTTGACGAAAAATTGATGTCATATAAATGTATATGTGTATATTTAGTCCAACATCCGAATTCTCATGTACAGTGCATGTTACTGTCAGGAAGATAATGAGTCATTTTTTAATTTTACTAATTAGATGATTACAACATTAATTTTATATACAACGAGAATCAACCTTTTCCAGTCGCTTCCAGAAAATATATTTCACACTGCAATCGCATGACTAGGACCAACTTAATCTTTAAGGACCATTTTGAAGAATGAGAATAAAAAACACTCATCTTGCAGCTGACTGTGCCGCCGAACCGCTTACTGTTTCTATCCTGCGTGCACGTATCTTGTTGTAGTTTTGGACGCGTTACATGTTCGGAAGTAGGAGCGTCGAACAACGACCCGCGTCTCGACGTCCTTGGTTCTCTAATCGTATTTCTTAGTTTTCGAGATCGATGTGGAGTACACGCTTCTTTTTCGATTGATGAACATCGATCAGGCGATGACGGAATCATGGGTGACATCTTTTTTGTTCAGTTCTGCTGTTTTCCGACTGCTTCCCTTCAAGTTTAAATATCCATCAGAAATTAAGAGTGCATGAAATTTTGTGTGTTGTACATTGAATTATTTTCGGCTGAATTGATGCATTTTAGGGGTATCTATTTGTGTTTAATACATCCTATACCTCAAGATTGCTCTCGGCTTCATATTAATTTTCCTCTAAATGAGCAGCCATGTTGAATATAACAAAGACTTATACATTAAAACGATGTAATGTAAAAGTCCATTGTTGTTTACTATTCGAACTAATCATCTCGACATAACGGCTAATTATCCAAATTATCTAAATTTCCAAAATGTTATATTTTACCATTCCAATCACTTGAATAAGATGAAACAAATACAATATTTATGCTTAATATGAATAAAACACTGAAACTTTCAAGTTACATCTATGGAAATAACTGCACTTTAGGCCCAATGTTATACCTAATATTAATTGATTATTACTAGTTCAACATGATCCAAAAGGGTGTAGTAAATGTTCAGAACATGCACAAACCTACTTACATCCCTCCCCCATCTTTAGCTTAAGCTGATGCAGACATGTCGGCTTAACGTGTATTAGTGGCAGCGGTGGGATTTAATTAAAGTTCAAACGCACTACATTATACACGCACCCACCAGTACCATGTACACTATTACCATACAACCTGAATGGGAGACGGAGCTCGATAAATAGACGTTTGCGACGGTACGTACGGTGCGAAGGCGGGCAAGAAACGATCGTCCTAATTTATGAGCGATGAAGAAGAGGAGCGGGGAAGATAATTCTTTCCTCGGATTTCAGCTCTTGTCCAATTTAATTCCATTCGATTGCAATGATGGTCGAATTTAGAGCAAGGGAACCGTATTTCTTACATGAAGATGAATGTTCTGAATGCCGAAGACCGATGTAAATTGCCCTGGCACACAGGCGGGCGAGAGAGGCGGAGAGTGAGTGAGCTATACTCCTGCTCTCGACTCGTTGATCCGCATTCATTGTGACGCGGTGTATCATAGCAATAAATTTAAGGACTGATCTCGCTTTTCAGTCTATTCATGAATCATAACGCCCACCAGAATTTCATTTCTCCCCCGAAAATGGCGAATTTATGGATAAAAATGTGACGTTGGTTGTAAATATTCTTCGTTTTCCTACGATGGAAGACAACATGTTTAGGATGATAAAAATGGAAAGAAGCAATTAAACGTAACGTTTCTTTTCTGTAATTGAATAGACAGGGAATTACAAATGTAGTGTTTTCCAGGCCATAAATATCCAGTTTATAATAATCTAAAAGTGATTAAGAAAACAACTTTAACATCTAAGAATGTTGATGGTCATAACGAAAAGCAAGTTAACAATGATGAAATACAATTTATGAACGTTGGGGTGAATGAATGATTATAATGAATGCGTGAGAAAAGTAAAGTGATATAAGAAATTAGAAGATATGTAAAAGATAAATGCTAAAGACGGTATTTAATTAATGAAAGTTGCATACGTAGCATAGTCATTAGATTAATTTACAAGCCATACAATATTATAAAAAGCACAGTAACTGCAAAAGAAAAAACACATTAACCCCAAAATATTGTTTTCTCCTTTTTGTATTCCCTTGTTCATCAACAAGTAATTTTGCTCGAGGCATATCAAGAAGAAAAAATAGGAGAGAAGGGACGGTTGCAGAGGTACAGAGAAGGAGAAATAGAATGAGAGAGAGAGAGAGAGAGAGAGGAAGGGGGGGGGAACTAGTATAAGAGAAATGGAATGCCGACTCTGCTGTCTGTTACTAGTACCGCAAACCCAAATACAACCACTTCTCAATTAAAGGTGACAATTTTATTTTCTCGTCGACTATGGGGGCTCCTTAAACTCAAGGAAAAAATGAAGCAAAATCTTGTTACCATTGCAAGCCATCTAAGACCCTCGGGAAAACACCAGCACCAACTCGCGACATCCGAAAATATTATTCTTGTCGATCGTAGCTTGCGGCCTATATGACGTTCACACTGTCGAATTCATATTCCTTTAATGAAGTGGAGGCCATTTCCTATCATGCGCGTGCGTCTTGCAGTGCCGTAGTTACTGCGATGTGGGGACGTGCCCGCAAATTCTGATATACGGCTAGTGTGCAGATATTCATAAATCGTACCTCTATAACAGAAAATAAGAAGAGAACAGTCAATAACATATACTTTCTTCCTTCTTCACTTGTTTTTCTCTTCGTCACCACCGTATTTTTCCAAAATTGCATTTCGGCTATTATTTTATCAAGTAGCCACACATTTATGAGTTCAGAGACGCGAGGATGTTTTTATAGCGTCCATAATGGGGTTCTCCTAATCGCATTTCGGTTCCCCCATATTGTAAAAACTATGTCAATAGTTGGTAATAGTATTGAATGATTTATGAAGAATATAGACATCGAAATAAAAGAGAAAATTTAATCAAGACATGCGCGGACAGAGAGGTTCAAATATTTATTATATTGCAGGAAAAGAAAATGCCGAAGAGTATCGCCAACGGCGGGAAAATATCTTTGCTATTTTGAAGGAGCCAAGAATATATATTTAAGTGCTAAGTTGCCAAAGCTGTTGTATATTACATTTCCTTACCCTTAAATATATTTCGTTTGAGGCAATCTGCTAGATAATTATGTTTGTATCATTTTTTATTTAAAGAACAAAACAAAAACATAAGCTTACCAAAAAATAAAACATATACATTTGAAAACAGTATTACTTTAGTACTTTGCTGTCTGATAAAATAATGAAGAACATAATGACCCGAATTTACAAAGGACGTTTGTAGACAAAGTTAGGTTTATGTGTGTCGTGTGACGCGTTTCGATGCGTTTCAGACCAAGGTTTGTCTGAACCTTGATCTGAAACGCATCGAAACACGTCATAAACCTATAGGCTTGTCGACAAACCTCCTTTGTGCACTCGGACCGGTAATTATATCTCAATCCTACATTCAGACACAACAATGGTTTCGCTAGAGGCAGGGTGCGGTTCACATTTCCATCAAACGCAGTGATATTGGATGGCGAAGATGAACGTCTGCGAGGGAGGGTCAGGTCGCTCTCAGAGTCATGTCAATTCTCTCATTGAGATTACCCTAACATGAAAATGATCTTATCAGGTTGACAATTCCCATTCCTCATTGGTTACTTAATAATATCAATTGTAATAGTTCTATTTTGCAATGAAATGAAAGTGTGCAATCACTATGCAGAAATAAATGAAAACTTTAACTCTTTCTTTTCGCTGCTCCCCAGCAGGTCTCGCTACCAACGGAACCAGACCATCCAAGGAAATGTGCGCGGGGTGTCAGCGCGCCATCGATGACCGATACCTCATGAAAGTAATGGATCACTGCTGGCACGAGCAATGTCTTCAATGCAGCGTCTGTAGAATAAGACTATCACACTCCTGCTTTGCCAGAGATCGCAAGTTATACTGCAAACTAGACTACGAAAAGTAAGTCCTGTTTTTTTTTCTCGTACCATATTATTGTTCCCATTTGTTGTGACGTAAATTATTATGACGTAATTTATTGTGACGTCACAATGAAAACGTAATAAAACGCTGGATCTCCTAGGTTCACATTTAAGCTTTCATGACCTGCTTTACAGTCTCATTGTGACAGATAACCGTAAAGATAATTATAGTTATAAACCGTTTGCAAAATCGGTATTCTGAAGTTCAAGTGTAAAATGCATTGGATATCCGTCTTCCTATCTCACCGATTTATGATGATGTGCTACAGAGATTTGCTCGGGGTCGATGGTACCCACATCTAATACCCTTTTCTACATGATTTTTTTGCGACCGATGGGGGACGATTCATAGCTTTAGTTTCAATCATCTGTCAAATATGACAAGTCCTTTATTCACATTTCGACCTTTGCATGCCCGCTGCACAATCTATATGCAAGATTATAAAATGACATCGACACATATCAGTCATGCAGTATCCGTTCCTAAATATTTATTTAGCCCCATCGTATGCTAATCCGACTCATCTCTTAATTCATCCCTAAATCATGCAAATCCAGAATCCGACTTTGAGCCGACCCGAAAAATTCTAATAATTCACGGGGCGTGCATTATACGCAGCCCTCCGACCACGCTCCGGTTTAATTCCAGGGGATTTTAAGTGCTTCGCATCAAGCTTTTGTTAAGGGTGGAAGTATTAAGGATGGATTGTTTAATGCTTTGGTTTATTCATGAGGCAGTATGTAATCCTTTCTTAATAATTAATTCCCTGTGGGAAATATTTGCATCCCAAAATACCGTAAAAACAATCTCTAAAAGGTTTCTAGACTTTATGTGGAAAAATACGTGCCTGTATTCAAACTGCTTCGCGTTCTGATTTAACGAAAAACAAGTTCTTAGGTGGCTTTCATTTTTATTCTTTTGGTTTTATACTCGTTGACAATTAGGTCAAGTTTTATAGAAAATGTAAAATGAATAAAATAAGGAGGAAGGTTAGAAAAGGAGGTCTATGTTTATGTTTCACATAAAAAGTGTGTGGTAAATAAAAATGAACAAATAAATAGAGTGTAGCGTACTTACAGAATAAGAGAGAGAGAGAGAGAGAGAGAGAGAGAGAGAGAGAAAGAGAGAGTGAGAGAGTGAGAGTGAGAGGTAGAGTATGAACGTTAAACTGACCATAAGAAAAGGAGCACGATAGAAAAGAAAGCATATTGTGATGTTTGCTTGTTTTGTGCTTTTATGTGGGTGAAAGAGGGGAAGGGAGTTAGGAAGAGAGAAGAGGAAAAAAAAAGAGAATTTGAGAGACAGAGAGGGAGATCTAGAGAGGAAGAGAAACATATCACATAAGACTGTGAGCGCTATCCAGGCCTCAACCATAGTTTCTAAGCTTTATGGAGTCAGTAAACCTCATCACTTTGGCATCTGACTACATGCTTTTCTTTTTATCAAGGTGTAACAAATAAACAAACGAACAAAAAAGAAACCATAAGAGAAAAGAACCACTGTAAATGCCAAAAAATACCTAGTCATTTCAACGTGATCCATTGAAATTTGCTACTTCCCCTTTATATAAATATAGATAAATAAATTACATTATTTATGTCATATATATATCTATTACATAATCATATTCATATTTAGGCCTATATACAATCTAAAGGCCAAGAGTGCAGACGGCTTTTGAATATGTAGTGTGAGAACCAAGCTCTGGGATACCCCCCCCCCCCCCCCCCCCCAGAGACCGAAGAGGCACAGTGGAGGTGGTATAGGGCAGGAACGGTGGTGAGGTTGGAAAAAAGGATGGAAAATGGTGCGGTTTATCGGATGGGAAGGGGGGCAAAGGCGGTATAATTCACACTTGGTGGCGATTTTCAAGCAGCGCCCGGCGGTCCGGCTGAAACAACCCAGGATCTCTGCTTCTCACCCCTGCTCTTGGGGATCGCACCTATGTACGATCTCAGGTATCGTGTCAATAAAGATGAGAACATCCCCACTGCCTTTTGGATGGGGCATTTTGCGTTTCACATTGTGCATCCGTCCACAACGAGAGGAATTAAGAAACACTTGTATTGAATATATTTTGGATGCTTATAGCCCTTACTCCAGGTTTGTGCTACAAGGAGTGCTAGCATTAACATTGTTAGAAAGGAAGTATTGAAATGGCCATTGACTGATTGTAAATGAAAATGTCTATAAGTTGATTATGGTCTTCGGTTGCTTATGTATTAAACTGGATCAAGTGACTATCATGAGGTTAGGGCATGATAGAAAATGTAACAAACTGAATAAATCTTGCTAAAAAATAATTTGAAAATGTCTGGTACAGATGTGGATACACAGGACTACATGCAATCATGTACCATCAAAATTTGATTCAAAGTTGTAAACTATTCATCGTCCTATTTTAAATATGGTAGCATTTCGACAGCAGCAAATAATTTCCACCGGACATTGCTACGATTCTTTCACCTAAACATGCGACAAAAATTAGAAAGCTCATGAAGTAACTTTTTTACTTTGACCTAAAATAGACGTTCTATTAAAAAAAAAAGGCAGTGTGAATGGTCTCCAACGGGGTTCCCTGCAGAACATGGCGTATTTGTGCTGGATTCATAGCCCACTAGGGTTTAAAGAGAAGTGAAGGCCTTGGCAAAGAGTGTATATTAGCATACAAAACACAAAGAATGCACAAGCCTTGGGTCCATGCACACATTCAGCAGCAAAGGGCGACTATAGGCCAGGGCACACAATATTAAAGGGGCACGTTCCCGCCAGTGTAGTTATCGGAACATGCCATCTGCGTAAGAGCCGTATTCTGTTGGTGTCAATAGGCAGCTATAGCGCCGTCCGCCAGCGCGTACGTATTTTGAACGCCCTCTGGAATACGGGGAATATGCCCCTTTAAGCATAGGTGAACAACAATTGAGATGCGAGAAAGAGGTGACTCCTTCGTTGGCGAGTTATTGCACTTTTCCTTATCGATCTGAGTTTGCTTATGGAATGCCTCCAGGTATCCACATAGATTAAATTTAATTGTAATTTTCTGGTAATGAAGACTGCATTGTTGCAGAATCTAAAGCTGTTCTTTATTGTTAGTCATGCATTAAATCTAGCACTGTCCCTCTTGAATAAGCATGTAGTTGCATAATTATTAGCAAAGTGTGAAGAAAAGTGAAATGTCAACATTAATTTTGTTGACAATTGAATAAGGTGCAAACAAAAAGGAAAAAGAAAGAAGCAGAACTATAAAAAAAAAAAAAAAAAAAAAAATCGTGAGGGCAATTTGAATATGCATGTAAAAAAATGTAAGGGTCAACGTATATAGAGCAGTACTCGAAAGTTCAGATCGGGCATTATAAATTTTTAGAGAGGACTACAACTGTATAAGACACACGCACATTGGTCAACAGGAATAAATTGTTTTCTTAGTGCACCTTACGCCTGTCATACTAAATCAGCAGTGCTATCTACCTTAGATAGTAACCTATCAGCAATGAACAGCCATACACATTATCGTTTTTTTTCTTTCCTCCTGCAACTGTTTTGATTTGATAATGTATTAATAGAGCTTAGAATAATTCCCACAGCGTTATAACTACCCACGGATAATATAACAACCTCTATTGTAATGACGCTATCATGATTATTCAATATGGTTTGTTTAAACAAAAAAATTGACAGACATGGCTCATATAAATGTTCACTATTATTATTATTATTTGGTTGTTGGGTTTCGGGATTAGATAAACAACAGTCGTTATTTTTAACGAAATAAGATGTTCTTCTCCGCCGCGGTTTCGATTCTGTTTTACGGCGTTCGTGCACTTGTATACTTTTTTTTCAAGAACCGACCGCAACTACTTGAAGGCGAGGTGAGTGGCCGCTTAGTAAACCTGCAGCTATCAGACGACCCACTGACTCCTAAAATCCAATGATGAACGTTTTCTCTCTATGATGGCTGGAAACGGAGAGAAATTGAGAATGAGTGTGCGAAAGAGACTCAGAGATAGAGAGGAATAGAGAGAGAGAATGGGAAAGGGAAAGAGAGAGAGAGAAAGAGAGATGATATAGAGAGAGAGAAAGAAAGAGAGAAAGATGATAAAGAGAGAGAGAGAGAAAGAGACGATGGCTGCAAAACGGAGAGAAATTGAGAATGAGAGTGCGAAAGAGAGGAAGAGATAGAGAGGGAGAGAGAGAGATAGAGAGGGAGAGAGAGAGAGAGAAATGGAGGGGGAAAGAGAGAAAGAGGATAGAGAGAGAGAGAGAGAGAGAGACAGAGACGATAGCTAGTCCTTCATGTGACGGGGCTAATTTAGCGCACGGAATCCCTCGCTGCAGAATTATTGGCGATCTGATTTCGCTGGTATATTATTCGGTAGATCTGATTAAATCGAGTTAAACCCCAATTGGCGACAGGGATGCGAAATAATGCGATAAATGATTCGTGCGTACAAGTTTGTGTGCGTGTGGGCTTGTGTGCGTGTGGGTGTATTTGTGTTTTATCGGTAGGCAAAAGGGAAAATTAGATGACTTGAGTTTGTAGCAGGGTGGTTTTGTGTAGATTAATAGTATGGGGAGCTGTGCGGGAAGGTTTAATTACTGCTGCTGTCTGGTATGCGGTGGATATGATGCAATCTATCATTCAAAAGGGGGAAAAGAACGTGTAATTGGCTAGGATTTGACGTATAACGTTAGGAGATCCGCAAGGTCTGTGGAGTTTGCTATACTTATTATTGCTATTATTGTACCGGATACCAAAATTAGATATTCAGACATATTGGTAATTCCATGAAGTAGCTTCCAATAGAATTGTTACGGCGAATATTCCTCCAACATTAAATTATCCAGCTATTCAAGAAATTACTGTATTAAAATTTAGTTGGTTATTCCTTTATCATGTTCGTGACAAAAGCATAAGGTAGAGCCTTATTATTTTGTTGTGCTTGCCATGAATTCAGTTTCTCAAGGAACTATTTCTTGAAGATTTAAAGGGATACTAGATTTATTTAGATTTATTTGATATGACAACACCCGATGTAAATACGACCGATCGAAGACATGATGCATAGAGTTGTCATCACAGGTGCAGGCCTGAAGTTCCTGCCTCCACATGAAAAGCAGTAGGTGGGACCACGTGCAAAGCTCAGGCTATCTATTTGCTCGGTTACACGTGCGCTTTTGCACGCGCTGGCCCTCAGAAACGCATGCATGTCGTGTGTGGGGGACATTATCCTGTTGAAGAGAGAACAATTTATTTTCTGAGAGATATTGCTTGAATGTTTTCGTTCAGAACTAAATCGAAATCGACAGAGAATCATGAAACAGCACTCGTGGACTGTTTGTACTCATCAGATCAATGGTTTAAAGGGATTTTAAAATATTCTTTTAAGCTTATTATGAAGGAAATTCATTGATTAAAACGGATAGCAATTTTTGTTTGCTTTAGTTCAAATGGGAACAATTGCTTCTTAAATATAAAATAACTATCATGAAATAACCCCTAAAAATGTTTGACCTTTATGCTTGGCCTATATTGCCAAAAGTTCTTAATCACATTTGCTTTAATTAGGCCTATAATGAAATGTCAGTGGAAACAACATTGCTGTAATAATAATGCTTATATCATTATCATAAGAGCCATTATGATACTTCCAAACGACCGGCTGTATAAAACAGCCTCATAATCTCAAGGAGCAAAATATCGATCAATTTCCGCGCGCATTACACGTCGTCGGAGTTTATATCGTCTGCGATTGTGTGGCATTGCCGGGCAATGCCGGCCCTGTTGAATTCAGTCTTGAGCCGATGATGATTGAGATTATGCGCTGTCTAAGATTACAACGCCGAAAGTTTCTATTCGCGTGTTGGTTGCGTGGAATATTGGGCAAGCCATTAATCTTATTCATAAGGTGCTCACGTATGCGGCTGTGAGGGGATGCTTGAGAAAGGAAGAGAAGTAAAACAGCTTGCCCACTTGAGGAGCTGGACGCCTCAGCCCCGGCGCGCCCGGCCCGGCCCAAGCGGGCTCGAGTGACATGAGGTCTGGTTGAGGGCCCGGATAAGTGGGGTTTCACTGACCAAGGAGGCATATCTCCGTTTCGTAACAGTGCAGTTTACAGCAAAGACAGTAAATCAATGCTGACAATGGTTCATAGATGAGACCACTTATGATTCGGACTATTGATGGTCAGAGGAACTGTGGCGGAAACCTTGCTGACCATTAATCACACAAAAGCGCTCTTCATCATTTCCGCGGATTACGAAACACGACAAAAACTATAAGCAACTATTAAAAGAGAAGGAAGAAAACAAAACTGACCAAAATGGCAACTTTTTGTCGCCCTCTTGAAAATCGTATATACGTTCAATCAATTCTTAGTCTTATTTTATTTCAGGATCATATTGCAATCAAAAATGAATTCTCTACACTCATATTTTGCATTATTATTATTTATTTATTTTCGAATTATTTGTTTGATTTATCAAAGACTAGATTTTATCTTCGATATGCAAAGTTTGATAAATACAGGAATATCCTGAATATCAGAATATTTGTATTACATTGACAAGAAAGCGATCCTCGTACACTTTTTGAGATTAAGGGTCTGCTTGTTGAATATAATTAATTGGACATCTTTCAAATTCTTTAATCATTCTAAACAGTGACACGAACAAATATATCGCTCGAATTAGCTGACCTCGCAATAGGTTCCTCCCGGTAAAGATGTCTTAATAATGATACGCATGCTTTGGGTGCAATACAAAGACGATTCGTGTTACAGGAATCGATGGAAAATAGAGCAAGTTTTGCGGATCCATGATTTTTTTGTCTCTTTGACTTTATTCACCTTTACAAATTCTGAGTACAAATAGAAAAGAGCGTGTTTCTCAGAAACGTGTTTTATCTTTAGGGATAAATACAAGCATCTTCATCAATTTAATCGCGATCCTTAAAAAGGCCACGCATGCGATGTCATTACGCGTCCGCTCTATGAGCATGGTGAATATAGTTCGAAAAATACGTGTCGCGGTTTTGTTTCACCCCCAGATATCTCATTCACATCAGAAAACGATAAATACGGGGGAAATGTAGGATGAGATCTGAAATTGCCTAGCTACATCGTAATCCCTTGTATCCAACGAAATGGCGTATTTTACTATTCTAGTGTAAAAAGGCAAAGTTTGAACCCACTACAAAAGTTGAGGGTCAAGCAAGCATGTCGCGCATACATGCACGAATCTGCAAAAGGCGTTTATTACCATTGCACAATCGACGATAGCCAAGCCAATCGGTGAACCAAATACGTGTTTCATTTCAACAGACTGATATATTTTCATATGTATCTTATTTCAGAGTGATCTTTCTTCAGCTGCCCGCAAGACAATACATTGCTTTTACAACCTTCTTCCGAGCACCCGACGAATAACATAAATTTATTTTAGAGAGCTATTTTATAAATGTTGTCATTATGTATATATATCCTGATAAAAAGATGGGATATGCATGGCAAGGTCTTAAAATTATGACATAACTAAAGCCTTCGTGTTTCAAGAACTCGAAGTTAAATAACTCATTTAAGTCGTTTGCATAATCTGGCATGTTGATATAATTTTCGAGCTTTATCAACCGTCATTTGATGTGAGAAAATGTCAAGATTATGCTTCAAAAAAACTATATTTAATATAAATTCATAGAAAAACTCAATATTTCGAAAATGCATAGGATGATTTTGATATAGGTAAAGGGAATTAATGAAAACCTCCATGACACTAGTAGAGACAATTTTGTGTCGTGATTGGCGTCAAAAACAGGATAAGCCTATACGTCATAGATTCCGTTCTTCCCTCTTGTTTCGTATGATGACGTTCTGTTTTTTTGTTGGGATAGCATTTTTTGTAATGAGTTCGCCAAATATTTTTTCATAATCAACATCAAACACACCATGCAAACTGAACACGCATGTTCGGTAGTACAACCTTATGCGCAAGGATCAGAGCTAATAAATCCCAAGGATAATAAAAATGAGACTGATCGAATGAATGAATGATAGAGAGAGACGGAGGAGAGAGAGAGAGAACGAGGAGGGAGAGAGAGGAGAGAGAGAACGAGGAGGGAGAGAGAGGAGAGAGAGAGGAGAGAGAGAGAGAGAGGAGAGAGAGAGGGGGAGAGAGAGAGTGATACATTGAGTGGAGATACGCATAGACATTAATCGAAACGCAGAAAACTACATCAAGAAATGAGTTTCAGAGAAGGGAGAGAGAGGTATCGAAAAAGTAGAGAGAAGGATGAAGAGAAAGAGGGAGAGAGTTGAAGAGAGAGAGAGAGAGAGAGAGAGAGAGAGAGAGAGAGAGAGAGAGAAGAGGGCACATGATCACCTACAGTGGTTTCATCAAGCCAACTTTAATTCAGCCGTCCTCGCAATACACACAAAACGGAAAGCAGTGCTCAAGCTACGCCGGATATTGCCTCTCTCGCGCCCACATCGCTTGCGCTCCGACCAGCATGGATGAAAACTTGTGAAAAGGGAATAAAGGCGTTTTTTTTTTTTCATTGAGTGAGCCAAAAGTTAGATAAAGAACGCAATAATTCCAGTTCATATGAAAAACGACCGACGAATACATTGTGGTTTTATTTTCGAACTCACTCATAACGCTGCGGGAAACTATTCATATTCAAAGTCTTGTAGTTAGTACATTGTTATAGCAACGCTGAAATTGGTTTGATGAAGAGAACTGATTTATGCTTATCTCAACAAGCTTGAGAAATCATGAATTTCTAAACCAACACATGCATGTGGATAAGCATGAAAAGGATCAACAAAGATATGGACGGGCAATATAAATTAGTCAGTTGATAACAATGCCACTTTCAAAGACTTGAAATGTAGTGTATTTCCATTGGAAATCATTAATCCTAATTATTAAAGATGAAGTCAATGAATTTAATTAGAATGATAAGATAATGGATATAGGTAGAATCTGATGGGGTAATATAACGATAGACCATGACATGGAGAGAGAACAAAAGCTTAGGCTTAAAATGATATCATAGACATAATTAGTGTAAAATAGAGAGAGAGAGAGAGAAATAGAGAGAGAAACAGAGAGGGAGAGAAGGAGATAGAGAGAAAATGAAAGAGAGAGAAAGAGAGAGAGAGAGAGTTACAGAGGAAGATGGCAATTTAACGACCCGATGTTAAGTAAGAGTTAGACAGATAGATAGATAGAGAGAGAGACTGAGAGACAGACATAGTGCTGATGTAGGGGATCGAGGCATTATATTGAATGGAGGGAGAGAAAAAGAGAGAGAGATAGAGAGAGAGAGAGAGAGAGAGAGAGAGAGAGAGAGATAGTAGTTAATGACTACGAGACACGCACAGCATTGTAGAGTAAGAAAGAAAAGAGAAGGGATTTTTCTAATAAAGTGAGTGGGAACCCAGGCTGTAAGCGGACGAGCACGACGACGAAGATTTTGTAATAAGCCGAGGCAGCGTAACAGTGAAGGGCCCTCGTATTGACTCTGGCATTTATCACCCGAGGTCCAGATATGATGATAAGTGAGAACCTTGTGACGGGGTGACTGATCATGACAATTCTGAATTTCACACCTGATCGAGAGTGCTGAAGAGAGATGGAGAGAGCTAGAGAGAGAGGTGGAGAGAAGGATGGAGAGAAGGGCAGAGAGAAAGCGGGAGAGATAGGGATGAAGAGATGGGGAGCTGGAGAAAGTGAGAGAGGAGAGAGAAAGAATGATGAAGGGGGATGTTTCAGGAGACTGGAGGGAGAGAGAGAGGGGGAAATAAGGGGAGGGATATAAGACAGAGAGATAGACTAGAGATTTGTTTTAAAGGAGATGAAGAAAGAAGTGAAAGTGGACGAAAATGTGAGAGAAAGAGTTTGGTGATGAAAAGTTACTGAGCAAACATGAATAGAAAGAAAAGCCGAAATGAAGTACAAAAACATAGTTGAATATAGAGTGAAAGGGAACGGGACAACATGGTTAGAGTATGTAATCATGGTAATCATGTGAAGTAAAGTAGCAAAAAGAATTAAGAGGAAAGGAGACAAGGTGACACAGGAAGAAAGAGATACAGAAAAAGAGAGACCGAGAGAACGATCTTCCTTAGTCCATCATTAACCTAAATGTGTAGTGTTGACTAAGGACTTCAACGCTATACGACTTTCCAGCAAGGCGAGAAAATGCTCTGATATTAATCCACACCTGATCCTAATCAGTCTTTCCTTACATCAGCGAGAAAGAAATATTTGTTCTTAATCATAATCTTACAATATGGTTGGATCACCAAAAATGTCTTCCAATCACATTTTTTTTCGTTTTTGGTCACCTCTCCCTGCGAAAGTATGTTTGTTTTTAAGAAATGAATTAAAGAAAAGACCTAAGACATGTATACGAGACTCACTATCGAACTGGTTGTTTCGTTAGTGTAGTACCACGTTATACAGTGCAAGAAGAATCGACAATAACTTTTTAAAATGATGACTTTTCCGTCTTTATGATGGAAGAGATCATGAAGCAACAAAAAAATAGAAATCTCGTCAAATACATCTCTCGTTGGTGGTACAAACTGTCAATTCAGCGACAAAGTGTCTTTTAAAAGATGTATTTCTTTCAGTGATGATGACTTTTATCTTGTTGCTTGCCGTGTAGTGCGGAGACTGATTTCCAAAGATTGATTGTCTTACATCCTATGTTTGCATCCCCTCTCCACAGCAATGTAACAAGGCGTATAAAACGCACAAGCGAGTCCCTGAAAAAGCAAGCCTCCATGTGCTATAATTTCTCCCCACAGTCTAAAGTCCAGTGGGCTATTGATGGAAAAACAAAACCGCCATGATTAAAGTTTATCTAGCACTCGGCTGTGGCATATTGCTATTGTCGGGGTTGACAAATACGAGAAGCACGGCTTGTATGGATGGCCCCGTGTGCATATACGTCTGGAAAAGAAAGATAAACATTTTGGTTGGCTGGGAAACAAAGGCAGAGATACAAAAGTCGCATGTCTTGATGAATGTCTTAGTGACTGTAAATGCGAGGGAGATTATTATCGCTTGTTCAAAGATTTACCATTCAATAAACATGGATTCGAAAGAATATCTAAAGATACAGAATAATGTGCCATCACTACTTAATACTCACTCAAACTCAAGTTATCATGCAAGAGCACGAAAATGACGACGAAAAATGGAGAATGAAAAAACGTCTTCAACGAGACAGCAAATAATCAGGCGACACGTATCTTCCGATCTTGAAAAAGAGATGTTTCAACACAGTTTATCTCTCTCTCCATCCGTCTTAATTTGTCTCTGATTGTCTTTCTGTCTCCTGGTGGCTCCTAAAAGTAAAAGATTTATCTAAAGAATAAACATATATAGTTACCAAACTTCAGGGAATTTGTTTATCTTTTGAAGATATGAACTTATTGCAAACTTGCACAATCTCTCAATCAACATGAAAACAATGAGATTCCAAATGAACTAATCAACTTTTATTTCATTTCGTCATCAAACTAAGCATTTTAATCACCTGCTGTAATCATTCATGTTCAATAATCTAAAGCCAGTTGATTATTGCAACAACAACAAAAACAAGTTAAACCAAAAACTGAAAAATGGTGTAAATTGAGGATAAAACAGTTTTGGTGTCAATTATTATCATCCCAAATCTGCTTCCAGAAATTATTAAAAAAAGTGATAAATGTATTTAACTTTGGTAGTGGGAAATATCAGTATTAATTGTGTACTTTACTTCTTGCATTATTAAATAACAAATTAATGACACTATCTGTAAAAGCATTTAATGCAATAAACATAATTATGGAACAAGAATATTAATATGCGAATATAGGACGCATCGAGTTTAAAGTTGAATAGCTTGACTTTACTCCACTACTGTGTTTGTCAATAGAAATATTTATAAAAAAAACTAAGTTTTCCAACGATTTGAGAAAGAGTATTATCCAAAAACGATGACAATCATGTCGAGTCAATATTGAGGAAAATACGTATACAAAAATATAAAGTTACTTCACCAACGTATACAATTCAGTGTTGGTCCATTAAAGTTTCGTTTGGTTTGCCAATCCTATCTGCTTCTTGTTCCTAAAGAAGAAAAGAAATGATGAAGAAAACCAGTCTGAAATGACAGGTGTATTCTGAGAAAGCTCTCTCACTTGACGTTCAGTGAAAAGCGAGAAGCGTTCAACACACGTGAGCCTATGCACCCCGCAGGGTATGTGCTACCGAGCGGAACACTGGATGACTGCACCGCCGGCCCTGGCCCAGCGAAGTGCGACCGAGTGATACGCTTGAGCAGCGGCCCCGCTACCCAGCCGTGCTGAGCACAGACAGTCGTCTGTTTTTTCGCCCTGGTGTGACAGGGTGAACCCTAGCTTGCATGGGGAGATGCCTCACAGCTATTCTACGTCTTTTACTTCTTCATCTCTCCTTAAATAATACTCTACATTCTCCAGAGGAATATAAGAAGACTGTACTTTTAAAGGTCTAAATCGACGGCTTGATGCTCTCAAAATGACGACAGAAACTTGAGGGGTATTTATCTGTCTTTGGGAAATCATTTTGTGTATACCATACTAAAACATGTTTATCAGAGATTCATTATTTTCGAAGGGCGTACACATATTAATGGCTTGAATTATACATGTAGGGTATTACAAGGCAGAAAAATAGCTCTACACAACCTTGCGCACCGACATAATTATACAAACACAATCATAAGAATAAATCATTAATATACTGGGCATAATAATATTATTCCTTTATTGTTAACCTTTTTTTTGCATGGGGGAGAAACTGCTTTTAAAAACAGTCCCAAATATAATTTTTGTTATCATAAAAGTTTTCCCCCTGTACTGCTATTTTGAATATTATCGCAAAGACTTCATAATCATCTTGAGGCAATTTCAGTAGCCTTTTTCGTCACCCATTGAACTGTGCATACACGACAATGACGTATGACGTAATCCGACATGATTTCTGAACGCAATACAGTAAGTATTGACAATGTCCTGAAATTTGATTTCTCGAAAGTCTTTGCGATTGTGCCCATGTCATTCACCACTGCACTATATACACACACATAATGTGTACGTATAAATTATGAAGGGGCGGATGAATCATAATTACAAAATACAGATTTGTACTTTAAATATTGGTGAATATGCAGGCTATTCTGTACCTGAAGATATTTCGTATATCTCATTTATTATCTCATTCTATCCGATAGTATAAATACTGTCTGCAATCATTGGCGTCCTAATCCTGGAGAAGTTATTACCTGTTCAGTGAAGTGATAAGATGTCAAGTACGGTATATTTCTGCCTATATGTCTCGAGTCACAGGCCAACTCCTCCGTTTCCCACTGTTCCGTGATAACTGTGAATGATTTCGTAACAACCAACCCCCCCCCCCCCCTCCGGAAACATATTGTATTTATTTGTATTGTATTTATTTTCCGTCATTTAAAAATACATCAACATAATATCATAAAGACACATTTATAAAAAATAAAAAAAAGACGGAGGGATGGCCCTACTCAGCGTTGTTAGCATAACAATGCTGGTTTACAGAGGGGTCCCTATAGACATAGAAAACATGAAAATAGATATTACAAAAGTAAGGAAAACTTACAGCAAAATAAGAACTTACAATAATGATAAGAGCAAATACGAGTAAAACAAGAAACAGGAGAGAAATATTTACGATATACAAGAGAGAAAGCTAGACAAGTAAATTATTTATTTAGGGGGGCATGGTCACTACAACCCCTTTTTAAAAATACTTCTTCGTCCTACCGCACACTATACGATCTGACTACGATCTGACTACGATCTGACAACGATCTGATTATGGAAGAATTTCGAATACCATTTTATATAAACATTCATTCATTCATTGTGATGTGCTAGGGGGTGACGGTGGAGAAAGAGAGACGGAGGGAGAGAAGAAAACAAAACATGTGGTTGTGACTACATTCCCCCCCCCCAAAAAAAAAGAGATCAAAGCCAACATCTTTGTTGAACATAGAAAGTGACAGAGAAGGCAGTTGTAGAGAAAGAGAATGAGAGAAAGCGAGAGAAGGAGAGAGAGAGAGAGAAATAGAGAGAGATAGAGAGAGAGAGAGAGAGAGAGAGAGAGAGAGAGAAGGGGGGGTGGAGGGGAGGGGGAGAGGGAGAGAAATAAAGTGAGAAAGCAGGCAGAAGAAAGAAGGGGTAGATATGGAAAGTAATAGATAGTGAGAGAGATCATTTCGAATACAAAGGCAAGGTCTCACATTCCTACTCGGGATCATATGAAAGTGATGTCGAAACTCTCGAACATTATCTCATGTCTGCATCAGATACCGCCAAATCCGCTCACTTTTCATTATTATTTTCTACATATTGACAGCCTATACTTTTCTCTCTTCATACCCATTCCTCATTACTTCGTATATAGGTATCATATGAGAGCTTCAATAATTATAGGAGTTTTGTACGAATCTACGATAATGGGAAATTAGCAAAAACACAAAAAATTAGATGTTCTCTTTTACAGATTATTTAGGTTGCCATATGAGAAACCCTTCGAATCATGGTTAAAATGTGCCAAATTCATGATATCAAGTCGACATACCATTTTTCAAATAGAGTCAGGTGATGTGAAACAGTCTCTCTTCGTATGAATTCACTTGACTTGGCTATTGTCTGGAAGCTAATGTTAAAGGTCAAACGTTTATGGCTTTTTAACTACTTGATTGTTTGCAACAATTTTAATTAAGGTCAACCAATCGGAGCCATTACCTCGACCTACGCCAAAATCAAACCCAACCGGGCTTCCGCCATTTTGCTCTCCAAGGGCTAGAAAAATGATTGATACACTTTTAGCTGATTCGCGTCCATATTTTCACCCATCATTCCCTTGCCCTTGGGTCACACACGTTTCCAAGGAATCAGCGAACTGACAGGCGACCCTCACACGATATTTCGCGAAAGTCAATACCGTCAAAAACACAATCGCAATATGATATTGCAGGAGCCAGAGGCCTTGGCGGGGATAGACGTACATGCAGTGCTACCCGACGTAGGATATAGAGTTTAAGAAGTAGGCGCCACTTTCGGTTCATTTTATTTCGCGACATAGTGTTCGAGGAAAACAAAATGCAATACCCACCCGCAGCGCATTGCTTTGATGTCTCTCATGAAAGGATGATGGTTTAACAGCTTGAATGTTAAAATAGTGCCTATGATGCAGACTCTTTATTTAAAACTCGAGGTTAAGGTTAAGATTACAATATGAATCAAACATAAATACGAATATTATTTGTTTATTAGGAATATAAATATTGTTCATATTCTGTTTCATTAAATAGATATTAATCAAGGTAATGAATCAGACATGAGCTTAATACATACACATAGACTTAACATAGTAAAGAACTTAGAGCAACATTTCTATTCCATTAATAACTGCCTGCTTTCTGTGGCTCGCTATTCTTTTAGAGTTGAAGTTAGTAAATGTTACCCTCTTACTCTGGGCTTGTTACGTTGGGGTATTGTTTTTTAAAGATGTTTAAATGGTATGACCTGCAGATGCCATAATCGAAAGAAATCTCTGTCACATTTTGTCCAAAGAGCTCAGCAGAAAAGTGCAAGGTACGAATTGAGGAAGTAATAGTGTCAGTCTTCGTCACATCCTTTTGACCGTAATGATAGAATTTGATATAAACCTACACCGACTATTCTTTCTTTCTTCTCAAACGGTTACAGTTTGATGTTTGTTTTATGTTCCGGACGGCTCTCGGTTTAATTTCACGGTCTTTGACCACTAAAATCCGGCGACTGTATGCTACCTGTTAGGAGATAGAACACAATATACAGAGGGATGAGTGAACGTTTGTTGTTTTTCTAAACAAGGTTCTTGCCCATCGAGGGGCTGCCAAACCTATGTGCAAGGGTTGTATGTCATCAGGCAATACGGTTGGTGTTGACAGGCCTTGGTGCGAAGTCGACGTTTCCCAATATGCACCACTGTCCTAAATGACTATTTTCGAAGTCAGACCAGACTAGAACAGTACCATTAAGAGGTCTATGGACTAATTGAGATTTTGAAACCTCAGTGGTCAACATAAAAAATATGAACACATTTAGAATACGTGTATGATGACGCCAATTTGGCAATTTTAGTTTCTAAAATGAGTTCGGTGCTTTGAGATGGTATACGTTAAAGTATCGACTCTAACTTAAGTCTCTGTATGCGATATGCGTTTGAATATAATGACGTGATTAGTTGTACTGATGACGTTTGAACTCAAGTGATCTTTTTTTGTGATTTTGTTTTGACGTCAAGTGAATTTTAGTGTTTATTTGAAGTATTGTTGTAATGACCCTAAAGTCAGGACAGAAGGCCCAATTGACGCCCACGGAAGTGGTTAGAAATGTTTCTGTTGAGCATTTTTGTCATGTCATACTAGAAGACTTGAAGACACACGGGCCGTGTTCAACCTGTCTAATGACGACCAGGTGATGTTTTTGTTATGCAAATGAGTCACTACGGTGGCAGCACAAGATAGACGAATGGCCAATCAGCGCTTGAGCTGAGGGGAAAGATTGTCACCATATCTTACGTCTCTGCTTCACTGGTAGACTGGTGATCGTGCAGTTCTCAGCCCGCAGGCGAGTTTCACGACACTTTACACGGCCGAGCGGTAGGAGCAACGAGCGCCTCAGCTCCCCGGGACAAACTCGCATAGTCGTGTGTTGACACAGCTACACAGCAACTCCTCTTCACCACTCTCTCTCTCTCTCTCTCTTACTCAAGAATGAATGAAAGAGAGCCCATTTACATTATGTCTTGTCTTTCTATAGATGAGATGTCAGGAGGAAAACAGGGTTGCTTTAACTAGGGTTGCTATAGTGACCTTGGTAACACCCTTTGTTTTTCCATCGCTCCCTTAAAAAAAGATATTCTGGAGAGAAAAAATGCAAGGAAATAGAAATAAGGCTATAATTTCTGTATTTCGGTCTTTTGGAGTCATAATAATTATGTACAGAGTAATGTTCTTGATGCAAAGTGATTGAATAAACAGACAATTAAAGCAGTAATACGGAGACAATTTTGATGAAATATGAAGAAAAAAATGGGACCTGTTGGAGAGAGAAAGAGAGAGAGAGAGAGAGAGAGAGGGGGGGGCATTCTAGCATTTCTATTGAAAAAAGGTTACTGTTCCTCTTAGACAAAGCAAACTATACCTTTCGTAAATGTTGATCATACAATTCAGTATAAGAGCTTTACCACCATCACCACCATTGCACTCAGTGTGTGGATTACACGTAACCCAACAAGTTACTATCTACTAAAGATCGTACGGAGATGATTTTTTTTCTCCCCTCCAAAGCTCATGCTGCCGAAAAATGTCCTTTTAACCAAGACTGGCTTTATAAATATATTTTGTTTGATTGATTAATCAAGTATGCACAATATATGCTTTGCCTCTTAATGATTAATGTGACAATAAATGTTAGAGGGAAACATTAGTGAATGAAATGTATGATTATGTCAGAAATATAACCATCCCTTGTAAGAAGTAACCGTTTTCAAAACACGTGAAAATGTATTTTTATTCGAATAATCTGTGAAGAAATAGGCATAACAATCGTTTAAAACCCTTTTAAAGCACCAAATGACAATAATCCCGCTTACTAAAGAGTTCTTCGTCTCCTCTCACAGCTGAATTCACGTTTTCTCATGAGTCATTGCCTCTGATATCAGATCCCCCTTTCTGCAGTCCAGAAATCGATTTATGCTAAACACCCGGATGCAATATCCCGTATATTGATATTGGCGTGGACCAGTGTTAGTCTATGGTCACAATGTAACTTGTATACCTACCTTCGCGTGCCAGTGCATTGAAAATGTATGCATGGCACACGCCATAGGTATTGCGACCACCACGGCGGTTGACATAAGTGCATTGACTCCAGAACCAACTTTTCCCCTTAATAACCCTTAATCAGGTAAAGATCTCGCGTGCGCAGTATCATAACCTCCACCATAGTCCCACCAAAGCTCTTTTTGTCGGGCGTCATGCGGCAAGATGAGAGATAAAGGGGGACGAATAGGCTGCGAAATAGGTTCACTTAATAGACACCAAACGATCGCCGTGGTGAAGCTAACTCTAAGCGCTTACCCGGCTGGGCCAGAGCTATTGTAATCAAAAATTCACTCCAGGCGCAGTTTTTTGTTCGCTTAATCTTCACCCAATTTGCTGCTTCCGTTTTCCATGGCGATTCAAACAAGAGGCTGAAATTAGCGGAACGATGCGATCGAGCCGGGCGCTCGAAACTTGCCGGCTAGTTCATGACTTGTTATGCCGTGGCGTTGTATTTTATGTAAATTAAAAATCGCGGTGGAAAATAATGTTTGAACTTTACGGAAAAGTGCAGCTATTTATAGAATTTTCCACACATTTAATTTACACTTGATCTCTGAAAATGAAAACAGCCATGACACAGCAGAAGAGTTCTAATCCTGTAATTCCTTGAAACGATGGCACATTCATGTTAACGCGATAGCATAAAGGTCTAAGCCATTACCAAAGGGTAACCACTTGTGCAATGTTATGACACTAGATAGTGCATATGATGATGTTCTATACCGTTTTCCTATATAACGCACTGCATTCAAATAGAGCTTACACATTAAATGACTCCAGTGTCAATAGCAGGTCAGGTCTACATAACAGTAACAAGTTTACAATATAGGAAAGAAAAGACTAAGATTTTAATAGAATCAAAGGTTTGCAAGAAAAAGAATAGAAATGGAGACACTGCAGTATGAAAACGGGCGTTAACTCTGTGTCTAGGTAAACGATTTAATGTCCATCAGGCTCTTGCAATTACAAAATCTTTGAAACGTTCCTTCTTTTGTTTTAGATTAATCTTACTACATTTTACCCCATTCTACAAAATTTCTCCCGAAGACGGCATAGTGCTAAAAAAGAAAACAAAACAAAAAGGGTTTACTGGAAGGAAGATGAGGGTAGGCCGACTTCGTTCTGTAATAATCATTAAGATAATTATACACGAAAGAGTGCAACATTTATACTAAGTATGTTAGAGCAATATTGTTTAAGTCATCGGAAGTATCCTGGAAGTATCTAATTAATGCCGACCGTCCTTAAAGACAATCCTTACTCCCTCAAAAGTGCAACTGACACACCCCAGACTCCATCTTCCGACTGTACTTTAACACATTTTGTTGGGCATGACGGTTTCTTCAAAGGGATGAGTGGACGTAAGAAGTTCCACTTTGTCACCGACCGCTCTTACTCTCCCCTCCCCCATGTAATTTCCACTGTCTTTGATCCTCAACGTGTATGATAATGACAGGGACTCTCTGTGGCTAGAATAAATGGACGAAACATTCACGGCGGTGTCAGTCTTCTCAAACGGGGCGCGTAATTACAGGCCCACTCCCCTTCGCGAATATTGCCCGAAAATATACCAAACCACATTGCAGTTGCCCAATATGCAAAGGTCTGTCGTTGTCAGGAATTCAATTAATCCAATTATGAAGTAACAAGCAAGTTGTAATTAAGCATGGGCCGCACGACTCCTTGAAGTTTAGCGCGCCGAATATCAAAGGTCAGGGAAACATCCGGGCACCTTGTAACATACTTGTTAGCAAACATGGCTGAAAGTGCGATGACGTCTTGCGAGTTAAATAGATTTTTAAAATAAATTAATAGTAAAGGGTCAGCTTAATGGGAAATCCAAACTGCATGCTTAACAGTTTAGTGCCATGAAGTCTTGTTCAAGCTTTATTAGACCTTGAGCAGTGGCCTTTGATCATTTTGATGTTTCAATGATGTTAGTTTACACATTACGTATACATTATTTTCATGTTATTCCACATTAAAGAAACAGTTCCTAGCTGTCTAACATGTCTAAGTCTTGATTTTGTTTCATATACAAATATGACAATAGTTTTAAAATAAGTAGACCTAGTGGAAGATTCCTCAAGTATGCGTAGGAAAATAAGATTATTGTATATTTTTAATATGTTCAAAGAATCTGCAATCTGGTAATATTTGTACAGGTGGAACCCTTTTAGTATTAACATCAGATCAGATAATGATTTGTGTCTTTATTTTGTGCGTAGCCAGCAAACTTGTAATGTAAACATTTAGATTGAGTTTTAAGATGTATAATCCATGTACTTGTAGTTCCTATATCTACAATTTCAATTTGATTTTGTTTCCTGGCGAAAGTTGGCAAAAGGATTTGGATCCATCAATCGAATAAAAAGGGAAACGTCTGCGTAAAGTTGTCTCAAGAGGCAAAACAAATCCTAATTCCCTCTCAATGTTTTTCTGTTCGTCGAAAATAATGTTAATAGGGATGGACAAAAATGCATGCCTGCTCACGTGCTGGTCGCCATGGAATACCCTCTTATGAATACTAATTACATCTCAGGGCCAGCGTCGACTAGTCGAAACAATTTATCCTCATTGAGGGTTTTGAGGAGGGAGGAAAGGGAGGTTGAATCACCGCTAGCAACACAGATCTTCACTAAAACGTTTTCAATCACGCTGGCTTGATGACAGCCAATGTTCCAGATTAGCATTGCTCATTTTGTCCTAATTTGGTGACCCATACATCGTGGACTACGTTGCTCGGGCCGCGTCTTATTTTTTCGTACCACGGCGAGGCCAGATTGAGCTCGCGAGGTAAACCTGCGCATGCGCACTTGCAAAGGAAACCAGCGCATTCGCACGTGGAATCCGGTAGGGTGACTAACAGGGTGATAGTAATTATACAAATCAATCTGTCATCAACTCATCGTCAGCTCAATCGGTAAGGACAGCGTGTTACTATTAGAACTTTGGAATTGACGTGAGGGTTCAAACTCTCAGTTTATTTAGTTTTTTTGCCTTTATAAATAGTGAGGCAAAGCAATAAATAATCAAAGTCGAATTGTTTGTGACCTCTTTGCAAGCACTCATAGCTTGTTATGTGTATGACAATGAGTTCATACTGGAATCTGGCCTCGCCGTGGTACGAAAAAATAAGACGCGCTCGGGCCTTACACCAGTCTGGCGGGTGCCGTTGCGACATACAGGAGACTATACTATACGAATGGCGGACCGCCGGACCTCTTTCTTTGTGGTGAGGAAAATCGGGTCGAAATAGCCTCATAATTGGAGCAATTCGTGAGCCTGTTTTCAGGGATCGTTTTGACAATTTGCTAGTCTCCTTTTTCCCCCTCCAGAGAAAAAAAAACCGAATTCCCTTTCTTGTGGTAGATATACAGGGCGCTGTTGTATGAAGTGCTAAATGAGCACAAATTTGACTTCAATTACCGGATAATGCAATTCAATTTAGGCTCCTATCTTACTCCAGGCTGCGGGCGAGTGCTTTTCAATAAAATATCAATCGAATTGGTATTCAAATCTTAATCAATCTGATTACATGATGATATCCATGGTCAAAAGTGTTCGGTTGGGCTCTGTTTTCTATTCTCTCTCTCATCACTCGCTCTTGTCTGTCGCGTGTGTAGTAGGCGAGTACAATCGGACATGCAGATGTTCGTTCTTTTAACAAGGTTTAAGGGAACTAGAGGCCCCAATAACAGTAGCAGATCACGGTTGTATATGTCTGCATTCCGGCATGTATCGACCCTGCTACCGTACATACACCGACCAGTTTTTTAATTAAAAATCCTCCATGTGCCGAATGCATGTATGGGATTAGAGATGGCGGATTTGTGTTCTACTGACAGGGCTATTAAATAGCACATCACGTGCCCGCTCTCTCCCACTCTCCTCATCTCTGTTTCTATCTGTCTACTCTCTGCATCACGGTCTCTGTTTCTATCTTTGTCTGCAGTACTTGTCTCTCATCTCTCTCTCTCTCTTTCTCTCTTTCTTTCTCTCTCTCTTCCTCTCTCTCTCTCTCTCTCTTTCTTCCTCTCTCTCTCTTTCTATCTCTCTCTCTCTATCTCTCTTTCTCTTCCCCCCTCTCTCTCTCTCTCTCTTCATTCTCTTCCTTCTCTCCCTCCTCCCTCTCATCCCCGTTCTTCGTCGGCATTTAATCATCTAACACTTTCTGTTTCTGTCTCTACCTTACAGTTATCTTCGCCTCTTCACATCCCACATTTCATTTGCTCCTGTATTTTTGTCCAGCTTCTGTTCATTTTCTTCTCGTCCTTTTTAATAAATAGCTATATCCCTTTGCCTTTCTTGTGAAGTTGAGTAGCTGAAAGCGTTTAGGTATAAATACAGTTATTACATATTTTTAAAGTTAATTCAAACATGCTCCCGAAGTATGTTTACGGCTTGATTGGGATTCTTACTAAATCCCCCCTCTATCTTACACGCAAAAATATCTGGCCCAGAACTGATCCCCCAATGTAACGATGATATGTAATCCACCTGTCCACCTTATACCAAAAGAAACCCCATGAACCAGTTTACTCTCAAACCAATGTATAAGACCCCATTGAATAACTTCGAATGGATTACGAAATGAATCTGTCAGTAATACTAACTACATTTTGTTTTCTTTCCATTTCTCTTTAGAACTATCTTTAAAAACGTATTTTTCTATTTTTAATATTAATCCGTTTCTTTATATTTTACTCTTGCCTGTAATATCATCCATACGTGATGCACTCTATTTTCTTTACTTTCTCGATATATTTTCTGCATATATATATCTTTGATAGTTTTCAGCCTTGGATGTATTCATAATGCACTTAACCAACCATAGGGATCAGCATTTACTTAGAGAATCCAAAATAGAACGTTTCCAACCGGCAAAACGAGAGAGGGGAAAAGGGTACAAAGTTAAAAGATCCAAAGATTAATTCATGGTACTTTATACCAAATGAATTCACAAGTGTCACCCGAACATTTACCATGATCCGTGCACTTAACGGAAACATTTTGTTGAACAATCTGGCAAATTCACGTGCATCAGCTCTCCTTTTGAACGACATATGGTCGACGATGGCATATGAATATATTATTGCCGCTCAGCGTATATAGCTTGTTGTTCAAATAAAGCATTTTTTACAATTTTCCTCAGGCGCACGACAACCATGGAATTTCACTAGGTGGTGTTGACTTGGCAACGTAGGGTTATGCTCGCAAAATGGCCAATATCGACAAGCTGAGTCTGAATTAAATATACCATCTTTGGTCAAGTCTAACAACTTTAGCTTTCGTTAAAACAATATAGCTGAACAATGGTCATAATTATGTACTCTATAGAGCCATAGGTCGACGCAGACAGAATAAATAAGGGGATAACTCTGTCATCCTTTGTGGGGTATTTCCGAACATCGATCACCTTTCAGCTGCATCGTATTAGTAGAAAATAGGACAATGCCCCCTCGCAGAGTTACAAACAACAAGAAGAATCCACAAATATTAGTTCGGCATTACAAGCTGAAGTGTTACCGAGCCGTATTTGCTTTAGTCCCATCCATAGCCGAAATCTGCAGGGTGCTTGGAGAGGGCACGGACTATGTGCTCGCTTTACATGCCCCGAGAGTGTGCGAATTTGTCTACGTAAACACTCGAGATACAAAGAGGGGCGGTATATATTTTTAAGGAAGGGGTGTTAATGTTGCCTCTATTGACCGACAGATAGCCTCTGTCTGTCTTGGAATAGCAACCCTTACAGGTATGGTAAATATGGAACATAGGTGTCAAGTGCTGATTCGGGCGCACCTGTAGCCCATCTAAGGGAAGAGCATGGAGGCCTCTTTTATCTCTCAAGGCCGAAGAATGATCGAAGCTTCCTTAACCCCTTGACTGCTGAATTTTTTAATTCCCATAGGCTTAATACAGTGACCACCAGGTTCTAGTTGTTAATGGGTTAACACCAAGTCATGTCAATGATCGAGGTATATCTTCTTATCCACATTGAAAAAGGCCTACACCATAGACTATAATCAAACACGCTACTTAAAGCCGTCTTAGTCAAAGGAAATGCAGACCAATTTTATTTCTCCCAAGACCAAGGAATGATCCAACCTTCATTTACATTAAAGCATGCTATAGAAGAGTGATATTTTTTCTTCTAAGATTTCCCTTGAAACTTCAAGCTTCTTCATCTACTCCATCAATTTTGTTAAGTAAGTTTAATCACACTGTTTTAATGGAGAGATTTCTGTTGCTCAGTTCGCATGTCACATGACATTACGGATACGGTTTGGTCTCGAACTCGAAACTTAGTGATACACGGTCCTGCGACGCAACCACTAAGCCACTATACGCTGTACACCACATAGTCCTAGACTGCTAACAAAGATACCCTAAACCATGTAAACTGCCTCCTCGTCTTCCATCTCAATGTACCGTTAGCGGTTGCTAAGATGCCACTTTCCTCCTTGCGAATGTTTCCAAACCATGCGCACGTGTGCCGAAGAATCGACGCTCCTAATTGAGTTGCTTGATTTCATACGACTGACAGTGTATAGGATCACTGCGTCGTGCGTTTGTTTTCCATCATCTCTTTCTCTTCTCTCTCCTCGTAACTCGGGTAAATCTATCGAACAGGCTATTCGTCTCCATCCATCTTTCTCGCATGTTCGGATCGCATCCATCTCCTTCGGATTTGTATTTGTCCCATTCCATAAACCATTCTTCGTGTCTCTATAATCTCTGCCTCGTTTTTGAATCCGTACACGCATAACCCGTTAAAGCGGGCAATAAGTCATTGAAAGAAAACAAAATCTTTTCTGTATGAGATTTGAAAGAAGGTTTACTATTTATGGAGAATTTGGATGACAATGTTCTACCAATTTTATACCTGGCCCCCATTTCCTTTGGTGTCACCAAACCATTCGCCGTATTTCTCCTTTATCCACAGCTCAATTATTCTCTCATTTTGTCCCTTTCTCTCTACCTATTAAAGTAACCATTTGCCCACTCCCTCTAATAATAATGATAATAGTGGTGTCTTGTATAGCGCTCATGTCTGGCACATTGCCACTCCTGGCGCTCCCTTATCATTTCCCTGGCTCTAGTATGGATGTGGCTACGGCGTTCTAGCATTTCAAGGACCTAATTCCTGCCAGGTACCCATTTACCTCCCCTGGGTGGAGTGTGGCAATTGTAGATTAATGTCTAGCGAAAGGACGTTAGTGCTGCCTCTCTGTCTCTGTCCCTCATCTCTCCGTCTCTTTCCCCTCTCTTTGTAGTATCTTTTTATTCGCACTTTCTATCTCTTTCTCTCGTGTCTTTGTCTTTCTCATCATTATTTATCTTCTTTCTCCCCTTCTCTCTCTCTCTCTCTCTCTCTCTCTTTCTTCTTCACCACGCCCTCCAAATAATTACACTCTCTATATTTCCGTCTTCACCCTGTCCCACTTTGGCAGGCTCTCTCCTCTTCATCTTTCTCTCTCCCCTCAAGCTTCTCCTGTTTCTGTCTGTCTGTCCCTCTATCTCCATATTATCTGTCTATGGCTATATCTCCCTCCCTCTCTCCATCTCTCTTACTCATACCATCCACCTATTTTCCATGCTCATCCTCACCGATCATTCCGAGGGCCTGTCATGTCAGGGCCCTCCAAACGCACGCAGCAAGCTCGTTGGAGGAGGAAGATGGTGGGAGAGAGAGGGGAACGCCACCTGCATCACCATCTGAGTTTTGGATCACTTCCGAGATTAAGCAGATTCGCTCGCACGAGCTGCTATCGCCCAAAGACAGAATTGATCTATTAACTGATATCATTTGACACAAATGGAAATCACGAACCTACAAGAAGGTTGCCCAAATCGTGCAAATGAACATGATTAAACTGATGTATGCCAATGATAGCATTAGTTTTGTTTTAATTGGTAAGAAATGAAGAAAGCGGAGAGACGTGAATATTGTAGACGATAAACATGGTAAATCCTACTAAAACCAAGAGGTTAAGAAGTGGTGAAGAGAGAGAGAGAGAGAGAAAGAGAGAGAGAGAGAGAGGGAGAGAGAGAGAGAGAGAGGGAAAGAGGGGGTGGGGGGGGAGGGGGAGTAAGGGGTTTGGAGGGGGATGATAACACTATCATGTATGAGACGGATAGTAATATTTGAATATTTCCTATAAATAATATCTAACAAATATAAAACAAAAAAAGACATTTAAAGAGGAAATAAGAGAGAAAGAGAGAGAAAAGGAATATGTAGAGAAAGTGAGAAATGTGTAGCTAAGAATGAATAGAAAAACGGAAGTGATAATATAACGTTGTGAAAGAGAAGGCACACTCTATATCTCCGGGACGATATACAACAACATCACCTCGTTCATTATTGGCTCGTATGTAAACAACAATAAAGTCATGAAATTGGCGCCACTTGCAGTCTCTAAGTAAAGTCTATATTCCTATAACACTATTTTATACTGTCACCCCCTTTCCCATTGTTCTGTTGCCTTATACCTCTCTTCTCTTTCATTCACTTCTCGTTATTTTTTTTTCTCCCAACAATGCCTAAACGAATACGTTTTTTGTTCTTTCATTTAAGCCTCCTTCACGATAGTTCCTGCTATTTACATGCTGTTGTTGTTGTAAATGCTTTTGTCCATCCTTTAGCTACGCAATGATAACGATATTACAGGACTCTCACGCAAAATGCTTTGATGTTAATTTGTGTCTGTTTTTTCTCGATACAACTGTGTTTCATAGCATTTAATTGTCTAAATTGCTGCTTTAATTTGTCCAGGCAACGTGATATGTCTCACACTTAATCCTTCCAGCTTTGGAGCTGATTTTAAACTCATACCCCGACGAGTATCAAAGTGTTTCACATCGCCAGAGCAAGCCACTCTGACACATTACCCCCATCGCTGACAATGACGGATGGCAGTTGAAACATAGATCGCAAAACAATTGGATTACATCAAAGTGAATAAATGGTTGAGCTGCAAAGTAGCGGCATTACTTTGGCAAATCCCTCTTTTTAACATGCACTTCGGTGTTTAGGGTCGCCTTGCCTGTCTAGCGCGTTATGCATCGGGGCAACGTCGGGGCAGAGGGGCCATTGAAAAGGGGATGAATGTCGAAAGCCATTTGGATGAAAAAGCTGCTTTTGTCTATCTTTCACCCGGCTTTTTCTTTTGTGCTTTCCTTTTTTTTCCTGTTTCGCTCAGCATATTCTTAATCCATGTCGGTCGGAGCGATCACTTGAGCGCTGACGAGAGCGACAAAACGGTGGCTTTTAACGGTGGGTAGGATTCCTGAATAAGTAAATATGCCCAGAAGCGTCAATGGGGTGTCTTTAACATAATCCCTCCTTCCACGCCTTCTTTCTCCTTCTCTTCTCTATTTCCTTGCCTTCATCATCCTTTCTTTTCTCTCTCTTTCCCTTTACTTCTTTTGTCACTCTATCTTACTCTCCCTTTTTTCTACCTCTCCTCGATCCCTACTTTTGCTTTCGTCATCTACGCTATTTCGGCTAGCCTTGTTTTCTTCTGTCACTCTATCTGTGTCTCCCTCCTTCTTCTATCTCATTTATGCATTCTTTTTATATATATTTTTTTTATCGCGCTCTCTTTCCCTTTTTCCTATCTTACTTCATTATCCCTCTTTTAACGGGCTATTTCCCTATCCTTGTCTACTTCGCTTTGTATATGTGTCTTAATTATACTCTTATTATTATTACTCTTTCTCATCTCTGAAACATATGAAAGAAAGAGGCAATTATATATGTAAACATTATGAAGAGAGAGAAACACTATCTTTCTTTGTTTAGGCACCTTATAAACCGAATTATTTTCTTATTGTATTCGAAAAACGAACAACTCTTTACTTTATTTACATCCTACAGTAGACTACTTCTTTTCCCCTTTTGTAAACTAATGTGAATCGAGAAATAAAATCATACTTGCTGGTCCTCGTCTGGTTAAAGTCGTGAAGCCCTCACTGTGGACTATTAACAAATATTGTATTTATTATTTTGTACACATATCGGCTATTTGATGTAGAGGTTTCCCTTTTCTCAAGTATTCTCTGCCATTTTTCTTTACCCCCTTTTATTCATAGTCTAATTCCAATTATTCGTTACCCCCACTCCGCACCCACTAACCTCTTTAGAAAAAGAAGAAGGAAAAAAAAAAAGAATATGCGCGTGGCTAGCTTTTGTTTTTCCTCGGCAAGTAACAGCGTTAATGCGTCTAGTCTTGGATGGGACTTAAGCGAACCGGGTACGGATTAAGCGAGTGAATTGTGTGTTTTTTTACTTGGTATGTTTGTCTAGCAATACAACGGATGTACGGTCCCAAAGTACTCCTCCCGACTGCTACAAGATGTTAACGTCAGCATGGAAGAAAGAACGAGAGGGTCACTGAAGGAGCAAAGAAGAAAGAGAAAAAGAGAGAGAGAGAGAGTAAAAAAATCCATATGATTCCGGCGACAAAGTGCCCTTAACGATTGGGAGAAATCGGAATTGTAGAGTGGCAAACATGCCCGACCCACCCCTGAGGAAAGTTCGGCCTAATGGCATCTAAAAATGTGTGTTTTAGCTAATGCATTTGCTCTTCTGCCCTTTAACTGCCGACTTTTAACATTAGCTACATTGCTCTGAGGAAGATAGACGGTAGGGCATTTCGTTGCGGTGGGGGTAAGCATTAGGAAAGAAAGAACAGAGAGTGAGAGAGAGGAGGAGAGGTAAGGAAATGATGAAAAAAGCCGGGTAAATGGGTTTGGAGTAAAATTGATTCCATTCGCTTAAAAAGGTTCAGCAGAAAAGTCCGGTGGTCAATCGACCGATAGACGATTTGTTAGAGTGCGCGAAAATAAGTGGCTATTTTCCCGTCGATTTAGCGTGCGGCTTTTGGTGGAAGTATCGGGCCATGTTGAGACCGCCGTTTAGCAAAAAAAAAATGTATACGGTACGTGAGAGTATATAGACATTTCACAGTGAATGAACGTGCAATGAATTCCTACTTTCTCTTGCTCTCTCCCTCTTTCTCTCTCTCCCTCTTTCTCTCTCTACCTAATAATTCTCCTTCTCTTCCTCTCTCATCCTCCCTTTCATCCTTGCTTTTCCGCCACCTAATTTTCCGGAAAATTCCTTATACACTCCTACAACCTGTAAAATGTATTATCAGCTTTAGATGTAGAACAACTATGATAGAAAAAACGAACATTCAGGCATAATTATTGATTATCTTGGACATAATGTTTGTATTTCTAGTTCTTTACAATTATCAGCCAAAATCGCTTGATATAAATAGTGTGTGCATACTGCATCACTACGTCACATTTCAACTCTCTCTATCATGTTATGTATGTTTGTGTTTGCGCGCGTGCGTTTTTGTGGGTGTGCGTGTGTGTGTGAGCGTGTGCGTGTGTGTGTGTATATAATATACCTGTACGCCTGCACAAATACAAAGTACAGACAGGTAATGAGAAAGAAGTTCTGTCTGTCTGTCTCTCTCTCTCTCTCTATATATATATATTTATAGCATTTTAATTGTTTGTGCGCGCGTGTGTGTGTGTGTATGCCAATTGATATCTATATATATACGGTCATGTGTAGCCTATGTATCTCATTGATATATTTACCCATCCTCTTACCCACCTCATCCTCATGCATCCATAGTATCTACCATCCACCTCATATTATTTTATATCGGTCGGAAGATGACACCTCGTATGACCGTATTTGTCTGTGCTAATGTATTGACACAGTTTGCTAAGAAGTAATTATCACTTACGGGCCACTTTCCATACAGTCAGGGGGAAAACGCAATTAAATGCTCTGTTTGTCTTATAATCTAGCTATTTACTCTTCATACAAAGTGTGTGAAACACTTGGCAAATTGGTCCAGAATGTTAAACAAAATCCATCAACAGCACCCCTAGATTGTACCCTAGAGATTAACAGGTTTTGAATACAAAATGTCAAAGCTTTTTAGGAAGTTGTTGAACTCTTTGATGTAATATTTCAGTCATGTGTATAATTGGTATTAAAATTACTTTCGGAAAATTTGGGCAGTGCAAATCCAAGTTTATTATCATGGACTAGAATATCACATCTAATTTCACATACTGAATGAAAATGTTGATTCAATCATTACCGCCATTTTCTAGTTCAGAATTTTTGTTTTCTTCTTTTAAACCTTTAGCCTTTACGACCACAGTTAGTACAATTATAACGGAATAAAAGAAAACTGTTTTAATGCTCTTTTGTAACGGTATTATTTTCCAATGCTGTATTTACTGCTCATCTATTCCGATAAAGTCAGGTATTAAATATAGGCCAACTAATCAAACCAATCTAATTGTCTTTCTGTGTACTATCAGCCAATATACAACGATATGTGTCGGCATTAAATAGAGTAATAGTCTCTCTTGTACGAATGTAATTGAATAGTCGGAAACATTATACAACAAAGGAAAACGGAAATGATACAATATTAATCCACTGAAGTTTAGGATCAATCGATTCTCTTTATGCTGATGTTTTGCTACATTAATAAAAACGCATATTTGGTTGGTATCGACTTGTTTGCCAGATGATCTCTGGCTATTATACTTCTTTCATACCTTTGGATGTTAACAACAAACGAAAATAAATCAGCAAAGGTGGAGGAATGAAAATGAGAGCATGATAGAGAAACATCTGTCCTTTGCAACATGTTGGTCGGTAAGGCATTGTAATACAACAGAAGGTATCTGTAGCAATTTAATTTGGGGGCAAACAGGTAGTTGCTTGCGTGACTCGGTCAGTGATTGCTTAAATGCAGCTGTTACCAAAAAATGATCATTGTCTTTCTTTCTTCGTCCTCTCTCGATATTGCGTTGAATAGACATATTATAAACCAAATTTCAATTTCCCCTTTCTATCTGTTGTACAGCAGAATTGATATACTGATTTTGTTATATATTTGTTATTAATACTTATGAATATATCCGCCCTATATCTATTACAACCATATGGCTAATTCGTAAATGTAATTTGGATATCTTATAAAGACAAACTATTACCTTAGCGCTACCAATCAGAGTTTTAGAAAATCAATCGGCAATCGAAACGAATATCAAGTCCTACAAGTAGGCCGGAAAACTATAATAGTTGTAAAACGCGGCGATGTTATAAAAGGACATTTTGTCAAACGTGAGATTTGCAATGTCACATTATTTGGTTGTCACCTGCTGACGCAAATATAAGTTGAGATTAAAATATTTGAGGGATCGGATGATTTTCTCAACAAACTACAAAATCCTGCTGACGGGTTTACTGCAGTTACATGTATCTGGAGTGGCCAAATATGAATTAAGGCGTTTTGTGTGTATTTCTACTTCTTTCTGTCACTCAAAATGATGGGTGCGTGTGGGATAACACCTAGCATCGAATTGCCGTATCACTCCTTTTGTTTAAATAATCTTCTCAGGCGTTAGTGTTTTTACTGAGAAGACTTGTCAGGTATACCTTTTATCATTTTCAATTGAACCTCAGCCGACCTTTGTATCCTCATCATAACAACAATCCACGTGATGTGCGTGCTAATATTAATAGTAATCATGACACGGGTGAAGTAGTGTTGTCATGTGCACGCTACCACCACCATCACCATCGTCAATATCACCACCACACCCCCTTGAGATGGCATCCCTCATCATCACTGCCATCAACATTGGCATCATCCTCATTACCAAGGCAACAAATAGCGCCAACGTCATCACTATCACTACCACCGATCATATCTCACAATATTAGCACAGAACATTAAATTGACAACTTAAGCGCTATACTCAGGCATCAATCCACCACATTCGCTTAACGCTAAGATGACAGTAAATAGACAATCATTCACAACTCAGTTCACCTTTTAAGATCAATTTTGTGTCCTCCATCAAATAATCATATGACACATTTCTTCCTCCACAACGAAATTATATATTTGTTTCGTTTGCTTCTCCATCTTCCATAGCACATAATTATCTCGTAATCTCTTCTCCATTTGTGACCGTCGTCTTAATCACGAGCACCAAGGAGCACGCACGGCTCCCCCTATACCCATCTCTCATCCGCTAGTTCCTTTTAACATTTTCCCAATCGCTACTTAAATATCGCTAATTTGTTGAACAGGTTAATAACATGGGGTATTTTTCTCCCATCATCTTGTCAAACCCGATGTCAGTGCCTGCTTCGTGGATTAGATTCTGTGCAGTTCCTTAAATAACAATCTCGTTAAAAGCTTGTAAAGATTTTTAATTGCGTCAAGTTACATGCCAGTCAATTCAATCTTTGAAAGTCGAAGTGACTCTCACACCCAGACTAAGAAAAGGAATGATTCATAATACATGTACACGTGAATACACGGACATGCTGTGATACATCATTATTACCTATTTCTGAAATCCATATTGCTGACTCTATCAAAATAATGTATTTCGATATCCTTCCCATTTTTCTTATAACGTGAAAGATAGATACATATATCGCTCAAGGCCTTAAGGATATTGAACTAGCTGATTTGTAGCAGGGAATTTTCCAATGCATTCAAACGCTTTATGACATGACAGTACATTGATAAACATGATGATGATTCGTACCGGTATCCATGGATAAGAATATTGCCCTGTTCCAGATACGCCCAGGTTGATCGTCACTATTCAACCTGGACGAGATTGAAAGTTCAAAGTAATATTTACTTTCTCCCATTTCTTTGTACATTATCAACACAGTAATGATATCACATTTCATGATTCAAGGTGACTTTTGGAATTCTTTTCAAAATGCGATAATGATAACATATATAATTTTATCCTACCCCCTTTTACTTGATCATCTTCACAATCAACATCGACGTTTCATTTTTTCAGGATTTTTTCGCTGTTTTAGACGTATACCTTGAAAAGGAAATTGTAATGATGACACATTTCCTTCTCGATACGATTTGATCACGTGGCTTCGCCAAGGACATCGGTCGCAAGTAAATCGTAACGAAATAGTTTGAAATCACGAATTTGACTAAAAGTGACACAACACAAGTGAGTGAACGATAAGTAGTAATATTTAGTGCATGAAAATTCGATCTTCGCGCATTATTGAATGTAACAAATTATGATCCTTCATGTCGTTGTGAATGCGGGAGGGAAATATCTTTTCTGTCATTAGAACAAATGGCCGTTTATTATAACCCAAAACGGAAGGAGATTTGTAGTATCTGGAGAAAATTATATGGAGTGTAACAAGGAGTGGCATGCAATGCATGAATACATTTTCCTGCATCGGTTGTTGAATAGATGGCAAAAAAGGAACAATAAAGAAAACAGTCGGTCGAAAATGAAGATGCAAAGAGGTACGATGGGAGTGTACGAAAGCTGATTTTCATTAAATGATACATGGAATATTAAACTGTACAGAGAAATAAAGACCAGTCATTTTAGTGATGATTAATATAGTAGCACTTCAACAACCAAATCATCTGTCTTTCAAGACCACCGAACATTTGCAGATATAAACCACCGGTATATTCCCTCATCATCTCTATTTTACCGAGAAATCCATATTTAGAGCAGAAAATCTTACCATCTTACATCATCGAACCCCTAGAAGCATTCGTTTTTCCTCACCCCTGTCTACTATAAACATCTTCCACGATGTACAGTGACAATTTTAACCAAGCCCACTGTTGATCTTTGCTCTAGGCTGCGACGCTCAAAATTTAGTTATGCCCTACTTCACTTCCTAGTCATCCCTTTTTCTTCTCTGTGTCTCCTTTTTCTTGTTTCCGTACATCGATAGACATGTTTTCACACATTGACATCTCTGAAACCGAATACATCTTTTTGGTTCCAAATTCCCCGCCTCTCAAAACACAGCATCATCAGACTGCCATCGCACCGCCAGAGAGGACAAACTGAAGACGCGCTACATCAAAGAAACTTAATTAGGCTCGGTTTTTCGCGCGAAAAAACAAAGAAGTCGATCAATGCGTCTTACCTTTATTGTCTATAACCTTCGAGGGAAGAAAGGTGCATTGTTTACTGACCGAAGGCTATGTTTTTAGACCGTTTTAGGGCGGTTATTTTTTGTCCCTACCTTGACTAATTTTTAGCTTGAGGGTAGAGTTCTAGTGAACCCGCCTTTGCCAGCGCAAATGCGATTTTGCAAGTGTAATTCGCGATGTAACTGATTTAAGGGCGGAAAGTGGGACTGCAATAAGGGTTTGCTTGTCCCTCTCTATCTCTCCCTCTCCATCTTCCTCTCTCTGTTACTCTTCTTGTCTCTGCTCTTTTCCATATGTCTGTCTCTGTCTTTCTCTGACTCACACCCTTTCTCTTTCCCTCATCTCTTTATGTATGTACCAGTACTGTCGTTAGAGATGGACAATGGGATGACAGCGGATATGTCGGGAAGCTCTATCTTTAAAATGACATAGAATTCTGGGCAAGAAAAATGTAGATAAACAGAAAGAAAGTGAATAAGCCTGATTTAAAACACTCTGTTGATAGCAAATTAGCAATAGCCCCCTCTTAATGCCAAGTAACCCCCCCCCCCCTCACCACATTCGCATCCACTCTTCTCTAATTCCCTCTTCTACCTATCCCCTTGTCCACTTTACATTCTCCTTCTCAAATTCATTCCTTCTCTCCATCTTCTCTCTTTCTTATTTTCTCACCATCTTTCCTCTTTCTTATTTTCTCACCTCATCCCGCTTCTCATGACTGTGTTCTTCGCTATCCCCGCTTCTACCCCAAACCCCATCTCATTTCCTGCATCCACCGAGCCCTCCATGTTTGCCAGGAAAGCGTCTTAATTAATCTTCCAACCAAACTCGATCCTAGCTTCCACAGCCGATTACCAACGTGCATCTATAACTTTCTCTAACACAAAAACTGGCATAACACTACAACCTCCATTTTCTGCAAACTTTTGATTTGTGGCCATGAAATTAAAGTAAATATAACTTCAACTCCTGCATGCTCTGGTTGCATGCTAATCAATTATGTAAATATATATATAGGCTATATATTTCGTATCTGAAGAATGTTTCGGGTAATCTAAAAAGCGGCATGAGTTAAGATTATCTTGATGAAACTCAACTTGTATTCGCATTCTATAATAACCAGCAAGAGTCGAATCAAAAGTCTGTTGTCGTTCTTTTTTATGGTGTGTGTAAATTCTAACTCTTAAATGTGTTTCAAGGAAGCATTCAATCATACTATCCTATTCGATTAAGAGTGACAGCGGAGAATAAAGACAACCTCAACTCATGATTACATAAACCGATATCTTCTGAGGGTTCCGAATATTAAACAGTTCCGCTTTCCATCATCAAACATTGGTGAAATCTTTTCTCGATACAGCCCGTGCGAGTGGCACTCCTGTCGGCTTCTCGAATAGCCAAGCGCCGTGGAAGAGGGACACAGGCCCTTCGCGACCCATGCAATAGCAGAACCGGCAATGCATTATTCATAGCGGGGATGTTTAACGTGGTGCTCGCGTAACAAAACTCGATCTGGTCAAAAAGGTCTGACAGCCGCCTTGTATAAATCCTTCTTTTCCCGTCCTTTTTCCCATAAAGGGTGGTTGCAACTCAAGAAGTAGTAATGGTCTAGTGGAGATATTCATTACCTTTCTTTTGAATAAGTTAGCTAACAAAGCTCGTGTTTATTGCTATAATTTGCAGGTTATCAGAAAAGAAAAGCGATTACGAAAATAAAGGGTATGTAGTGATATTACTTGATATATTAAAAAAATATATAATTGATGAAATACATCTTTTGAGCTAGCTGTTGAATATTTTCGCACAGATGTCGATAGGTTAAGCAATGAGGTAGGTTCATGAATTGAGTCTAATTATTACTATTAATTGGAAGTTAATTTAGAGATAATAAGTCTTAAACCAAATAAATCAAAAGCTAGATAGAGAAAAAGAGAGGAAACAAATTCTAGGAAGTATAAAAGAGATAGGAGGGAGAGAAAGAGAGAGAAAGAAAGAGAGAGATAGAGAGAGGGAGAGAGAGAGCAGAGTAATGAAGATCTCAAGCTAGCGGTTTATTACGAAAGTGCCTGTCATAGTCCAACAAGATTCCACTTGTTGATTTCAGACCGGGAAAAAAAAATCCGTTCACTTAGCATGCTAAGCGTACCGTACCCTCCCAAGACGGCGGGAATTTATTATTAAAAAACCGAAATCCTTGCAAAGTCGTCTGCAAGCAACGATCATAGTACAGTATGTAGCGCTCCTTGGCTGTCTTTGTTGATCCCCCGTGCGCGGTGGCGGCTTAAACAGGCGTTCCGGCTTTTCACTCTCTCATGAGGGTTAGCCCGTCAAGAGTTTCCCCCAGACCTCCTTTCCGAAATTCGATCGGAGGCTTCCAGTCCCCTTTTCTCTTCCTCCTTACCCTCCACTTCTCCTCCAATCTCCTTCAGAGATGTCTCTCTTACAGGAATCATCCAGTCTTTCCGTTGCTACCGATTTTTTTTTATTGACTGCATTATAGGGTGAGAAGTGGAAGACATTGTAACGTCATATTTTAAGCGAGCTCTTCGCGTGTTGCGCCTCGCTTGTGTTTGAATGAAAAGTAGTCATGTCCCACTTCAACTTTAAATGGTGAGAGGGAAACCGGGAGCTGAGAGATTATAATGGCATACAAAGAGAGAAAATGTCGAGAACGGGGCATTTTCTGAGATTTTTCACCCTGGTCGAGTGTGTGAATGAAGTTTATGACGGGGAGGCAGATTGTACGCTCTTAGGCCGGGTCGAGAAGGCAAACAATTTAAAGGCTCGGCTTGGTAATAAAACAAGGTTGAATTCTGGCGAAATGACTGACTTTTATTGCTAGAGAAAGGTAGCAGTGAAATTGCTTGCTTCAGACTTCTGTTCTTCTCTGATATTCACATATGGTCATTTATAACCATTCCATCTCTCTAGTCAAGCAAAAGAAGCCTTGTTTCTGATGGCCATAGTGCTCTGACATTTCAACGTGCATCAAGTGTAATTTTAATCTCCCCATTTAGGCCTACTTTGCAATCGTCCTTTCGTGGTCCCCACTCTTTCCCTTTCCCCTCCTCTTCCATGAGTGTATATCTCTATCTCTACGCTGTCGTTGTTTTTGTCAACCCCTCTCTCAGTTTTTGTTCCCTGTTTCCTTATCTCACTCACCATTTTCCCCTCTAAATCATTTTCTCTCCTCATAATATCTCCTCAGATATCGTTCCTCTATGTAAAACAACTAGTACATTATGTTCATACCCGCTTGTCTTCTTCTTGTTCTTCTACTTTCTATATTTTCTCTTCTCTCATTTTGTTTGTTTCTTACTTTCTCTATTTCTATCTCTTCAATCAAGACAACGCAATGCAAATGTAACAATTAAATTCCTCTAATCCGTATGATTATACAAACTCAATACGAGATTTTCAGAGCTCACGCAGATGCTGAAATTAGTCTATCAAGAATTTATTTGTGAGCGTTAGGTTGGAAACTTTAAACCTTAAATATATAATGCCAAGCTAGTTTTCGTTGGTTTTAGGTCATAATCACTGCAACTGGTTAGCCCTAAAATTAATTTCATGTGATACCAAAATATTAGTTTTAAATACGTTATCAATAATCTTGGTCATAAAAAGCTGAAATCAATTTTGTTTGGCCCACCACAATCTCCTTTCTGCAACGCGTATAATAACATTATTATGACCATAGAATGTATAACCAGAAAGGATTTCGAAAGAGCGTTTTTCTTCCAATACTTCACAGTTAAGATGACAGTGGAGGAATATGAATGGCATCTTATTAGGAGTAATAGAGCGAGAGCTTATACAGAGCTGTCAGATATTATGATGATTATTATGACAGTTATGATTTCTCCCAGCAAGTCATACAAATATATTCAAGGAGATGAGAAATGAAATGCAGGAGGAAAAAGGAGTTGATGAAGAAAGAGAGAGAGAGAGAGAGAGAGAGAGCTTGAGGAGAAGGAGAGGGTAAATAAAAGACTCAAAATGACAACACAATACAATAGTAATTACACACGGTGACAGGCTTGCTATGTACAACAACCTTTCCACTCTTATAAAACTATGTAAACGAAATGGAAAAAAGGTGGACTACACGCTTGCGTGCTACCATAATCTCTCTCTTTCTCTCTCTTGCTCTCTCTCTCTCTCACCATTTTCGTCTTCCTCTCTTTCTCTCTCTCTCTCTCTTTCTCTTTCCTTGTCCACATCCATCTTCCTTCTACCCCTTCATGCCATCAACTCTTGCAATAAGAACGACGAAGCAGCGTATTGTTGGGCATGGTGGCTGAAATAATGTTTGTTATTTAAACAAACACTCGGAGGAAAAACGCGCGCACGTGCGCTGAATGGAAAGCGGGCAAACTCTATTGGAGCTGTGGCGTACACAGCAAGACGCCACGAGACGGTCTAGGGAAGATGTGGAGTCCGCGCGGCTGGGCACAACTTGGCCGCTTGGCCGTGTCGTGTGCGCTGTGTGTGTTTTTAAGTGTAATGTGCGTGTGGGTTTTGTGTAAAGTGTGTTGGTATAGCGTTCCCTTCATTGCTTGTATTTTCTCACTGTGCCAGCGCGTGTAAAAGTTTGTCTGACGGGTCATGCGTTATGAATGGGCTTAGCCTAAAAAAGAAAGAAAGATCGAGTAAGCAAGAGAGAGAGAGAGAGAGAGAAAGAGAAAGAGAGAGAGAGAGAGAAAGAGAAAGAGAGAGAGAGAGAAAATGAGAGAGACAGAGAAGAAAAATATAGAGTTAGGAAGGCATACTCATGTATTTTGTCAAGTGTTATCTTATTTTATAAGTAATGTGAATGTTAATTACATTTTCATCAGGAACACGAAGGATTGTTATTTTTGTGACATTTCCGTAACATTAAAGGCTGTCAAAATCTTCCGCCTTTTCAGGCAAAATACGAGAGTTCTTTGTCATAGTGTGACATGGCTGTTTTCATCTTATGATGTTTTCATATCTTCGACACATTAGAAGATGAAAGAAACCCCGAGGCAATTAATTTGTCAGAAACATGACAGGATGACTGGCAATTTGATGAGCTGAACTAAGCGGCAAATTAACCGAGGGATACATTTTCTTCAAGGGCAAGTTTGTTACCTGCATGGGCTGAAGAAATGTACAATGTGATTGGAACATCACACTTCAATCTCTGTTACTCTTCACGAATACTCACAAAAAGTACTTGAGGAAAAAATGGATGTGCCGTGTCCAAAGCTTTGTCCTAAGATATGAAGGTTATCCAAGAGTTAAAGTTCTTTACTAAGTCACTTCAAGGAATATGATGCTGTAGAATGAGATAATGAGACAACAGAGAAACAGAGAGAGAGAAAGAGAGAAAGAAAGTGAAATTATAAACGTATGTATTGGGAAAGAGATGAAGACGACAATGATAGTAAACATAGAAAGAGGAAGGGGCAGCGAGAAGGAGAGAGAGTCACACATACAGACAGAAGGAGTGAGAGGAAGAGAGAGGAAGATGTTTGAGGATCATAGACATAGGTATTGTGGTCTAAAGAAAGAGGGGAAAGGACAAGAGAGAGTGAGATAGAAAGAGAGAGAAAGGGTGTATAAGAGACGGAGGGAGAAAAAGAGCGTGACGGAGGAAAAGGAAGGAATTAGGTGAACAATACTTTGACCATTATAACTAAATATGCCGTGAGACCATTATACGAACGACCGTGTATACAAGTCAATGGAATGAGGCGGAATAAGAAGCTTAGTCCCATTTCCGGCACCAAGACCGTGTCCATCTCTGGAGGGGTAGCCAACACAATAGAACGCTTGACCACTGCGAATTCTGTCCACAAAAGAACGTCTGACCACATACGATTCTGTCCTCAATGGAGCATTTGACCAGAAGTTGACTCTATCTCCTAGACAAATAGCTGGAACGTTTGCTCGCAGCACCCGCTCGATGGGAAACTTCCCATCCCTTTTTGGTCGGACAGGGATACAACAACAGAAAGATTGCTTGACCGTGGATGGCTTTATGCCGTTCAGGCCATCATGATCATGAATGGCGTGAGCGGTATGCCGGGTCAGACCTAAGTTACAGCAATATCTTTGATCGTCTGTATTCCTCGCTTGGCCTCGGTGACCTCCTCCGTTCACACGAAAAATTCAGAAGAGCCGTGTTTTAATTGCGTCATCTTGATTAATGTGTAAATTTTAAGGAACTTTAAGACTAAGTCGCTCTTTAGCTCACTGAATAATATTTTATCTATCACAAACTGCAATGCACTACATAGTTCTGTACATCTTTTTGAATAATGGAACATGTCCAGAATTCATTCAACCAGCTTACCGGAATATAGGGGAAGGATATCTTTAGAAAATAATAGTCATCTCATATTCTGATGAAAGGCCTTACTCACCCTATTATCCAGAAATCGTTCCTATACGGAGTGGGAGTGGAAGCGCTTGCAGGGCCGCACGTGCCGTCAAGACAAAAGAGCGTGCATGAGACCGGCCGCGCGTTGGTCGATCGTCTCGATGAGAAGGTCTGATGATACTTGACAACCCGTCTTTCCGGGCAGTGCCCCTTCAAAACAACAAGAAGCCATATACCGTTTCATTCCGGACCTCTTGCCATACCCCTTTCCTGTATCAATGCTTTCGTACTACTCTAAAGCCGTAGATTGATAGATGGCTATGCTAATAGGATGTTGGGTTGTAGAAATAGGAAAACTTTATGATTTCAAATCAACTAGAGCCGGCCTCTAACGGACAGGGAACAAGATGAAATCTATAGCTTGAATGTAACCCAACTCGAAAAACATTTCCCGTATTTACCTCTTGAAAACAACCTCCTGACCAACTTTTTCTCGGATGAAATACCCAAGAATGAGTTTATACTAAGACTGACCAGAAACAATAATACTTCCATGGGCTTTATTATATTACATTCTGCCTTATCCTTTTCTCCAATATAATTGAAGGGAGCTGAAATAGGTCTCGATATTCCTGTCCCTGTGTTGCATTTCGTCTGAGAGAAGTCAGTCAGTCAAAACGACTCTCCATGACTGTCGAAGTCGACAACGTGATGGTCCACCATTCCGACACACCCATATTTTACACATCATGCACATCATTTTTTTCATCAAATAGTGTGCAATGTGATCATTAACCCATTTCTTTTCTTATCTTCCTCTTGTGCAGGTTGTTCGGGACGAAGTGCAATGCTTGCTTCCAGTCAATCCCTTCAAGTGAACTTGTGATGAGGGCGCTCTCCAACGTGTACCACCTTCGCTGTTTCACATGTGTCACGTGCGACCAACAGCTCAAGAAGGGCGACGAGTTCGTACTGAAGGAGAATCGCCTCTATTGCAAAGAGGACTACACGAAAGAGCACACGGTTGATACGCAAAAAGGTACAAATTATTATCCTCAAAGATTGTTTAAATAAATATCATTATCAGAGTTTTGTTTTGGTACATTCAAGAAAGCAGTAGCAAAGTGCCCGTAGCTGGGCTTAATGTGAACCATTAAAATTAAAATGGGTGCAAGCTAAGAGTGTCAGTTCCTGGGGAAGGGGCTATTGTATGTTAACCTCTTTTTTTCTCTCATCACTTCTTGCTGTTCAATCATATAACTACCTACAATATTTCGTTCTCTTTCCCATTTTATGTCTATCTCATTTGAGTATCGATGAATAAGTTCCTACCTCTTCTCACTACTTTGTAAACACATTTTGAGATCACATAATTCCCAGCAATGTTCTTAATGCAAATAATAATTATCTCTTATTTATTCCATACTAAAAGCATTGTAATTTAAAGATTCAAACATTTTTCGCAGTGTCTTCAAAGTCAAGTTCGCAAGATGGCCGAAAGGGACCCAAGCGACCAAGAACAATCCTCACCACGTCACAAAGACGGGCTTTCAAAGCATCTTTCGAGGTCTCCTCTAAACCTTGCAGGAAGGTAGGTTATTCAATAATGATAGAACGATGGACGTGCGGGCACAGTTTCACACTACTGTCGTGAGTACAAGTCCGCCGACATCCCATTGCAATGCATGTAATTATTGAGGTAAACAGGCATACAACGAGATGTCGGCGAACTTGTTCTGACACCGGTTTTGTGAAACGATGTCTTCCTAATCCCTACTAGACAGAACACATTGTCCAGCTCTGAGACAACAGTTTGAACAGTGGCCCACAGTTTGATAGCCAGGTTTAAATTAAACCTTAAAGTTCAACTTGTCATTAACCTAGGGTTAGGTATTGTAGAAGGGAAGTGAACAATATGAAATGTAATAAATAAGAGGAATGTTGGATTTAAAAGCATTATCAAAACATGTTAATAAAAGTGTAAGTTTTGAAAAAATTAAATAGCGATATGTTAATGGTGATATAATACAGATAGATGAAATAAAGAAATGCAGATAAATATGAAACAAAGTCTTCGAAAAGTTAATTGAGATTAAAATGTCTTTAATCGATTTGAATGGTTCGGATGATACAAATGAGACGGTGTACACATCAATGTAGTCCACATAAATTAACACATTATCCTGTCACTTGGTCCACTTTAGGTCCGGGAAACCCTTGCAAAGGAGACTGGTCTAAGTGTAAGGGTAGTCCAGGTCTGGTTCCAGAACCAACGAGCTAAGGTAAGGAAGGAACATGTAAGTGAACAGCTCTTTAACCATTTGCTTATTAAGCCTGGGCGTGCTTCGTCAAACTCTGCTAAGTTGTAGATTAAGGCTTTCATTAAACATCCCTATGTGATAGAAAAGCTATCTGACCAGTAATATTGTCATAAAAATCAAACTAATTGTATTTGTTATCCACATCTTTGATTTTTAAGTTTGATGGGTGATTTATTAAACTTAACTAAGATATAGCTTAAGGCTTTGACGGCACGCCCCGTGTTATAGAAAGGTCGTCTTGCTTATCTGGCAATTTTGTAATAAAATTCAACGCCACTTTGCTTTCGAAAGAACTTTGCTATAACTCCAAGTCTTCTAAAGAATACGAACATAATCTTAATATCATAACATTATGTTGACGGATAGCAGTTCAAGATTAATGTTATAGGCCTACGTGTTTTAAATGACGATATTAGTATTACTAACAAAATGTGCATTGTGGAAAGAAATTAGCTTTTTGCATTTAACATTGATCACTTTGATTGATTTGTGATTTCTAATCAGCTGATTCGAATAATGTTTATTGAAATAAAGGACATTGATTATCTTCTATTACATATTCACGACAAAGTTATGAAATGAAAGAACATGAAACATATTAATGTACTATATATTCATTCTAAAATGTCATTAACATTGTACATCGATACATTCTTTATCAACGTCTACAAGATTACAGTTTGTAATTCCAAGTTGAATGAAAGACAATCCAGATAATTAACCCATATCATGTTCCTATTTCTATCTCCTCAGATGAAGAAGCTAGCAAGGAAGAGCATGACAGAGCAGGAGGCGGCAGCACAAAGAAGATCAGGTAAATATTAGTAGGCGTTTTTGTATGGGGGCGTAGATTTGGGGCACCCCCCCCCCAAAAAAAAAAAGGGAAAGAAATTGTTCAAGCATAGGCCTACATATAAGCTTTCTGAAAGGGTAGTGGGCTGCCAAAAGAAAATTGCGAGGTTAAATAGTAAAGCAACACATGTGAATACTTCATAATGATTAAACATAAGATGAGACGACAGGTATGATGTCATAACCATTTTGCCCCCTCTTTATCTCTCTATCTCTCTCTCTTTATATGTATCTATTTCTTTCATTCTCTTTCTCTATCTCTTTTCCTCTAGCTATTTCTCTTGCTTAGTTCTCTTGATTTCTCTTTGTCTCTTTAACCAGTTGTTAATTTCTCTATATTATTTTTTCTTCTCTCTTTCTTCCTTTTTCTCTCTTTCTCTCTCTCTCTCTCTTTCTCTCTCTTTCCCTCTCTCTTTTCAATTAATTTAATAAATGATAAATCAATCTAGATAAGCATAAACTAATCAACCACATCAATCGTGTTAATGATTTTTTGCAACATCACTAATCCCAATCCTTCCTTTCCCATACATCTCCAGGAAACGACGACCAAGATGAAAGCAAAGACGACGACAGCGATTTCTCTTTCAGTGACGTCACAGATCTGGATAACTACGCGTCAGGCGGTCCCAACTCCATTCCTCCCTCCTCGCATCAAGGCATGATGGAGTCGCCCTACGGCCAGGACTCACCCCTTGGGAATCAGCCACCCGGAATTGTAAATAACAAACACAACTTTCTAACTATATAAAGCGACTTTATCAGTATTAATAGTAACTGAATATTGTATTTGTAACGAAAGTTTTAGGTCCTCCCACAAATATAAAAAGTGATAATGAAAATAGAAATTAAATACAAATACACCAGAGAAAATTCTAAAATCTTCTAAAAGGAATTTTGAGGATCATTTCAAATGTAAATTGCTTATCAAACACTATACATTTCGTAAGGGCGACAATAAATCGAATTCTTTCCAAACACAAATTGAAAAACAACAACCTCATAACATGATTATGGATGCATGCCTATGTTCTAGATTTTTTTTATAAAAAAGAAATTGTAACGCAGACTTTGATCAAGTCAACTTAAAGTAACTTAATTATCCTTGCATGCCAAATAAGTTGACATATTACATACTCCGAGCATGAGTCTATACAATAAGGTCTAAGTCAATTTCTTGAAAGTCTGTGCAGTCATGATGTATATAATCACTATTACTATGGCCCACTAAAACAATCCTTACCCCCTTTCTCTCCGTTACAGGGGATGATGAACCAGCCCATGTACAGTCCTGAGCAGTACATGGCCGACGGTCCCCCACCCGGGATGGATGTAGGAGGGGTAATGGACCACCATGACGTCATGATCCCTAACGGTCAAGTCACCACCCTCCTCACTAAGGGCGAGATGGAGATGAATGGGGTGGTACATGTCCCCCATGTAGGGGGTATCATCAGTAACCCTATCGATAAGCTATACTCCATGCAGGATTCCTATTTTAACGCGGTGGAATAATCCTCCGCAAAAGACTTAGAGCTGAGGAAAATAGCAACAGACAATATGGAATAAATTAACTCTTTTTTATTCCTGGACTACCATTTTGTAAAGTGTATTATGTTCATTGACACTGAACATGGATTTCAACTAAAGCACACCGATGTACGTTCACAGATTTAACTTAAAGCGGTAAATGAGTTAAGCAGACGGATACCCGAAGATGCAAAAGTCGGCGTCAGCATCCCGTAACCATGGAAACGAAAAGTTCAGGAGGAGTACTATAGAGGAGCAGCTAACGCATGTACATCACGTGCCAGGACAATCGAAAAAAATTGAAGTCTGGATTTGTGTAGCATTCTTTCATCAGATGGTTTTGTATCAAAGACAGTTTGGAAAGAAGAAGAAAGAATTTGAAATAGCTGCGTCCGAGTCTTATGAGAAACATTGAAAAATGACAACAGACACAGTCGGTATTGTGAACGTGGTTGTATATTCATTTATTCCGAAAAACCCAATAGTTTATGGAGTCATAATTTATGATAATGCCGTTTGTGAAAGAGAAAGAATGATATATTCAGAAGGAACAGCTTCATTATCTAGGTTCTATGACAGGAAAGATCAACTAAAAACGTCGCGATCTCAATTCAAATGTCACATGTAAAATCATGAAAGGTTTGCAAATGTTTTGTCACCAGTACGGAATTTCTTTTTTTGCATCTACATATCAGATAGGCTTATTCATCATGAACGGAAGCGTAAGTGAGTCGTAGTAATGACGATGTCAATGTTCACGACATTTTTATACAGAAACCTAATAATTGTAATAGAATCGCATGAATTCATAATGAAAATATGGAGATTGGCGAAAGCTTTACAGGAAGAGTAAGGAGAAGAGACTTTTGAAGAGACTTTTGACGTCAAATTTTCTTTTGGCGCATATAGAAATAAGTTATGTCTTTATCATGTACAGATTATACCGACAGTAGATTTATTCTGCCAAGAAACGTGCAATCAATTTTTGTTATTTTTGTTTTAGAAATGCCTCATATTTTATGTCATGTTTTGAAAGTACTTGTTTCCAGGATACTGGTATGAGAATATCTCACTTTTAATTTATTCACTTCTGTCGCTGTTTCTTATTTATATTCTTAAAAAGGTCCCGTCAAGGAAAACAACTGTTCTCCTGACTTACACATAGTTTGTGAAATTTTAGTACTTCAAATTATCCTGCCAATTTTTAGAGATGTTTCAAAGACTCCATGGACCCTTTGGAACTATTATTGATGAAAAAGAGCAGTGTAACCTTAAAGTGTTAAGATTTTCAGTACTGTCTGCTAGTGACCATTAGGGTATTCAATTTGCATCACTAAAATTAATGGTACAACTCTACAACTATTTTCAGAAACTTCAGCTCCAAATATAATAATTGAAATAACTGTAAACCTTGATACGATTCAAATTCATTGCTTGAGAGAATATGATTAATCTATGAGATATATCAATTCAATATTTTATTCGGACAATTACAAGCAAATAGACGGCTTATTTAATATTCAATTAAATGCACCGACGTAACATTATTGACGATTTGAATTGAGGGAGTAATAAGTATTTCATGTCTAATAATTTATCTTTTCCAAACAAAATGATTATATTTTGAAGTTTGTTATCTAAAACTGTCAAAGAGAAATCCTGGATGTAAATGACGTGAATGTACAGATTTCTAATAGTCTTAGCAATGAAACCGCGAATGGGATTTATATTCTTTTGATATAAAATAAAACTTGTGCTTTCATTTGTAATTCTTTTAAAAAGAAAACCATTCCACTGTATTTTCCTCTGTGTATGATGTAGATGGTGTATTAGTTTATTGTGTCATATACTTGTCAGATTTTTTTTCATATCATGTCTATTTTATAACGTGCTGTCAATTTTCACTTTGTATTTATTGACTTATTTATTACAATTTTAAGTTTCAATGCCATTTGAACACAAATATTTGTATAATGTACATATTCTAGAACTATGTCTATTATGTTCCCTTATTTATATCTAATTATGAACAGAGGGGAGTTCGTTTTCTTTCCTATACATTCAAGTCCATGTGCAAAGATTTTAGACGAGTATGAATGTTTTCTTTTCATCTTGATTATTAAATGTAAATGCATTATTCAGATTTGATTCGTTCTCTTCTCTTTATTTTTAGTATAATATCCACGAATATATCATACAATTATTTTCTTCAATTTGTGTTTCAATTCTAATCATGGCGGATCCAGGATTCTTTCATTGGGAGTAGGGAAGATCTAAAAGATCTTGGGCAAACTTCTCCTCCCAACTACAAAAGGTGACAACTTGTATTGTTGGGAGGGAGGGAGGGAGGGAGAGAGAGAGAGAGAGAGAGAGAGAGGAGAGAGAGAGGAAAAAGAGAAAGAGAGAGAGAGAGAGAGAGAGGGCGGGGGGGGGGGGGGGGGCTTGTCTGAGATATGTCATACATGCCCCAATACTCTAGTGTGGTAGCAGTTCGTAACTTGCCGATGACAAGGAAGTGCCGGGGTCTTTGAATATATTATGTTGATGATATAATTAATGAGCTTTCTTTTAAAAAAACTCACTAGTTTAGGTACGTCAGACGATTCATTCCTGTGCCTTTTAAACCTGGAGTCATGTTATCACCCTCCCCCCCCCCCCCCTTCGACTTTCACCCACACCACCCTAGTCCAGTATCTGGCCGATAGTGCACGGTTGCAGTCTGAGCATGAGCAGATAAAGGTCATTGCAGAACAAATTTTGAAATACGCGGAGACGAAATACTGGATACGTGCTCATGAAAGTTATGTAATCATTATTCATTCATGCACATTCAGTGCACTCCATGATACACAGGTGGAAGTATTCTTTGAAAAGGGGAATCAAAGGCTATTTATATAGCGCCTCCATCGCTGTAGGAGTGATTATTTCAAAATGTACAAAGTGGGACCTCTTCATGTTTTGAAGATCTGTGGATATTCGGGGTCATTGCAGTAACGTGCTAACCGTGAGCTGGTCTATTAGCGATCTCCCCCTATTGTGTGCAAACCGAAGATGGCGCGATCCGCGAATTAGTACTAGTCTCCCTTTATATCAGTTCCTTATCCACAGCCTTATCATAGCCATATATCCACAGAGTTTGGCCAACTTATCATCATCATCATAATCAAAATCAAATTATCATCATCCTATTCAATATCAGAACTATCATGTCTACTGCCTCCATCCTGGGGCGTCTCTAAAAAGAGGGGCCAGGGGAGGGGGTTGAGATGGTGGAATCCTCATTAAAAAAATTACTGGCAAATCTAAAATTATTTGACAATTTCATTATCTTATTACCCTTTAGGGCTAGAATTGTGTAGTTTTGTTCATTTCGCTTTTCCTTTATTATTGGTAGACTTGTCGCCGAATTTGGATCCGACACAAGTCCCATCTCTGCCCCGAGTACAATCATAAAAACTTCCACCACATCACACTGAATCCGTCATTGCCATCTTCATAATTATTACCATCATCATCATCACAATCATCATAAACATCATCACATTCATCATAATCATCACCATTATTTAATCATCATCATCGTCATCATCATAATCATCATCATCATCATCAATACTCTCCCCCAAACAACTTTGCCTGACAAAAATAAAGTGTTCCGACACATGCTCTGATGACGATTATCTCGTGGTCCCAATATCAAACACTTACCGAATCCTCATCTTCACCCCTAGACCAAACACTACACCCGACTCCAAACCTAACATAAAAACCCAATCCCAACTCTAACCCCATACCTCAATTTCAGCCCCAGAAAATATAATCAGAATTGGACCACCAAATATATAACTATATGTCTACAGTGTTTACTCAGAATACTCAGTGAATGATCATAACAAACAGGCACATGTAGGCCTATGTATAGTTTTTTTTCATTCTAACTTTGTATTTACCATGATTATATTGTTTTATTGTTATATTTCTTGAAAGTGCCGAATAAATAATACAATACAATGTACACTAATATTTTTTTTAAAATTTATTTTAATTGAATTTATATAGATCTCTATTCAAAGTCTCTTTAAAAGAAAATACTGTACAATTTTGAAGGAAAAAAAGGCTACTGTATGTTACATGCACCAAAACCGTATTTCAACATAATTACGGTGATGTAAAATATCTGGAAATACATGGATTCAAAGCTCGTCTCGAGGTCTCTTAAGGTTTTTTTTACTACATAATGCATATTTTCTGAGTATTTAGCAAAGAAATAGGAAGAAATTAACATGGAAGACCAGACCAGACCACATGTAAACATGCAATATCATCTGTTTTGGGCCACAAGGCTGTTAAGCCACACTATGAATATGGCGGACAAAGAAAGCGGACAAAATATACAGTTCCTCAGGTAGACAAAGGAACATCCCTTCACTGCTATTATGTACAAATGTGTAGAACAGGTGAATATGCATGTGACACCTGTTCCACATATTTTTACATAAAAGTAGTGATGGGATGTTCCTTTGTCTACCTGAGGAACTGTATATTTTGTCCGCTTTCATTGTCCGTCATGTTCATAGTGCCATATACTTCATTACTCAATAAACGTCCCGGTTGCTTCAAAGAGATAATATAAGACATGTAGTGTGCAGAAGGAAGTTTGTTTGTAATTTTCTGGTCAAAACAACCCACATACTTCACTATAAACAATTTAGAATTACTTTGCTTCAATCTAATCTAGAGATGTGAATTAATTACCAGAACTCACCAATATATATTATATAAATTATATAAAAATATTTTTTTTTCTCTTCTTTTGCCTCAAATGAAAGACGATTTTCCAAACTCAAGATATGTTAGAAAACACAAATCACAAACCAAATAAAATTCTTGATAATATGATGCATTTTACCCTTATTTAAAATATACAAAACTAAAATTAGAAATTAAGAGAGGGCTTGAATAAAATAACCTTTTAAAGGAAACCATTTGAGTAAATACACATAGCTTTAGAAAATGTGGAATATACATAACAGATCATTAGAAAGCATGAAAAAAAATCATGTAAACAATAAGCCTTACAATGGTATATATATCACATTGAATTTGTAAGAAATCGCACACGACAAATGAATGTGCTGATGAATGACTCAATTCTCAATGACATAAAAAGCTGAAGTTGAAACAGAAATGTGTGATCCATTGTAATTTGCTTTTTGTACTGTCAACAATTCACTGGCTGAAATTATCACTCCATGTTCTTATCATTTAGGACTTCTTTTGAAAGCAACTTGTTCCAAAACCGTATGTATCGAATTGGGGATAAAAGACTGTCTGAAACGTGCACGATGGGTGGGTGGGTGGGGGGGGGGGGGTAAACGTATTCCAGAACGATTGAACTTAAAACAATCATAATAGTGGTTGGTACTTTCTGCCTTTATGTTCTGAACTTTCGCTTGTAGACGTTTGTCGTACAATGCTTGAACCATGACATGGGCATATTATGCTACGGTCACAAAGGTTCGTCCGAACGATAATTTCGTACGAATCTCCCTGTTTTTCCATTGTCTTCCCAAATTTCCATTGTCTGAAAATCGTTCGTACGGCGTTCGTAGCAGTTCGTAATGGCGTTTGTGACCGAGGCTTTACCTTCTGTGCAATCTTCCGGGTGCGATCAAATCTCCCCTTCTGTTCCTTTGGCAGAGTCACATACAGGTGTACTACCAAAAGTGCAAATGAGATTGAATGCTAACACGCTCTCAATTATTGGTTGGTAGAAAAGGGTCAGGTTTGTGTTATCAACATGGAACTTCTTGATTTTCCTGAGGAAGAACATTCTCTGGTTCGTTTTCTTTTGAATGACTTGACAAATGACAAGTATCTTCCAGGACAATTTGTCATCTATAGCGGTTCCCTAATATAACATGTAACTGCTCAATTAAATCACCATAGATACGCAGAGGTTCGTGATGTAATTGCCCTCTGGAAATCAATAACATAGTGATGATTCGAAGATACTTCTGATTGAAATTAACAAATATAGACTGATTAACTGGGTTATTTATTGGGTACATACCATCAATAGGAACTTCTCTATAATTTATAAAGAATGCGTTTGTAACCATAAATACTACTATCATGAATTCATTCAAGTACAATTCCAGATGATAATCAAGGTTATTAAATATATAAAACCAGACTCTGTATTCATATTTTCGAGGCATGATATAATTTCAGCTTTACTCCTGTGTGTACAGCTGTGTAAATGGCTTCTCGGGCGTAGGCTGCAACCTGATTTTTTTTTTAGATTGGGGTCGGGTGGAGGAGGAAAATTTAAAAGATTTACATTTACACATCTTTAAGTGAATAACAACTTGCATCTTTCAGTCAACAAATTCATGAAAATAATTGGATTATTGGCGGAAAAAATCATTTCATGATATCAAATATTAGCTCAAGTAACATTTGCATGATTTGTCGAAATAAGCAATCTGTGTAAGTCAATAATGCAGATGGAGAATTTTTGGTATAATAAGCGATAAACTAACATTCTCGTCTTTATACAAAGTTTGCTTTTTCCATTATCTTGCAAAATAGGCAAAAAGTATTTTAATAGAAGAAAAGGGTAGTCATTCTAAGATTCTAAGTGTTTATTTCTAAATCGAAGGTATTAAATACTTATTCCAAGCTCTATAAAGCATGATGCCTTGAGGAAATTTGTAGAACCCAAATGCAAACCACAGGTGGCATCCATCACACCATGAACAAACTGTTATGACAGTACTTTTAATTTGATTCAGAATGTAAAATATTTTGAATATTTTAATACATAAAATAGCATTTGTCCAAGCATTATACTGGTATAACTTGGATGAATTCAAACCTACCAGTTTTCTTTGCTCCATTCTGTCTTCTCAGACTCTGCAACATGGAATGTGTAGATATGTCTGGATCTATCCGATGTGTTCTGGAAACTCCTGTGAATAACTTTTTCATCGATGAGAATCAGTGACCCTGAAACAGAATGAAGAAGGTAAAGGAAATATTGACCAGGACATAATGGGTACCTTTAGGATCAGACCATATGAGAAATAACCTCACTACATCAGTGGCAGATCGAGGCTGGGAGGACCGTACACCCCCCCCCCCATTTGAGCCTTCAACTTTACAGCTAACCTTTATCCTAAAAGGCATCTGAAAAATAACAAGACAAAAATACAAAATTTAAAAGACGAATAACTCTCTTTCTGGGCTTTGAAATTTCCAAGATTGCGGTGATTGTTTTCAAATTCCCTGTTCTCTAACTGGAAAAAAGGGAACTATAATTGTCAAGGTATTCCCTGATATTCAGGAAAGCTTGGTACCTTGAACTGTCGCCGGAGTCACTGGCAGATCCAGGGATCCTGGGCGCCCTCCCCTGGGAAACACAGGTAAAAACAAGTAATTTTACCTTTATTTGGTGATGGGTCCGCTGCCCTGGGCCACAAGGGGGGGGGGGGGGGGGGGGGTTGCAACTGTTCAAATTTTCGAGGGCAAAACAAATAAATTAGTGTTGCTCACTACTCCCCCCCCCCCCCCCCCCCTGAGCGAATTACCGGCCGGCACGCTTTTTAAATTTTTAGGGGCAAAAAAAAAATAGTGCTCTTCCGCCCCCCCCCCCCCCGCTTATTCACCGGCTGGCTGTTTCGCCACTAAATATTTTCTCACAAATTGGGCCCCCTCTTTGGCCCCCTCCCCAGCCGGATCCGGGAGCATATTATGCCGTCCAACCGAAGGAGCCTGAAACCGCCACCGGAGCATATGCCGTCCAATCGACGGAACCGTGAACTGTCACCGGAGCATATGCCGTCCAACCGAAGGACCTTAACCGTGACCGGAGCATTATGCAGTCCAATCGACGGAACCATAAACCGTCACCGGAGCATATGACGTCCAACCGAAGGAACCATAAACCGTGACCGGAGCATATGCCATCCAACCAAAGGAACCGTAAGCCGTCACCGGAGCATATGCAGTCCAATCGACGGAGCCGTAAACCGTCAACGGAGCATATGACGTCCAACCGATGGAACCATAAACCGTCAACGGAGCATGACGTCCAACCGAAGGAACCATAATCCGTGACCGGAGCATACGCCATCCAACCGAAGCAACCGTGAATTGTCACCGGACCATATACCATCCAACCGAAGGAACCGTGAATTGTCACCAGAGCATAAGCCGTCCAATCGAAGGGACCGTAAACCAACCCCGAAACTTGACACTTGGAAAATAAACTTGAACTTGAAACTTGAACCTTACCTGCTTTGACAGGAACCGGAATGAAATTCTCATCAGGTATCTTCATAGGGTAAGGATCGCCTTGGAATGAGGTTGCAGTGCCGTCTGGATCTTTAACCATTCTTGTTGTGATGTCACCTGTTGGGATAAGTGCAAATAAAAACACGAGCCTGAAAACTTTGTCAGGTTTCGTCGATTTTGGATGAATGTGAGATCCTTACAAAGGTGCTGTTAGTTTTAATGACTTTATTCACTTTTGATTTGTTTGTGTAGTGGTGGCAGACTAACTTTTCAAAAGGGTGAAAAATAATTCTGGGCCATGATATAAATTAGCATGCAACCAGCTCACAGGTGTTTGTGAACAGCTGTACAACCTGTGCGGGACCCAGCAGGACAAATAGTGCATATAGCATTGATTTGAGATTTCTGACATTTACAAGTAGTATTCGGGACATAATATCAAAATAATCTGTTCATACATATAATAACAATAATAGTCACTATGAACATGACGGATAAAGAAAGAGCACAATAGTTCCTCATTCTACCTTCAACAATTGCTGTGGTAGACAAAGGAACATCCCTTCACTGCTATAACGTAAAAAATGTGTAGAACAGGTGAATATGCATGTGACACCCGTTCTACACATTTTTACATGATTGCAGTGAAGGGATGTTCCTTTGTCTACCAAAGCAATAATAGTTGGGGGTAGAATGAGGAACTGTATAGTTTGTCCTCTTTCTTTGTCCGTCATATTCATAGTGATTACTACTACATGTACTACTAACAATAAAGCCATATTTGCTTGGGGTAGCCTCATCTTTCCTAAAAATGTTCTACCAAAGAGCCCTATAACATCATCACCCACAGGGGAATACATATGAGAGAATATTAAGCAAGTTGCATTATATTTCAATTTTACTGAATTACTTACGTGACTGAGAACCTGGGATGAAATGCAGACAACTGTTATCAATCTCGGCATCCTCCAAAGCTATCCAGTAACCAGTCAGTTTAAGCGGCGTGTTGTACAAAAAGATGGCATCCTGATGGGCACTCACTGGTAGAAAAGAATAAGAGAAGGAGGCATACAGGTATGTAAGGTAACGATGATGATGATGATTATGATAACAATAAATAAAAATAGTACTACTAGTTTTAAAGGTGATGATGATGATGACAATACAAAAAAAGTTATCCACTAACGAATCAGTTTGAGGGGCCAGGTTTAGAGAAAGATAAGTCCTATCTTACCTTCTCCTCCAAAGTTTGGTGGTTTGAAGATGTACATGCTCTGCACAACAACAGGCTTCTTGAAGTCTAAGTTTCTTGCAATATCCTGTACAGATGAGATACGTTTGAATTTAAAAATGAGAAACAGTTATCAGGTAATGCTATAGTTAATCATTAGTTATGTGACGTGATGGAAAATATGCATTTTACAAACTAAAAATTTCACATACTGCGGTGTTTTAACACTTCAGATATTGATATACTTATGTTTGTAAATACACCCTATGAATATGACGGACAAAGAAAGCGGACAAAATATACAGTTCCTCAGGTAGACAAAGGAACATCCCTTCACTGCTATTATGTAAAAATTTGTAGAACAGGTGAATATGATGTGACACCTGTTCTACACAATTTTACATAATAGCAGTGTAGAGATGTTCCTTTGTCTACCTGAGGAACTGTATATTTTGTCCGCTTTCTGTGTACGTCATGTTCATAGTGACAGGACCTAGATTTAAAAAAAAACATAATTATCTGCAACTGATTGGTAGACTTGAAAACTACATAGAATAATACGAGTTAACACCCTTCTGCCTCTCGGCAGATGATATTAATATTACCTGTACTTTCTTGGAGCAGGAAACCTTCTTGAAAGGAGGTGAGAGTTCATGAAGGGCATGACCTACTTTGTTGAGACTACAGTGTTTGTCAACCAAAAGATTTCCTGCAAAATGTACAGTTGAAAAAGAAGAAGCAGGAAAACGGATGATTGAATGTAATGTTGTAAATAATGAAAATGAACGTTCAGTACTTGACAATGAAGAAAGACAATCACTCAAAATTTCAAGACGTTTACATCTGTTTCTGTGGTGTTTATTGTCTCTTCCTTGGAACTGGCAACCAATTTTGTACATGCACATAATTAGTCAGGTCAATATACGGTAAAAAACACCCCAACCCCCACAAAATTGCAACAAAATGTTTTTCAAAGGCTTCTAATAGTCTTTGACTTCAGGAATAACATACTCAAAGTATACCAAAATCGAAGGTTCGAAAAGCTGTTATTTTCAAGATGGCGTCCAAGATGGCCGCCGATACCTAGAAATTGCCATAAATCACTTATTATCCATCCTAGAGACATAATTTTGGTGTCTATCCCATGGTTTTGGGGGTCAGAGAATCCATTAAGACAAGTAAGAATGGTTTGTGATGGTCTAGGAAACCCCGAAATCCAAGATGGCGTCCAAAATGGCCGCCATGTCATAAAAAATGGCTATAAGTCACTTATTATCCATCCGAGCGTCATAATTGGGGTGTCTATGCTATGGTTTTCGGGGCAATAGAATCCATTATGATAAGTTAGAACGTTAAGCAGTGGTTCAGGAAACCACGAAATCCAATATGGCGTCCAAAGGGCCACAAAACCACTAAGAGTTCTCAATAGAGGGCGCACTGTATAAACAGGAAATAATAATAATAATAATAGTGTAAACTTATAGAGCGCACACACCGTCCAGGGACGCTCATGGCCCTAGCTCAGCAACAGTTCTCTTTGATACAAGTAAAGTAAATAATTTTGCAATATTTTTTGCAATATTTTGTTATCACCCATTTCAATCCTCAGCTCTGCCTGGTGGGGCCCAGTGCCCTCCAGCTGCTCCGTTCACTAACAATGTAAGGGACTAGCCCAGTCAGCACATTATTCACAGAAGCTCTAGCATCTGAGGCCAACAGGCCCCACACATGTAGCCAATGAGACTAAAGGGTGATAACTAATTAATTTCAAATGTATATACAAATAACATATCAATTATGGATTTAGTAAAATAAACTTATACAACTTAAGGAAATACTGGGTTACAGATGGAATAGGTAAGTCTTAAGACGAGTTTTAAAGGCAGAGTATGTTGCAATACAGCGAAGTGATGAGGAAAGCTTATTCCATAATTTGGCTGCTGCATGCGAAAAAGCATGGTTTCCCCATGAATGACGGGTACGGGGAATTAGCAGCAAATTATCACTTCCAGATCTTAAGGTACGAGTTGGATTGTAGGAGTGTAATGAGTCTTTAATATATCGTCCTTGTTTTCACGAAGTGACGGTAGTGAGGAAAATCGTAACGCAAAGTGAATGCAATTTTTTTTCACTACCGTCACTTCGTGAAAACAGCGACGATATTGTGGCGAGATTCCACGGAGAGCCCGATAAACAAGTAACATAATTTTGAAGTGGACCCTCTTCTGGACAGGTAGCCAGTGAAGAGAGCGTAATATAGGCGTAATAGAAGACATTCTTGGTGTGAAAGTAAGGAGTCTTGCACTGGAATTGTTGAGGGATTGCAGTCGCTTGCTGCTGTTTTGTGAGTTCAAATAGAATAGAATTACAAAAATCTAAGCGGGATGAGATTAATGCATGGATTAATTGTTCACATGCTTTTTGAGTCAGAGATTTTCGTATGAACCCAAGGTTCCGCAGTTGATATCTCACAGACTTTAATACGCTAGATACATGTTCAATAAATGACATACAGTGTGAGTCAAAAAAAACTTTACACCTAGGAAATTACTAATAATTTAAAAAATAATTTATGAACAGTGAAGTATTATACATCATATGAAAGAGTGTTTTATCCTGAATCATTTGGTACCATTTTTGGGGGGAATGTGTTCACGCTTGGATGAACAGGAGGTATTGTTTGCGAGAGTGCAAAAATAGAATTGCGCCAAAGTCTTAAAGTGAGAGAATGAATTGAATGTATGAAATGAGATGCATTGCAGATGCTTTTTTTCAGTAGCAAAGTCACACACACACACACGCACACGCACATATGAAACACACACACTAACACACCCACCCACACACACGCGCACACACACAAACATATGATAATGGTGTTCATTTGGAGTAAAATACTTTATTTTTTACTGGATCTTCAAATTGTTAACGATCATCATAATTATGATGATAATGTTAATTCAAATGCTTATCATCATGGATCCTTTGAAGCTTCATTTGTGACCAGCAAGTAACTGTCCGTTCATCTACTCCACGACATGACCTCCGTCCCTTTCGATGCACTTTCTAGCGCGATGGAGCCTCTCCTGAAACACTCGACGAAGCATGCGCCTGTCTCTCCCAAGTGCTTCGCTCTCAATCCTGATCCTCTCTCATAGGTCGTTGAGGTTCGCAGGTGGGCTCTGGTACACCCGAGACTTGAGGTAACCCCAGACGAAAAAATCAAGCGGTGTTAGGTCCGGGGATCGACGTGGCCACTCCACAGGTTCGTTCAGAGCGATGATCCTGTTCCCGAAGAGTTCTCTCAACCTGGTCATCACAATCCTTGTCCTGTGAGCAGGGGCACCATCTTGTGCCCACCAAATGTGCCTGAAAGGACCGTTTCTCTGACGCCTAAATCGTGCCATCTGATTCAGAGCCGGGACAACCTGATCATCTATCATTCTTAGATAGCGCTCCCCATTCACTGTCTGTTTAAAGAAGAAGGGTCCAAGAAGACTTCCATTTCCAAGAAGGCCGATCCAAACTGTCACATCTAAATTTGCTATGCGAGTGTGTGTGTGTGTGTGTGTGTGTATGTGCGAGTGTGGTGCGTGTGTTTGTGTGACTTATTGAGTGTGACTCTGTGTGTGTTTTGATATGTGTGACATGATTAATTTTGGTAGGGATGTTATTTGGATCTGCAAAGACCGAATTAATACCGAAATCCCAATTGTTTTATTCAAACATCACATAAGCATTATTTGGCGCAAGTCGATTTTTGCACTCTCGCAAACAATGCCTCCTATTTCTCCAAGCGTGAACAAATACCACCCAAAATGGTACCAAACGATTTGGGATGAAACACTCTTTCATATGGTGTATAATAATTTCCTTTTCATAAATGATTCTTAAAATTATTAGCATTTTTCTAGGTGTAAAGTTTTTTTTGACTCGCACTGTATTATTGTCAAATATCACACCGGGGTTACGGACCTTTGAGGCTGGCTTTAGAACTTTGTCACCTACATGCAAGCTTAAATGAGTATGATTTCCTCTCAGTAAAGAATTCTTAGAGCCCAAAATGATAAACTCAGTTTTATTTTCATTTATTTTAAGACCGTTGGAATCCATCCAGCCTTTCATGTCATGAATACAGGCTTCTAAACTTCCCCTAGCATCGGCAATTGCATCTGAGGAAGGATGTACAGAAATGAAAAGCTGAATGTCATCAGCGTAACAATGATATTTTATATTATGCTTTCTAATTATTGTACTGATTGGCTCAAGGTAAACAGAAAACATTAACGGGCCACCAACAGACCCTTGTGGCACACCATATGAAAGATAAGTTTTGTCAGATTGAGAGTTATTTACAGAGACATACTGGGTTCTTTTTATGAATGTATGATGAAAACCACTGCAACGCAGTGCCTGTTACCCCCAAGAGACTGTAGTCTCTTAACAAGTATTGTGTGGTCAATAGTGTCGAAAGCACTTGACATATCAAGTAGCACAAGAAAATTAATGTTACCTTTATCCATTTCGGAGAGGATACTGTCCACAAGATTAGTTAGCAGCGTTTCCACACTATGGTGTGGGCGGTAGGCAGATTGAAAATTATCAATTAAATTATTTTCAATAAGATATGTGCGAAGACGTGAGAAAGCCACTCGTTCTGTGAGTTTGGACAGATACGACAAATTTGAGATAGGTGTATAGTTCTGAAGACACTCACTGTCCAAATTAGTTTTTTTCAAGGTGGGGCGCACTGCTGCAATCTTCATACTGTCAGGAACTATCCCTGAACCAAGACTTGTGTTAATTATAGTTACAATTGATGGTATAATAGCAGGGAGACATTGTTTCAAAAGCAATGTTGGTATGGGGTCAAGTTCACTAGATTTAGAAGGTGAACTCATTATGATTGACTTAATCTCATCAGGTGTTAACTTATAATTTTTTTCTCTCACCCTTATGGTGTCACCGACCCCTCCCCCCAGAAAAAGGGTTAATTTTCAACTATTGACAGGTCATTGTCAACACTGAGGGAGTGGCCGAGTGGGGGGGGGGGGGGGGGTGACAAAGACAAAGTAACAGCTTAATAATAATATCTAGACACCCATTCATAATACCTACCATACAATTACAAATGTTTAAAACCTCGTGTTGTTCATGTCATCTTTATAGCGAATACACATTTTGAATATTAAGCAAGTTGCATTATATTTCAATTTTACTGAATTACTTACGTGACTGAGAACCTGGGATGAAATGCAGACAACTGTTATCAATCTCGGCATCCTCCAAAGCTATCCAGTAACCAGTCAGTTTAAGCGGCGTGTTGTACAAAAAGATGGCATCCTGATGGGCACTCACTGGTAGAAAAGAATAAGAGAAGGAGGCATACAGGTATGTAAGGTAACGATGATGATGATGATTATGATAACAATAAATAAAAATAGTACTACTAGTTTTAAAGGTGATGATGATGATGACAATACAAAAAAAGTTATCCACTAACGAATCAGTTTGAGGGGCCAGGTTTAGAGAAAGATAAGTCCTATCTTACCTTCTCCTCCAAAGTTTGGTGGTTTGAAGATGTACATGCTCTGCACAACAACAGGCTTCTTGAAGTCTAAGTTTCTTGCAATATCCTGTACAGATGAGATACGTTTGAATTTAAAAATGAGAAACAGTTATCAGGTAATGCTATAGTTAATCATTAGTTATGTGACGTGATGGAAAATATGCATTTTACAAACTAAAAATTTCACATACTGCGGTGTTTTAACACTTCAGATATTGATATACTTATGTTTGTAAATACACCCTATGAATATGACGGACAAAGAAAGCGGACAAAATATACAGTTCCTCAGGTAGACAAAGGAACATCCCTTCACTGCTATTATGTAAAAATTTGTAGAACAGGTGAATATGATGTGACACCTGTTCTACACAATTTTACATAATAGCAGTGTAGAGATGTTCCTTTGTCTACCTGAGGAACTGTATATTTTGTCCGCTTTCTGTGTACGTCATGTTCATAGTGACAGGACCTAGATTTAAAAAAAAACATAATTATCTGCAACTGATTGGTAGACTTGAAAACTACATAGAATAATACGAGTTAACACCCTTCTGCCTCTCGGCAGATGATATTAATATTACCTGTACTTTCTTGGAGCAGGAAACCTTCTTGAAAGGAGGTGAGAGTTCATGAAGGGCATGACCTACTTTGTTGAGACTACAGTGTTTGTCAACCAAAAGATTTCCTGCAAAATGTACAGTTGAAAAAGAAGAAGCAGGAAAACGGATGATTGAATGTAATGTTGTAAATAATGAAAATGAACGTTCAGTACTTGACAATGAAGAAAGACAATCACTCAAAATTTCAAGACGTTTACATCTGTTTCTGTGGTGTTTATTGTCTCTTCCTTGGAACTGGCAACCAATTTTGTACATGCACATAATTAGTCAGGTCAATATACGGTAAAAAACACCCCAACCCCCACAAAATTGCAACAAAATGTTTTTCAAAGGCTTCTAATAGTCTTTGACTTCAGGAATAACATACTCAAAGTATACCAAAATCGAAGGTTCGAAAAGCTGTTATTTTCAAGATGGCGTCCAAGATGGCCGCCGATACCTAGAAATTGCCATAAATCACTTATTATCCATCCTAGAGACATAATTTTGGTGTCTATCCCATGGTTTTGGGGGTCAGAGAATCCATTAAGACAAGTAAGAATGGTTTGTGATGGTCTAGGAAACCCCGAAATCCAAGATGGCGTCCAAAATGGCCGCCATGTCATAAAAAATGGCTATAAGTCACTTATTATCCATCCGAGCGTCATAATTGGGGTGTCTATGCTATGGTTTTCGGGGCAATAGAATCCATTATGATAAGTTAGAACGTTAAGCAGTGGTTCAGGAAACCACGAAATCCAATATGGCGTCCAAAGGGCCACAAAACCACTAAGAGTTCTCAATAGAGGGCGCACTGTATAAACAGGAAATAATAATAATAATAATAGTGTAAACTTATAGAGCGCACACACCGTCCAGGGACGCTCATGGCCCTAGCTCAGCAACAGTTCTCTTTGATACAAGTAAAGTAAATAATTTTGCAATATTTTTTGCAATATTTTGTTATCACCCATTTCAATCCTCAGCTCTGCCTGGTGGGGCCCAGTGCCCTCCAGCTGCTCCGTTCACTAACAATGTAAGGGACTAGCCCAGTCAGCACATTATTCACAGAAGCTCTAGCATCTGAGGCCAACAGGCCCCACACATGTAGCCAATGAGACTAAAGGGTGATAACTAATTAATTTCAAATGTATATACAAATAACATATCAATTATGGATTTAGTAAAATAAACTTATACAACTTAAGGAAATACTGGGTTACAGATGGAATAGGTAAGTCTTAAGACGAGTTTTAAAGGCAGAGTATGTTGCAATACAGCGAAGTGATGAGGAAAGCTTATTCCATAATTTGGCTGCTGCATGCGAAAAAGCATGGTTTCCCCATGAATGACGGGTACGGGGAATTAGCAGCAAATTATCACTTCCAGATCTTAAGGTACGAGTTGGATTGTAGGAGTGTAATGAGTCTTTAATATATCGTCCTTGTTTTCACGAAGTGACGGTAGTGAGGAAAATCGTAACGCAAAGTGAATGCAATTTTTTTTCACTACCGTCACTTCGTGAAAACAGCGACGATATTGTGGCGAGATTCCACGGAGAGCCCGATAAACAAGTAACATAATTTTGAAGTGGACCCTCTTCTGGACAGGTAGCCAGTGAAGAGAGCGTAATATAGGCGTAATAGAAGACATTCTTGGTGTGAAAGTAAGGAGTCTTGCACTGGAATTGTTGAGGGATTGCAGTCGCTTGCTGCTGTTTTGTGAGTTCAAATAGAATAGAATTACAAAAATCTAAGCGGGATGAGATTAATGCATGGATTAATTGTTCACATGCTTTTTGAGTCAGAGATTTTCGTATGAACCCAAGGTTCCGCAGTTGATATCTCACAGACTTTAATACGCTAGATACATGTTCAATAAATGACATACAGTGTGAGTCAAAAAAAACTTTACACCTAGGAAATTACTAATAATTTAAAAAATAATTTATGAACAGTGAAGTATTATACATCATATGAAAGAGTGTTTTATCCTGAATCATTTGGTACCATTTTTGGGGGGAATGTGTTCACGCTTGGATGAACAGGAGGTATTGTTTGCGAGAGTGCAAAAATAGAATTGCGCCAAAGTCTTAAAGTGAGAGAATGAATTGAATGTATGAAATGAGATGCATTGCAGATGCTTTTTTTCAGTAGCAAAGTCACACACACACACACGCACACGCACATATGAAACACACACACTAACACACCCACCCACACACACGCGCACACACACAAACATATGATAATGGTGTTCATTTGGAGTAAAATACTTTATTTTTTACTGGATCTTCAAATTGTTAACGATCATCATAATTATGATGATAATGTTAATTCAAATGCTTATCATCATGGATCCTTTGAAGCTTCATTTGTGACCAGCAAGTAACTGTCCGTTCATCTACTCCACGACATGACCTCCGTCCCTTTCGATGCACTTTCTAGCGCGATGGAGCCTCTCCTGAAACACTCGACGAAGCATGCGCCTGTCTCTCCCAAGTGCTTCGCTCTCAATCCTGATCCTCTCTCATAGGTCGTTGAGGTTCGCAGGTGGGCTCTGGTACACCCGAGACTTGAGGTAACCCCAGACGAAAAAATCAAGCGGTGTTAGGTCCGGGGATCGACGTGGCCACTCCACAGGTTCGTTCAGAGCGATGATCCTGTTCCCGAAGAGTTCTCTCAACCTGGTCATCACAATCCTTGTCCTGTGAGCAGGGGCACCATCTTGTGCCCACCAAATGTGCCTGAAAGGACCGTTTCTCTGACGCCTAAATCGTGCCATCTGATTCAGAGCCGGGACAACCTGATCATCTATCATTCTTAGATAGCGCTCCCCATTCACTGTCTGTTTAAAGAAGAAGGGTCCAAGAAGACTTCCATTTCCAAGAAGGCCGATCCAAACTGTCACATCTAAATTTGCTATGCGAGTGTGTGTGTGTGTGTGTGTGTGTATGTGCGAGTGTGGTGCGTGTGTTTGTGTGACTTATTGAGTGTGACTCTGTGTGTGTTTTGATATGTGTGACATGATTAATTTTGGTAGGGATGTTATTTGGATCTGCAAAGACCGAATTAATACCGAAATCCCAATTGTTTTATTCAAACATCACATAAGCATTATTTGGCGCAAGTCGATTTTTGCACTCTCGCAAACAATGCCTCCTATTTCTCCAAGCGTGAACAAATACCACCCAAAATGGTACCAAACGATTTGGGATGAAACACTCTTTCATATGGTGTATAATAATTTCCTTTTCATAAATGATTCTTAAAATTATTAGCATTTTTCTAGGTGTAAAGTTTTTTTTGACTCGCACTGTATTATTGTCAAATATCACACCGGGGTTACGGACCTTTGAGGCTGGCTTTAGAACTTTGTCACCTACATGCAAGCTTAAATGAGTATGATTTCCTCTCAGTAAAGAATTCTTAGAGCCCAAAATGATAAACTCAGTTTTATTTTCATTTATTTTAAGACCGTTGGAATCCATCCAGCCTTTCATGTCATGAATACAGGCTTCTAAACTTCCCCTAGCATCGGCAATTGCATCTGAGGAAGGATGTACAGAAATGAAAAGCTGAATGTCATCAGCGTAACAATGATATTTTATATTATGCTTTCTAATTATTGTACTGATTGGCTCAAGGTAAACAGAAAACATTAACGGGCCACCAACAGACCCTTGTGGCACACCATATGAAAGATAAGTTTTGTCAGATTGAGAGTTATTTACAGAGACATACTGGGTTCTTTTTATGAATGTATGATGAAAACCACTGCAACGCAGTGCCTGTTACCCCCAAGAGACTGTAGTCTCTTAACAAGTATTGTGTGGTCAATAGTGTCGAAAGCACTTGACATATCAAGTAGCACAAGAAAATTAATGTTACCTTTATCCATTTCGGAGAGGATACTGTCCACAAGATTAGTTAGCAGCGTTTCCACACTATGGTGTGGGCGGTAGGCAGATTGAAAATTATCAATTAAATTATTTTCAATAAGATATGTGCGAAGACGTGAGAAAGCCACTCGTTCTGTGAGTTTGGACAGATACGACAAATTTGAGATAGGTGTATAGTTCTGAAGACACTCACTGTCCAAATTAGTTTTTTTCAAGGTGGGGCGCACTGCTGCAATCTTCATACTGTCAGGAACTATCCCTGAACCAAGACTTGTGTTAATTATAGTTACAATTGATGGTATAATAGCAGGGAGACATTGTTTCAAAAGCAATGTTGGTATGGGGTCAAGTTCACTAGATTTAGAAGGTGAACTCATTATGATTGACTTAATCTCATCAGGTGTTAACTTATAATTTTTTTCTCTCACCCTTATGGTGTCACCGACCCCTCCCCCCAGAAAAAGGGTTAATTTTCAACTATTGACAGGTCATTGTCAACACTGAGGGAGTGGCCGAGTGGGGGGGGGGGGGGGGGGTGACAAAGACAAAGTAACAGCTTAATAATAATATCTAGACACCCATTCATAATACCTACCATACAATTACAAATGTTTAAAACCTCGTGTTGTTCATGTCATCTTTATAGCGAATACACATTTTGATGAGGAATGTACTTTAGTAAGGAAAAATCATCTTCTGCTTCACTATCAAGTGCCTCGTTAAATGGATTGTGGAATACATCAAGTTGGCAAGGTCCACACACACACTGTTACATGGTAGTCCGTAACATCCGCAGGTATAGCGAGGTGTGCAACAAGCAGTACAGAAGTCGCAATGAATCAACTTAAGAAGATTACTAGGTGCGGCCTCCGTATTTGACATTAGTGAAACCAGATGATTGTCCTCTAATTTCCAGCCAAAGTCTGTGACGTCCATGTCTTCTCACTCTTCATCAATGCCATGACTTGGTAGCCCGGGATGGGGAGGGTCGTCACGTGTGCCGCTCTAATGAGTCATTTTTTCACCAATAATCTCTAAACATGGGTCCCATTTTAAACAAAAATAACCCTAAACATGGGTCCGTGTTTTCAAATTTTCAAAATTTTCGGGTGTTTGCATTGTGAAAACATGACAGACATTGCTTTTATACCAAGTTCCTCTAAGTTAGTTTGGCTGTCTTGGTAGAAGGAAAGTACTAGCACAGGATTCCAAAGTGAGGTTGCATTTCACAAGCTTCTGGAAGACTGCTTTTTTCCTATCCTGAATATCCGGGAAGTCGAATCGCAATCGGTGTAGGCATCCAGAAAAAGTAGTTGTGAGCACATATCCCGTACCAAGGTCCACTTTCAACTGCTTACAGTTCTACATCTTCGGAGCCTTGGCTGCATTGTAAGAGTGGAAGTATAGTTCCCTGCTATCTGATCTAAAGATTTTGCAAAGTCATGTTCCTTTCATCAGGGTACAAATTGCTTCCAGCAAAATCATGAAGGTCTGGAAGCAACCTAATAGGAAAGACAAAGATATGACTCTGGGAGAGATTTCGAAAGTATAAATTGTACCTGAACAAACCATAAATGGTGATTTGCTTTGCTGTTACAACAGTTCCTGGTAGTTTAAAAAAACAAGGGAACTTGAGGTACCAGAGGTGATGAGCTTTGAGGTCAGTCTGTTCCTACCTGCACTTTTCGACGCTAGGAATGTCTTTCGGAAGGCTGAGAAGCCTCAGCTAGCTCATGTTATAACCGATCATGCAAGGTAAGTGTCGGGTGAAGCCGTGAAAGAACACAGACCAGTATGTCCTTGATGGTGGTTCCTTGGTGCATCGGATACCATGGAAGACAGGAGACTGCTTTGGCAGAATAGCACGATCATATCCTGATTTCACAACCCCCCCCCCCCCCACTATATGGTTCTGCAAATGTAGTTTTTGACGGCTATGGTGGAGGGCCGTCAATTAATGATAATACACACCAGCGACGTAGGCAGAATGCCCATCCAGTTGGCAGATTCAATGCAGACACAGTATTCTCATGCAAGAAGGATGAGTTTTTATCAAGAGACTGCAAAAAGCAGGGACTCATAAATCTCATTAGTGAGGAACTGAGGAAGAGTAATGGCACCATCATCAATGTATCCGGGGATGCAGATGTACATATTGCTAAAGCTGCAGTGAATTCTTCTCGTCGTCAGTCGACTATTCTGATTTGAGAAGGCACTGATATATTGGTGTTACTCTTGCATTACGCGGATGTAGATAGCAGGGAACTATACTTCCACTCTTGCACTGCAGCCAAGGCTCCGAAGGTGTATAACATTAAGCAGTTGAAAGTGGACCTGGGTAAAGATCCATGCTTACAACTACTTTTTCGACATGCCTACACTGGTTGCGATTCGACTTCCAGGATATTCAGAATCGGAAAGAGAGCAGTCTTCCAGAAGCTTGTGAAATGCAGGCCCACTTTAGAATTTAGTGCTAGTACTTTCCTTCTTCAGGAACTTATATAGGAACTTGGTATCAAGGCAATGTCTTTCATGTTTGGTTGCTGCTGTAATGACTCAGTTGCATCATTACGATACAACTTGTTTGTCAAGAAAATTGCCAATGCGACTCCCGATGCGACTCCCTTCTACGCCAGCCTCCACCGACTTCCACTCCCTCAGAACATATTACCAAGTCATGGCATGGATGGAGAGTGAATCGTAAGACATGAACGTCACAGGCAGGGGCTGGAAATTAGAGGACAATGATGTTGAATACGGAGGCTGTACCTAGTAATCTTCTTAAGTTGATTCATTGCAACTGCTTGTAGCACACCTTGCTGTACCGGCAGATGTTACAGACTACCATGTAACAGTGTGTGTGTGGACCTTGCCAACTTGATGTATGCCACAATCCATATAACGAGTCACTTGATAGTGAAGCAGAAGATGATTTTTCCCTTTCTAATGTACATTCCTCATCAAAATGAAGGAACATGAAGATCTGCATGAACAACACGAGGTTTTAAACATTTTTAATTGTATGGTAGGTATTATGAATGTGTGTCTAGATATTATTATTTAGTTGTTGCTTTGTCTTTGTCACCCCCCCCCCCCCTCCCCCCCCCCCCCCCACTCGGCCACTCCCTCAGTGTTGACAATGACCTGTCAAAGGTTGAATTGACCCTTTTCTGGGGGGGGGTCGGTACGACACCATAAGTGTGAAAGAGAAACATTATAAGTTCATTTCCTGTTTATAAAGTGCGCCCTCTATTGAGAACTCTCAGTGGTTTTGTGCCCCTTTGGACGCCATATTGGATTTCGTGGTTTCCTGAACCACTGCTTAACGTTCTAACTTATCCTAATGGATTCTATTACCCGGAAAACCATAGCATAGACACCCCAATTATGACTATCGGATGGATAATAAGTGACTTATGGCCATTTTTATGGTATGGCGGCCATTTTGGACGCCATCTTGGAGTTTAGGGTTTCCTAGACCATCACAAACCATTCTTACTTGCCTAAATGGATTCTCTGACCCCCGAAACCACGGGATAGACACCAAGATTATGTCTCTAGGATGGATAATAACTGATTTATGGCCATTTTTAGGTATCGGCGGCCATTTTGGACGCCATCTTGAAATAACAGCTTTCTGAACCTTCGAGTATGTTATTCCTGAGGTCAAAGACTACTAGGAACCGTTGAAAAACCTTTTGTTGCAATTTTGTTTGGGTCAAACCATATTTGTCCTAAGCAACATACTGTAGGTCTATTATCAACTGACTTCATCAGGAAATGACTAATAGTCTTTTCTGGTATCACTATACAGTGTATAATAACCACACTACAATTCATCATCAAGTACAGTCGATAGTCTAAAAAATCTGTGCTTGTATCACAAAGGATTTACATGCACACAAAATCATGTATCAAGTACATTATCACCATGTGTAATGGCCCGGTCCCACTGGCCGATGGACACAAAACGTATGCACAGCGGACACAGCGGACGAGCAAAATTTCGCGGGTGGCTCCATCCGTTTTCATCCGCTCCAGAAATGGACAAAATTTGCGAAAATTTGCGAAAACAGAACGGAAAATAACGGACGTGGGTAGTATGTAGCGGGGATATTAAACTGATGTTCATCGGAAGCCTAGCGGATGAAAGCGGATGGAAGTGGATGACAGCTTTGAATACTTTATATACGAGATGCATACGCTTACATCCTTTCCATTTCCGTGCTACTAACGATGTATAGACGTTCCATGTACCTTATCTTTCCTCCCTCTTTCCGTTTTCAGCTGCAGCGGATGTGAGTTGCGAGGATGCCCAGAGGATGCAGAGAGGATACAGCGGACGTTTAACGAATGATAGCGGACATAGAACGTTTGTTGCTCGTATTTGTCGCGGATTTACATCGTACACGGCGGAAGTTCATCCGTTCTAAAAGTTTTGTGCAGCTCAAAACTTTTTGCGCGGATGAAATCACAGTGGACGGATGCTCGATGGATAGAGCGTATGAAACACGTATGCAATGAGTACACAACGGATGCATAGCGTTTTCCAACGGATGTCAAGATTTTGTTTACGTTTTACATCCTCTTTGCATCCGTAGGTGCAGTGGGACCGGGCCTTAAGATCGTGAACTCAAATTTCATCACGGGCACTGATCCTTTTAATAGACCATTTTGGGGGTGTATGTTGGTAGATAAAAAGCACTAGAAGTCTCATTAATATCCCCATCTGGTAAAAAAACACTTAACTCCCAATCATCACAAAGCAAAACATTTATTTTGAATGCATAAAAAACTGCCTGTATGAACTTTGCTTAAAACACCTCATAAGATATTACAGAATAATTCCCTTTTTCAATCTTTATTGCACAAATGATTCCTTTACAAAAATGTGACAAACCATACCTTCCTTGTCCAATGCCTCTTTCTCAAAGAAAAATCTGATCTTGTCTCCGCTGGACATATAGTATTGATTCCGAGCCTAGAATATAAAGTGTGAAACAACACTTTTGAGAGGCATGAAGAGAGTGCCCTTTATCTTGAACACTTACCGTAGAAGGGACTAATCACCCTAAAAATATCTAGCTTTGTATTTTTGAGTTACTTGATACTTGATGGAGTAATCCATTTAGCAGCTCGCACAGGAAGCTGTACTGAGTGAAGAGGGATACCATGTACTAAAACTACCAGGTTGAAGTATAGTATAGCAAAGAGATAATGCAACTTTATTATCGAAATTACATTTTTAATTAAGGTACAACAGTTCCAGACATCCCAACATTGGCTGTCAAGTATTCAGAGTCCATCTCCAAAAATGTACACATTCAAACAAAACAATATACTGCTGTAACCCTAATGTCAAGACCTATATTGGGTTTAAGAATATTTTGGCTTTAAAAGTTAAAAAAGAGAATATCATTACCTGTCTATTTTCAGATGTGTCAAACGTACACCTTGCATGCTGTTTTGGATCCATTTTCTGGACGATGTCATGGCATTCTGACTTGAGTGACTCCACCTCTTCTTTTGTCAGAAAATTCTCCACTACAAGGAAGCCATCCTTTTCAAACTATAGTAGAAGAAAAGAAGGGCAATGAGAATTAATAAAAAAAAAGGCTTATAAATTTTGACAAGGGTAGCTTTATTATTATTATCATTACTGCTTCACCTCAGTGTTGACGGTCTAGTGCAAGTGCGACAAATCCTAGGGGCCAGTTTCTCAAAACCTCGTGAAATAAATACTACGGGTGAGAAGAGGAGCCATCCGAGCCAAGACATAGCCACAATTCCACCAAATTAGAAAAAAAGTAATTTGAAGAAAACTGGAATTATTTAAATTAGGAATAAACAAATTTAAAAATAGTACCAAGGAATAACAGGTGCAAAATTCTTGTAAAATACAAATGTGATCTTTTTTTTCGTTTTGTATTTAGATGGGCACGCCCCCCTGGATATTTTCATTTGATAGTATAAAAATATACACCCTCATATTATTCTTAGTAAAAATATACAATGCTATGAAAGTTTTCTCCAATGTTTTAGGCTTCAACAAAATATATTTGAATGACAAAACTCCAACATTCCAAAGGTTAAAAACATGTTTTCCTATCCAGTTTACACATTTGGAGATTTATCTCGAAATCAATATGGATCAGAAAACTAGAGAGGAGATTACCTATCCTTTGAAGGATTTATACACTATTGAAATAAACGTGTATGATGATCAGTTTATTTAAATTGAAAAAACCTTACATATAATTATAAACATGCCATATTTTCATAACATTTTCAAATATAAAAAAGGTTAACTCCCTGATTAGGTGAATGAAAGCTCTTTGCTGGAGGATTTCTCGTCCTTTTTTGCCAGGCCATGGGTATAGTCTACCCAATACATGGATGGCGCTGCCTACCGACTAAAAAAGTTATGACAGAGATACGACATGGTCAGAAGTGTCATATCTACTTAGTCTTAGTCAGGATGTTGTCCTTGATCTTGTCAAAGAGGACTTTATGAAACACATAGTGGACAAGTAGCTACTAACGCTGATTTAGTCTAGAGTAGAGCCTAGAGGTTAGTATTATGACGGTTTTGATTTTCGAGAAACGGGGCCCCAGACTTGTCAACATCCAGTACTCAACCAAGAGAAAACTATTGAAAACTATTGGGGGCGTTGCCCGCCCCCCCCCCCCCCCCCCACTCAGTGTTATTTAGGGTACGCGTATGCTCGTTCTCCAGGTGAAAAGTCACGGGCGTTGCCCATACCTAATAATGTCAATATATAATAATAATAATAATATTCAGCTTTTATATAGCGCTTAATAGATGACATCATCTTCCTTCATGCGCACTAACAGGAGCAGTTTAAAATACGGCTGCAAGAATTTCAAGTTCAACACGGAGCTCAATTTCGACAAAGAAAATCCCGAAAAAATAACCCTTAAAGGTACTATGTCCCATTTGCAGGCCAAAAAATTGAAAAGGTTAAATTCCAACGGCATTTGAAAGATAATACTAATTAAGAACTTCCCTACAAAAATGGGGGCTTGAAATGGGGACAAAGTCCGGCCCGAGAATTGTAAAAAAGGGGGTGTATTAACTTTTCACCCGGATATTTCTTTAAAAAGGGGGTGTTTTTTTTTCTTTTCTCTCATCTCTTTGGACTCCTGAGAAATTATTCCGAATTTAGGGGGGTACATTGAGCATATTTCCAGATTAAGGGGGTCTCCAAGGCAGGAAAAGCCCGCGAAAAGCCCGCGAAAGGGGGGCTCGGAAATGTTGGCAGTCCTAAGATAGGGGGTGCTTTCAAAAAGAGGGAACAAGCATACGCGTACACTAAATAGCACTGAGTGGTGGGGGGGGGGGGGGGGGGCTAAAGGGACATAGTATCTTTAAACACATCATACAGTCAATCTGGTAAGTGGAACCAATGTATATTAGCCTAGACTCTAGGCCTTTTAAAAAAATGCATTGGATATGAATACACTAAATCGAGTATTTTGGGCAAAGTTTTGTGGCAACAACGTTTGCACTGGAGACCCTATGGTCGGCTTCTGTTTCTGAAGAGAGGAGCCGACCCTACCCAAATAAGAGGCTAACGAACGAAAGAGAATTAAGTAAAACTAAAAGAGACAGACATTTTCGGTCTCATCCATCTCATGTTCAATGAAACAAAGATGATGGAACTTAAAAGTGATGACAAAGTTTAACTTGCCTGTTTTCGCTCTTTTTTTGATGCCATTCTTGATCTTGATCAACTCTCAGCTCAGTGATGCGAATCTCATATAGGCTATTGTTGAAGTTTCTGACTATGCAAAAGACAGGCTACTCAAGAGCGCGTTGCCGTTTTGCAATATATAAAGTCCTTGTTTCGCCGCCCTCCCCTTTAATTATTATATACCTCAATACTAATGTCTGGCCTTTACATCATCATCATCATCATCTATACGGGAGTGTAGGATATCCTGTAGGTCAGTCCCGGTCAAATCACTTGGTACATTAGTAAAGGTCTATAAATCAGTGCATGCGTGGATGTCAGACTATGCTATAACAAAGTGTTTGTCTGACCAAAAAGAATCCAAGCTGTGTTTAAATGAGCTGATGCTGGTGGCAGTTACTAGAGACACTGGTAAAATGTTCCAAGACTGGATGACACGATTGCTAAAAAGGTTACTCCTGACAATCAATCGACAGCGAGTAGTGAATAACTTCAATGAACTTACAAATAAGAAATCGTGATATGTATTCATTTATTCATTTATAATTTCATATTGTACTGTCAATTTAGTTACTTTATTACCCTTTAGGGCGAGAATTGTTTTGTTCATTTCGCTTTTCCTTTATTATTGGTAGACTTTTCACCAAATTTGTATCCGACACACTTAAGTCCCATCTCTGCCCCGAGTAACAAACTTCCACCACGCCACCACATCACACTGAATCACTCATTATTATCTTCATCATTATTACTATCATCATCATCAGCATCATAATCATCGTCACAATCATCATAAACACCATCACAATCATCATCATCATCATCGTCATCATCATCATCAATACTCTCCCCACAATACTTTGCCTGACAAAGATAAGGTGCTCCGACACATGCTATGATGACGATTATCCCGTGGTCCCAATTTCAAACACTCATCAAATTCTCATCTTCACTCCTAGACTAAACACTACACCCGACTTCAAACCTAACATAAAAACCCAATCCCAACTCTAACCCTTACCCCATACCTCAATATTAGCCCCAGAAAATGTCATTAGAATTGGACCACCAAATATAACTGTGTCTACAGTGTTACTCAGAATTCCTAGTGAATGAACGTAACCAACAGGCAAATGTATTTATACGAATATAACAATTTTATTGATTTTTATCAAATTTATATAGTTTAAAGTTTCTTATTTTTCGGGAAAATTCTGTACAATTTTGAAGAAAGCTACTGTAAGTAGTATGAACCCAAGACTTATTTCAACACAAGTTTGTTTGTAATTAGCTGGTCAAAACAACCCGCATACTTCACTTTAAACAATTTAGAATTACTTTGCTTCAATCTAATCTAGAGATGTAAATGAATTACCAGAACTCACCAATAATATATTATATAAATTATATAAAAATAATTTTTTTTTTTTCTTCTTTTGCCTCAAATGAAAGACGATTTTCCAAACTCAAGATATGTTAGAAAACACAAATCACAAACCAAATAAAATTCTTGATAATATGATTCATTTTACCCTTATTTAAAATATACAAAACCAAAATTAGAAATAAAGAGAGCTTGAATAAAATAACCTTTTAAAGGAAACCATTTGAGTAAATACACATAGCTTTAAAAAAGGTAGAATATACCATTAACAGATCATTATACAGCATGAAATAAAATCATGTAAAAAGTAAGCCTTACAATGATATAACACATTACATTTGTAAGAAATCGCACACAAAACATGAATGTGCTGATGAATGACTCACTTCTCAATGACATAAAAAGCTGAAGGTGAAGCAGAGATGTTTGATCCATTGTAATTTTATTTATTTTTTATTCTGTCAACATTTCACTGGCTGAAATTATCATTCCCTGTTCTTGTCATTTTAGACTTCTTTTGAAAGCAACTTGTTCCAAAATTGTCACAGTATACACAAATACTTATGTAGGCCTATACTAAATAATCACACTTCCCCAATCGTTTCAAGACAGGTTCTGTCACAACCTAACTCAACTTAACATTTCATTTCATCTATATTGATCCATGGTAATACATATAAATTCTGTTTGCATTGGCTTTGTTACAAGGTACAATAATTTTAGAACTACAATGCACATAGAGCATAAAACGAATCACACTAATGATTTACAATTTGTTTTATATTGTCCTACATGCATATGATTATTTACTTATATATAAGCAACGCATTTTTTTAATGCATTACAGTTATTCCCTTATGTTTTTAATATACATCTTGGTTTCAGAATATTGAAATAATAATAATATTTGACTGGTTTAGTATCATGACATGTATCCTGTCAACGTACTTTAATAATAATAATAATAATACTCAGTTCTTTTATAGCGCATATCACATTACAGGATAACATGTCCCTATGCGCTTTAAATAGAAAGGAAAGAATTACAAGAAAAAGTCATACAAATTAGAAAATTCACTTAGAAGCAAAAGAAGTACATGTAGTGTTGGACGATGAGTTCATGAATGTACACTTTTAACATTGAATAAATACGTTTTAAGAGAAACCTTAAACTTGTTTAAATTATTGTGATTTCTCATGGAATCTGGAAGTGAATTCCATAAAACTGAGGTAGCGTGTGTAAAAGAACGTTCACCGTATGTTTTTGTTGAGGTGCACATGGGAGGGACAATGAATATAGATCTTTAGCTTGATCTTAAAGTACGAGTAGGCCGATATAATGATAAAAGTTCACACAAATAAGAAGGGGCAATGTCATGACAGCATTCGTATGCAAAAACTAATAGTTAAAACAAAATACGGGAGTGGACAGGAAGCCAATGTAGATTTCGTAGTACAGGAGTAATTGATTCGTATTTCCGAGTTCGGGTCACTAATCTTGCCGCTGAATTTTCAATAGTTTGCAATTTTTTGATTTGTCGCTGAGGAAGACCGAAATGAAGACTGTTACAAAAATCAATGTGGCATAAAACAAATGCATAGACTAATTTTTCAGTGGTGGGCCTATCCAAAAAAGAACGTATTTGTCCAATCCTATACAAAGCTTACGAAGCAGCGCGAAATTTTTGAGATATAAAACTTTGATGTATATCCACATAGTTATGAACTGTAAAATAAAGGGATATCACTGAGATAATGAGGTGTATATAGAAGAATGAATGAAGTCGTGTATATTAGTGCTTTTTTGAAGAAAACAAGCAGTCGCCGACCCCTCCCATTATAAACTTTTGCAGAAAAAAATAGTGTTTTCTATAAGAATGCGTTCGTAATCATAAATACTACAACCATGAATCCATCCAAGTGCAATTACAGATTATAAGCAAGGTTGACAAATAAATCTAAAACCAGACTCTGTATTCATATTGTCGAGGCAGGATATAATGTCAGCTTTACTTCTGTGTGTACAGCTGTGTAAATGGATTCTCGGGCGTAGGCTGCAACCTGATTTTTTTTTTTTTTTTAATTGGGGTGGGGTGGAGGAGGAAAATTTACATTTACACATCTTTAAGTGAATAAATACTTGCATCTTTCAGTCAACAAATACAGGAAAAATAATGGGATTGTTGGTAGAACAAATCATGTTATGATAAAATATGATAGCTCAAGTAATATTTGCATGATGTGTGGAAATAAGCAATCTATGTAGGTCAATATTGCAGATGGAGAATTTTTGGTATAATAAGCGATAAACTAACATTCTCGTGTTATACAAAGTTTGCTTTTTTTTCATTATCTTGCAAAAGAGGCAAAAATTGTTTTAACAGGAGGAAAATGCAGGCATTCTAAGATTCTAAGTGTTTATTTCTAAATCGAAGGTATTGAATACTTATTCCAAGCTCTATGAAGCATGATGTCTTGAGAAAATTTGTAGAACCCAAATGCAAACCACAGGTGGCATCCATCACACCATGAACAAATTGTTATGACGGTACTTTTAATTTGATTCAGAATGTGAAATATTAGACTATTTGAGTACATATAAAGGAGTTTATCCAAGCATGATATAACTTGGATGAAAATTAAACCTACCAGTTTTCTTTGCTCCATTCTGTCTTCTCAGACTCTGCAATGTGGAATGTGTAGATATGCCGGGATCTATCCGATGTGTTCTGGGAACTCCTGTGAATGACTTTTTCATCAATGAGAATCAGTGACCCTGAAACAGAATGAAGAAGGTAAAGGAAATATTGACCAGAACATAATGGGTACCTTTAGGATCAGACCATATGAGAAATATCCTCACTACATCAATGGCAGATCGAGGCTGAGAGGACCGTACACCCCCCCCCTCATTTGAGCCTTCAACCTTACAGCTAACCTTTACCCTAAAAGGCATCTGAAAAATAAGAAGACAACGAGACAAAATCTAAAAGACGGATTAGGCCTACTTTCTTTCTGGGCTGTTGAAATTACCAGATTACAGTGATTGTTTTCAAATTCCCTATTCTCTGACTGGAAAAAGGGGAACTAATTGTCAAGATATTCCCTGATATTCAGGATAGCTTGGAACCGTGACCATCCCTTATGAAACAATCACAGTGTTACCACATAGTGAACCACACTGTGTACCACATAGTCAAACATAGTATGTTAGCACAGTGTGGACCACAAGTGATTTTGGGACATGTGGTAACGCTGTGGTGTACTATGTGGTGCAGTCGATACCACAGCGTTACCACATTGTGGTATCAACCACATAGTACACCACAGCGTTACAACATGTCCCAAAATCACATGTGGCTAACACTGTGGTATCAACCACATATTACACCACACCGTTACCACATGTCCCAAAATCACATGTGGCCCACACTGTAGTATCAACCATATAGTACGCCACAGCGTTACCGCATGTCCCAAAATCACATGTGGCCCACACTGTGGTATCAACCACATAGTACACCACAGCGTTACCACATGTCCCAAAATCACATGTGGCCCACAATGTGGTATCAACCACATAGTATACTACAGCGTTACCACATGTCCCAAAATCACATGTGGCCCACAATGTGGTATCAACCACATAGTGTACCACAGCGTTACCACACTGTGGTACGCCCCACATAGTCTGGTAAACGATGGCATCAACACCAGATGATAAAATTAATTATTACTTTACGCTATAGGTAGCAATTGTACTAATTAATTTTGTCAGTGGCAATAATTAACACAGTATCACTGGTTCATCTACAATTTCTAATGTAAAGGCATTGGTAATAAGTAGGCTTGTTTCTGTGTCCCACAACTTTCCATATACTTGTATTTTATTGAATATATTTTAGTTCATAGTTAATATTTCCCTAATTCATGTAATTTATGTAATTTATACAAAGTAGTAAAATGTCCTAATAATTGGCAATTTATATTTTGTAGTACTTTTGAAATGAATTGCATATAACGAAATCATCAGTGATTAATAAATATGCTTTAAATTCAGATAAATTATATAAAAAAAGATCTGCATACACCCCATATTCATTATGCAAATTAACACATAGTGATTCATACCACATTGTGGTAAATATGTGTCATTCTGTGTTAAATATGTACGACTATGTTGTAAACAACATGATTTGAAACCCACACTGTGAAAATACTGTCATCATAGAGTTTACACATAGTTCAGTACATACCACACTGTGGTAAATATGTGTCACTCTGTATTAAATATGTGGTAAACAACCTAATTTTAGCCCCACACTGTGACAATACTGTGATCACAGAGTTTACACATAGTTCAGTAAATACCACACTGTGGTAAGTATGTGTCACTCTGTGTTAAATATGTACGACTATGTGGTAAACAACATGATTTGAAACCCACACTGTGAAAATACTGTCATCATAGAGTTTACACATAGTTCAGTACATACCAAACTGTGGTAGATATGTGTCACTCTGTGTTAAATATGTACGACTATGAGGTAAACAACATGATTTGAAACCCACACTGTGAAAATACTGTGATCATAGAGTTTACACATAGTTCAGTACATACCACACTGTGGTAAATATGTGTCACACTGTGTTAAATATGTACGACTATGTGGTAAACAACATAATTTTAGCCCCACACTGTGACAATACTGTGATCATAGAGTTTACACATAGTTCAGTAAATACCACACTGTGGTAAATATGTGTTACTCTGTGTTAAATATGTACGACTATGAGGTAAACAACATGATTTGAAACCCACACTGTGAAAATACTGTGATCATAGAGTTTACACATAGTTCAGTACATACCACACTGTGGTAAATATGTGTCATTCTGTGTTAAATATGTACGACTATGTTGTAAACAACATGATTTGAAACCCACACTGTGAAAATACTGTCATCATAGAGTTTACACATAGTTCAGTACATACCACACTGTGGTAAATATGTGTCACTCTGTATTCAATATGTGGTAAACAACCTAATTTTAGCCCCACACTGTGACAATACTGTGATCACAGAGTTTACACATAGTTCAGTAAATACCACACTGTGGTAAGTATGTGTCACTCTGTGTTAAATATGTACGACTATGTGGTAAACAACATGATTTGAAACCCACACTGTGAAAATACTGTCATCATAGAGTTTACACATAGTTCAGTACATACCAAACTGTGGTAGATATGTGTCACTCTGTGTTAAATATGTACGACTATGAGGTAAACAACATGATTTGAAACCCACAGTGTGAAAATACTGTGATCATAGAGTTTACACATAGTTCAGTACATACCACACTGTGGTAAATATGTGTCACACTGTGTTAAATATGTACGACTATGTGGTAAACAACATAATTTTAGCCCCACACTGTGACAATACTGTGATCACAGAGTTTACACATAGTTCAGTAAATACCACACTGTGGTAAATATGTGTTACTCTGTGTTAAATATGTACGACTATGAGGTAAACAACATGATTTGAAACCCACACTGTGAAAATACTGTGATCATAGAGTTTACACATAGTTCAGTACATACCACACTGTGGTAAATATGTGTCACTCTGTGTTAAATATGTACGACTATGAGGTAAACAACATGATTTGAAACCCACACTGTGAAACTACTGTGATCATAGAGTTTACACATAGTTCAGTACATACCACACTGTGGTAGATATGTGTCACTCTGTGTTAAATATGTACGACTATGAGGTAAACAACATGATTTGAAACCCACACTGTGGTAAATATGTGCCACTCTGTATTAAATTCTAAGCCCCACACTGTGACAATACTGTGAACACAGAGTTCACACATAGTTCAGTACATACCACACTGTGGTACATATGTATCACTCTGTGTTAAATATGTACGACTATGTGGTAAACCACATGATTTGAACCACACACTGTGACAATACTGTGAACACACAGTTTACACATAGTTCAGTAAATACCACACGGTGGTACATGTATCTCACTCTGTGTTAAATATGTACGACTATGTAGTAAACCACATGATCTGAACCCCACACTGTGATAATACTGTGACCACATAGTTAACACATAGTCCAATACATATACCACTGTAGTAAATATGCGGTAGTCTGTGTCAAGTATGTCAGTTTATGTGGATATTATGTGGTAAACCACATGGACTGAAACTATGGCAACAATGTGAACACATAATGTCCACACAGTTTTCACACAGTTGACTATGTGAACATAGTGTGGCAACACTGTGATTGTTCCATAAGGGATATCACCGGAGCACAATGTCGTCCAATTAAAGGAACCGTAAACCGTCACAGGAGCATTATGCCGTCCAATCGACGGAACCGTGAATCGTCACCGGAGCATATGCCGTTCAACCGAAGGAGCCGTAAACCGTCAGCGGAGCATATGCCGTCCAACCGAAGGAACCGTTAACTATCACTGGAGCATAATACCGTCCAACGAAAGGAACCGTAAACCGTCACTGGAAGATATGCTGTCTAATCGACGGAATTATAAACCGTCACCGGAGCATATGCCGTCCAACCGAAGGAACCGTAAACCGTCACCGGAGCATATGCCGTCCAACCGAAGGAACCGTTAACTATCACTGGAGCATATACCGTCCAACGAAAGGAACCGTAAACCGTCACTGGAAGATATGCTGTCCAATCGACGGAATCATAAACCGTCACCGGAGCATATGCCGTCCAACCGAAGGAACCGTTAACCGTCACCGGAGCATATGCTGTCCAGCCGAAGGAACCCTGAATTGTCATCGGAGCATAAGCCGTGCTATCGAAGGGACCGTAAACCAACCTCGAAACTTGAAACTTGGAAAATAAACTTGAACTTAAACCTTACCAGCTTTGACAGGAACTGGAATGAAATTCTCATCAGGTATCTTCATGGGGTAGGGATCGCCTTGGAAAGAGGTTGCAGAGCCGTCTGGATCTTTAACCATTCTTGTTGTGATGTCACCTGTTGGGATAAGTGCAAACAAAAACACGAGCCTGAAAACTTTGTCGGTTCCGTCCATTATGGATGAAACTTAATAAGATCCTAACAAAGGTAGATACTGTGAATTCTTAATGATTTTTGTTGTTGTGTGTATAGTGGTGGCAGACTAACTTTTCAAAAGGGTGAAAAATAATTAACATCCTGGGCCATGATATAAATTAGCATGCAACCAGCTTACAGGTGTTTGTGAACAGCTGTACAACCTGTGCGGGACCCAGCAGGACAAATAGTGCATATAGCATTGATTTGAGATTTCTGACATTTACAAGTAGTATTCGGGACATAATATCAAAATAATATTTTCATAAAATCATACATAATAATAAAAATTAATACTACTACTACTAACAATATGGCTATATTTGCCCGGGGTGGCCTCATCTTTCCTTACAATATTCTACCCAAGAACCATACAACATCACCACCCACATATGAACAATAAATATGAGAGAATATTCAGCAAGTTGCATTATATTTAAACTTTACTGCCAATCTTCTAGTTTATGATTTAATCCCTTACGTGAATGAGAACCTGGGATGAAATGCAGGCAACTGTTATCAATCTCCGCATCCTCTAAAGCCATCCAGTAACCAGTCAGTTTGAGCGGCGTGTTGTACATAAAGATTGCATCCTGATGGGCACTCACTGGTAGAAAAGAATACGAGAAGAAGGTATACAGGTATATTAAGTATTAAACCACGATGATGATGATGATTATGATAACAATAAATAAAAATAGTAATACTAGTTTTAAAGATGATAATGAGGATGATAATACAATAATAGTTATCCACTAATGAATCAGTTTGAGGGGCCAGGTTTTGAGAAAGATGCCATCCTGATGGGTAGTTACTGGCAGTAAATAATATTTTAAAAGCGAGGGTCCAGACAAATAACCATGATGATCATCATCATCATAATGAAAATAATACCGATGATGATGATGATAAGATAAGATTTCTGCTCTGACCAGTCTTCAGTTTCAAACTAACATATATTTTGGGGATAATGATATGATTTTCCTTTTAAAGAAAATTTCACCTTCTCCTCCAATGTGTGGCGGTTTGAAGATGTACATGCTCTGCACAATAACAGGCTTCTTGAAGTCTAAGTTTCTTGCAATATCCTGTACAGATGAGAAACGTTTGAATTAAAAAAAAAAGGGAGAATTAGGTATCATGTAATGCTATAGTTAATCATTAGTTCACTGACGTGATGGAAAATATGCATTTTTCAAACTAAAAATTTCACACACTGCAGTGTTTTTAACACTTCAGATATTGATATACATATGTCTGTAAATACACGACCTAGAATTAAAAAAATATATATCTGCAACTGATTGGTACACTTGAACTCTAAATAGAATAATACCAGTTACTAGTATACGATGATGAAGCGGATCCTAATCAAATAACTGGTTGAGAGCGTACACGTGACCAGGCATTTATTTTGCCTAACACGTAATTTTGCTAATGACCGGTCACTAATAAAATCATGTCATAAAACCCCATTTTATAAACCAAATAAAATATCATCTTATAAAACAAATAATACACATCATTTTGTAAGTGCATTAGTAAAATTAGCCACAGTCGGTGACTTCTAAACAGTCAAAACACCCTCGGCTATCGCCTCGGGCGTGTTGGACTGTTCCAAAGGTAACTGTGAGGGTAATTCTTACTAATGCCCTCACTGCTGTATTTGTATGTTAACACCCTACTGGCTCTCAGCAGAGGATAATTTACCACAATAAATCATATGTATCTACCTATTATTGCTTAGTCCTCCAAGACAAAGCAGTCATTCGAAACAAAAAATCACAGATGTGCATACCCCCCAACACCCCGCTATACCTGTCACGCTCACACAACGCCAGCATGTAAACTTTCTCTCTTCTTTTCGCGGTCATTCGTTAAGGAGTGCAGATAAGTCACTAGCGCTGAATTTGGGGTTTTTTGCTCCTCGCAGCGTTTTTGGTGCATTCTTTCTGTCATTATCCAGTTCCAATTTGTTTTGATACATTTTGGTTCGGTTTTTTAACCCTCAATCACTTTAGTCTTGGCAAGAATTTAGTGTTCATTTTGCCGAGCGTACTTCCCTTTTTGAGTTCGGTCCCGGGCACAGTGTTTTGTGTTCCGGGGCTTTTTCACTGTGTGTGTTAAACTTGAATGTTACGGGATTTCTTTGTGCATACCTCGTGTGTTGTTTACGTGTGTGTATACGGTGCGGCTCTTTTGTATTAGAGCTCGCTGTGTGTTAAGTTCTTTGTTGACGCTACATATGCGTTTTTCTCTTTCGTAGTTGTTTGCTACGTTAGGGTTGTTTTGTTACGAGTTTGTCGTGTGTTTATAAACGACGCTTTGTTTCGTTCGAGTTTGTCGTGTGTTTATAAACGACGCTGTTGTTTTGTTCGAGTTTGTCGTGTGTTTATAAACGACGCAGTTTGTTTGTGATTGACGCTGGTTGCTCGTCGATTTTGTTTTTAGTAACTGTGGTTACTTTGTTTTATTGTGTTTTGCTTTCGTTCGAAAGTTTGTTTTGTCTCATCCACAGATTTTCCAATGGACAAGGCGTCTGGTTTTGGAGTGGATTCACTTCCCCCAGTTACGGCTGTTGTCACCACCTCACTAGCGAGTGGGTTTGGTGCGGCAGGAGGGGGGAGGTAAGGGCGTCTCGAGTACAGGCTCGAGACAGGTTGCTCCCCGCACCGGGTATTTTATGCCTGGTGTGTCTGGAGTTTTGCCCTGTAGTAAGTTACCGACGGATACCGCGTCCGGGCCAGCCAGCGGGCTGTGTTCCGGCGCCAGTATGTCGAGGTCTAAGATTCATTGACACTGAATAAAGAGACTCCTACCAGCGGCTCTCCCCCTCGTGGGTTAGCATGACTTGTAGAGGCCCCGGGCTTCACGGCCCCTGTGCTCTGTTGCGAGACAACAGCCGTGCGAAGCACGAGCCATGCATTCAAGCATGAAGTCGACCCGGATTGCGTTCACATATGAGGTGCCTGTAATCACCCCAGTGACACGCCACGGTCTGAGCTCGCTGAGGCTTCTCACGAAGTTTGACGCTCGAGCAGCTCGCTGAAGCTTCTCAAGAAGCATTCACGCGAGCAGGCCCCAGTCACACTGACCAAAGGGTTTCGCTGAAGCTTCGCACGAAGTGTTGAAGCGAACAGACCCCGGTCACACCGAGCAAGGTGTTTCACCTAAGCTTCTCTCGAGGCATTGCTGTGTGAGGGTCCCGGTTACACTATACCGTAGGGGTTTCGCTCATGTTTCTATGGAATCAGTGAGGCGTGATGACCCAGGTCAATTGACCCTAGAGCCGAGCTTGACAAAGCTAACACGGCCGAGATGCCTCCTTTGTTAGGGGTTGTCGCTCAAGTTTCTTTAGAAGCAGTGAAGCGAGACGGCACAGGTCAATCGATCGTATTGCCGAGCTTATGAAAGCTAGCAAGACCAGGAAGCCTTCCCTTCGTCCCCCGTTGTAGCGGGTAAGAGGCAGAAGGGTCCGAGCGCCCAGGCTTTGTCTGGGTTGGTGGGCTATTAGGGACTTTTAGAAATGCACGTCAAGAGCTTTGACTGCAACGTGTGACGTCATTTTAAGGCATTGCGCCTGCGTCACGTGGTCTCAGTCGGCGATCGAGAATGCGTCAACCTTGATTTTCCTAAATCTAGTACATGCAATACATACATACATATTGACATTTATAAAGCGCCTTTACATGCTGAAATGTGTAGAACAGGTGTCACATGCACCTGTTCTACACATATTTACATATTAGCAGTGAAGGGATGTTCTTTTGTTGAGGGTAGAATGAGGAATGTCCTCTTTCTTTGTCCGTGATGTTTATTGTGTTACTTCCTGCATGCATATCGTCGAGTGCAATCTAAAATATTTCTAATTGTAGCCAACATGGGCAGTTAAGTACGTTGACACGCATGATCAGTCGGCGTTCGTCGTGTTCTCGTTCACTCATTCTAAAAGTCCCTATTGTCTAGGCAGGTGCACAAATTGGCGAAAAATTTGTCACCCGGCACGCTTGTGGTTCGGTGCCTACCGTAACCCGTGCCCCGGCTGGTGTTGTTCGACGGAGCCGTGCTTTTTGTCCTCGGATTCGGATTATTTTTCCGGATTCTTGGGTGTCCCTCCTGTGGCGTTGATTTTGTCACCCCATACAGTCGGCTTTTCGTTAGGCTTTGTGTCTACGGCGCCCGCTTCTCTCGGTGCGTCTCCGGGAGAGGAGTCGTTTGACTCACTGGTTTTCTGGCCTCAGCTTTAGGCTGTTGGTGTGGCTGGGACTCTGTCGCCAAGGTCTCGCTCACGTTTCTATAGAAGCAGTAAAGCGTGACGGTTCGAGTCAGTTTGGCCGTGGAGCTATGCTTGAGAAAGCTAGCTAGGCCGAGAAGTCCCCTTCGTCCCCCGTTGCTACGGGTAAGAAGCGGAAGAGTTCGAGCGTCCATGCTTTGGCTGGTTCGCGGGCTCAGAAGGCAAGAAATCGACGCCGGTGTCGTCTTTGTCGAGTTCTGCGCAGGCAGAGCTCAGGGCTCTCATGTTGCAGTTGTTCCGTCAGCTGGGCGCCCCATCTGTATCGGCGGGTGAACAAACTTTGATGTCGAATTTGTCACCCGGCACGGTATCGGGTGCGGTTTTTTCCGTCCCCCGTGCTCCGGCTAGTGGTGTAGCGGAGCCTGTCATTTGTCTTCGGGTTCAAATTATTTTTCTGAATTGTCGAGTACCGCTATTCTGACTTCAGAATCTTTGCCTCTTACAGTCGGCGCTCGGTTAGACTTTGTTTCTCCGGCGCCCGTTTCTCTCGGCGCTCTGCTGGGTGAGGGGTTGTTTACCTCAGTGGGGTTTTATTCCCTCAGCCGTATGATTTGGTCATGCTTGATTGTCAGTGTGACTGGGACTCGGCCTCCGTTGTCTCGGAGGGTTCGCAGCTGGCCTCGGGCCCGAGTCGTTTTTCGGGTCTGGGCTCTGACGCGAGGGTTTTGTTAGAGACGTATCTTTGTGTTACTTTTCTCGCCCCAGTGCTGGTGGTAGTGTTCCGTTTTCGCTGTTTCGACAGCGTTCTTCTCCCGATTCTATACCTCTTTTGACGAATTTATTTTCTCGTGCAGGGCGGACTTTTTGCGTGATATCCCATCTTTTTGTGAGGGTATTGCCACGTACGGCTGATCTGTTCCTTTGTGGGGACATTAGTTTGAGGCTTTGTTTCGTTTTTGAACGATCGCCTGGTGGTTGGAAGGGATGGTACCCAGCTCGTGGTTTGTTAAGCCTCCTCTTTTAGCAGAGGTAATTAGTGCGGAGGTGGTTTTTGGGCCCCTCTCGGTGTGTCGTTTTCGTATCATGTTCACCGCCCGTAAAGCTAAAGCTGAAGCTCTAGTATAGGGCCGTGAAGCTCGTTTCACCACCCGTTTTTTACGGGTGAGAAGCGGAGGGGCTCGAGGCCCTATTCACACCGGCCGTAAAGTTGGGTTATGGATAGTGAGGCCGTGTAGCTCACTTCGCCGCCTGTATCTACGAGTGAGAGGCGACAGAGCTTGTTGCCCTGTTCACACCGCCTGTTTAGCTTAAGTTTAAACTCTAGTTCGGCCGTGTAGCTCGCTTCGTCTCCGGTATTGGGGGTAAGAAGCGGAAGAGCTCGTCCACCCGGTTTCGGCTGGGGCTGGAGCTAAGTTTGTGCTGTTGAGCGCGGAGTTGTTCCGGCTTTTCACGACCAACTTTGTCGAGAGGGGCCCTGTTTTTTCTCTAGCGAGATGCATGTAATCGCCGCCGTGAAATGAAAGTGTTCAGGCTCGCTTTGACTTTCCGTGATCTGGAGCTGACGCTCTAGCACGGCCGCGAAGTTCGCTTCGTCCCCCGCTTTTGGAGGGAGAGGCGGTGGAGTTCGCGGCCATGGTTACGTTGCCCAGTAGCTAGAGCTAAGGCTCTGGCAGGGCCGTGGAGTTTGTTACGTCCCCCGTTTTTAGGGGTAAGGAACGTAAGGGCTCGTCCGCCAAGTTTCGGCTGGGACAGGAGCTAAGAAGGCGAAGTCGAAATTCTCGCCGATGTCTGCCTTTTCTGCCTCCGCTCAGGCTGAGCTTCGGGGCGTTTTGACAAACGACTACTGTTCCGCCGAGTTCGGACTGTGTCCATCCCCCATGAGTGGCAGTTTATTTAGGGCTGTTGCCGGGGATATAATTCTGTTACAAGCCGTGCTGTCTTGTCCGGACCGGCCAGCTTCGTAGGAGACGCGGGCTGTGCGTAGTTGTTTACAGCAATTCGTGTCGTCGGGGGCGAAATTGACCCTGGTTTCACAACCATCATTGGGTTCGCGAGTGACCCCGTTTGCTCAAGCGAGGTGTTTCTATTCGCTAAGTCTTTCGTTGGAGTGGGGAGGCGATACTGCTCCGTTCCCTCCGGCTGAGGAGGCGGAGTGGTGGTTTGGCGGCCAGGGTTTAGCGTCGAACGTTTCAGTCGGCCGTTTCTGTTTCCGCTCAGGCGGCTTTGAGTTTTTTTGGGGGGTTTGATATTTCTTTCGCTCGGACTACTGGGGCTTCCAGTTGTTCCGGCAGACGCCAATATTTTTGGCATCAAATTTATCACCCCGTTCGGGCGAGGGCTTGGTGCCTATTTCTGCCCGTGCGCCGGCTGGCTTTGGGCCGGACTCGGTCGCACCGTACTCGTTGTCAGTTGTATTCGCTGAGTTTGCGAGTGTGTCTGCTGTGGCGTGTAAGTTGTCTCCATGTTTATGGGAGTTGTTAGTTGGGTTACTGAAGTTTCAGTAAACCTGGCGGCGGGCTTCGCGGTTTTTCAGGCGGAGGTTTACTCCTTTTTTCTTGCCCGTGCTTTGGACGGCTTTTGAGTCGGCCCCGGTCATATGCCTGACCCAGTTTCGGGTTTGATTTATGAGTCTCGGGTGTTACTTCTCCGGCATCCGTTAGACCTTTTAGGCCCAGATTGCCTGTTGCTGTGTTGGCTTGCCACCTTGTGCCGTCGGCTCTTGTTTGGGGTTAAGCCTCCGGCTGTTTATTTAGTGCTCCTCTGGGGGCAGCTACTATCGGCGCCTTGCCCCGTTTTGGGAGGTTGGTGCCCTCGGTCCGTCAGTCTGACTTGGACTCTGTCTGACGGTTTTCTTATGTGTTTCGGGTTCTCTGTTGAGTTGCCTCCGTGACAGAGGGCCCCCGGTCACGGGGTGGTTTCTACCACAAAGTGTTGCAGCTTGGTGCGGTGTAGCATGATAGTGATGATCGGGCTGGTTCTGTAGCTTAAACTCTACAGCCTTTTAAGGTGTTTGGGCAGGCTTCGTCACCCGACGTTTCGGTATAGGGTAGGAAGCGTTTGTTTTCGGATTGTGTGTCTCCGATTTTGGCCTCATCTGAGAAGGCCACCGGCCGCCCAGGTGGCTGGTGGGGGCTTTGCCCCTGCCCCCGGGGTATCTTGGTTGGACTCGGTTACACTTTCTGGTGTTTCTGGTTCTCGGTCTGTTTCGGGATCCGTTTTGCTAAGCTCGGCTTCTGTGAAGCTCTGTGCTGTTGTTAGTCTTTTGCGGGGTCTTTGCCTGTTGGTGGCTAGACTCCCACTGTCCTTTTCCCTTGCTACTCCTCTGTGAGAGGAGTCGGTAGGTGGATCAGTTTTCTCCTTACCCCTCTGGGGTTTTTGGTTTTTGCCTTGATAGCGTTCTGCTTTTTCTTATCAGGCGGGAGCCCGTCTCACCTGTCTCGTGGGAATCTATCTTTGGATGGATTGTGGAGGCGGTTCAGACTGCGGGTCCCGAGGCCCTCTCGGAGGGTGTGCGTCCTCGTGCGCATGATGCCAGGGGTCTTGGTACCTCCTGGGCTTTGTTTTGGGGTTGCCCTTCATGATATTATGAAGGCTGCCTTTTGGTTGTCGCCGAATACGTTCATCGCATGCTATCTTTAGGATGTGCCGGCGAGTGAGGAGCGTTTTGCTACGGCATCGTTGTTGGTGGCTTCGTCTTCGTTGGTTCCCCGCTAACCTTTTTTGTTTGGGACATGCCTCCCGCTTGCATCTGTGTTGGTCTAAGCAATAATAGGTAGATACATATGATTTATTGTGGTAAATTAGTTAAATCAGAACTGATTTTATTATTTACTATATAAATCTATGTATCTACCTATGTCCCTCCCTCCGGCCCCTCTCCTTGTTAGCAACATGTCCCTGTTCTGTATCTGGGACCGCTTTAAGAGAGGAAGTTTACATGCTGGCGTTGTGTGAGCGTGACAGGTATAGCGGGGTGTTGGGGGGTATGCACATCTGTGATTTTTTGTTTCGAATGACTGCTTTGTCTTGGAGGACTAAGCAATAATAGGTAGATACATAGATTTATATAGTAAATAATAAAATCAGTTCTGATTTAACTAATTATTATCACTACCTGTACTTTCTTGGAGCAGGATACCGTCTTGAAAGGAGGTGAGAGTTCATGAAGGGCATGACCTACTTTGTTGAGACTACCCAACTAACAATTGGACGTTTTCTGAACGTTCTAAAAACGTTCCAAGTTGGTTTTTGGACGTTTTGTGAAAACGTTTTTTGGACGTCAAAATGTGGTAGGTTTTCGACGTATTTAAAACGTTTTATTGGACGTTTTAAAAACGTGTTTTAAACGTTAAAAGAACCAAAAAAAAACCTTTAAAAACCTTTCAGACATTCGAAAAGTCCAAAAACCTTTTGAAAACGTTCTAAATATATTGTTGACGTTGTTAAAAACGTTTGGAACGTTCTTAAAACGTTTTTAAAACGTTAAAATGCACTACAAACGTTTTAAGAACGTCTAGAAAACCTTTTAAAACACGTCTGGAACGTTTATAAAACGTTTTCTAAACGTCCAAATGTTCTACAAACGTTTAAAAAACCTTTTAAAACACGTCTGGAACGTTTATAGAACGTTTTCTAAACGTCCAAATGGTCTACAAACGTTTTAAGAACGTTTAAAAAACCTTTTAAAACACGTCTAAAACGTTCATAAAACGTTTTAGGAAATTGTTCAGAAAACCTTTATAGAATGTCTGAAAATGTCTCGGGCGTTGAAAGAATGCGCAACAAACATTTAAGAACGTCCTGCAAAAGTGTTAAGAATGTTCAACAAATACAAATGGTATATGAAATAAATACTGGGTCACACATTTGATCGATTTCAGGATTTTATTATAAAACATAAATAAATGTTCAAAGACTTGGTAATAATAGTACATGTATTTCAAGGTTACTTATAAAAAGATACAATGTTCTCTGTAGGTTTCCGTGGTGATAAAGTATTCACAACTGAAAGTTTTCATAACACCATGTGGTATACGAACATCCAATAGACGTCTATTTCAGGCTGGTGATAGACAAGTGATATCACAAGGAGAAAATCTAGAAAAAATACGGTTGAAAAATTGGCGTAAAATAGACTTAAATAAGATTATAAACAGCCAACAGAAATTTGGTTGGGATGGTCCATTTGAAACCACAGATACAATGGTTATTTACAAGAAAAAAATGTACAAGATGACGATATGTCATTATAGTAAGTGGCAAGTATGAATACTCAATATTACCAATCTATTAATAAAAAAGGCAAGTCTATGAATATATCTAGTGTAAAAAAATTGGCAGCACACATATTGCATTTTTGGTTACAGCATACTCAACAAAAGTAACTTGAGTGATTTATAGAACCCGTAATTTCTTTGATTCCTGAAAAGATGTTGTTAATTCGTACCGAAAACATGTACCAACTAAATGACAAAAAAAACTGGGCATAATTGGTGTGATTGACCTCTGGTAAAACCTTAACGAGAACTGTATAGTATTACCATTTACTATATTGTCCTTTTGATCCCCAACAGATGTTGTAGTCAGGTCCAGATTTGTGCTATAAACGAGTTTTATCAGAAGCCAGCATTAGAACTTTCATCTTCCATGAAATACAAAATCCATCATATAACATAGTAACAATCAACACATAATTATTTACATTAATGAGATACAATTTGAAGATATGTCATATAACTGGCAAGTATGAAAACTTAAATTTACCAATCTATACATAGGAAAGGCAAGACTATAAATATATCTAGTGTCATGAATTTGGCAGCACACGCATAGCATTTTTGGTTACAGCATACTCAACAAAAGTAACTCAAGTGATTTACGGAACCCGTAATTTCCTCTTTGATTCCTGAAATATGTTGTTAATTTGTACTGAAAACATGTACCAACTAAATGACAAAGAAAACTTGGCATAATTGGTGTGATTGACCTCTGGTAAAACCTTAACGAGAACTGTATAGTTTTACCATTTACTATATCGTCCTCTTGATCCCACACAGATTTTGTAGTCGGGTCCAGATTTGTGCTATAAACGAGTTTTATCAGAAGCCAGCATTAGAACTTTCATCTTCCATGAAAAACAAAATCCATCATAATCAACACATAGTTATCTACATTAATGAGATACAAGTTGAAAATATGTCATATAACTGGCAAGTATGAAAACTCAAATCTACCGGGCTATTTAGAGAAAAGGCAAGACTATAAATATATCTAGTGTTAAGAATTTGGCAGCACATATGTAGCATTTTTGGTTACAGCACACTCAACAAAAGTAACTTGAGTGATTTATAGAACCTGTAATTTCCTCTTTGATTCCTGAAAGATGTTGTTAATTCATACTGAAAACATGTACCAACTAAATGACAAAGAAAACTTGGCATAATTGGTGTGATTGACCTCCGGTAAAACCTTTATGAGAACTGTATATGTCTCAAATACCATTTAATATATTGTCCTTTTGATCCACCAAAGATTTTGTAGTTAGGTCCAGATTTGTTCTATAAATGAGTTTTATCAGAACAGATGTCATCAGCGTTTATCCTTTTTAATTCTCCATGACACCCTCCTCCTCGTTTTCAGTGGCATCTGCAACAGCAGCAACATCTTTGGCAACATCTTCGGCAGCGACAGCTGGAACTCTAGCCCCATCGGTATCAGGTTTCTGCAAATCAGAGCAAACAACCTTTATTTATAAATTAAATGTTCATTTCAACTAAACCATAACAAAACTAGGGGGCATGATGTTCCCCCTCCCTAAAAACAGCGCCTATACAAGCTCATTTGGTGACAAACTGGCATAATGTAAATTATGAACCAAAATTATATCTGAAGAGGCTGCACATAAGTAAATATTATTGCCTGTCCACAAAATATTAAGTCTCGAGACCAATGACTAAAAACTGACGTCTGGATAAGCTAGGGTGGCAGTGAGGTGAATCCGGCCACCCCTATCAACAAGGGCAAAACTGGACTTATGATGTGCTTCATGTACAATATTGTTTTACAGATATTGGGTCTATCCCTTTAAAAGGGAACATACACGTAACACCAGAATTTTCACTCATTCAATCAAAAGATAACTTTGAAATACACATTTTTTTAATGTCCAAACAAAAATTGGTCAAAAAAGGCTGAATGCCCTTTGAAATAGTAAATTGATCTGATATTCTCTTGCAACATATTTTTGTATTTTGATAGAAATCCACATAATATAAAGAGAAAAAAATAAAAAATAAAAAATAAAAACACAAACAAAAGTAAAAGGAATTTACCTTCCATTTCTTTCCTCCTGGAAGAAATGGGGTTCGCTTGAGAAAGTCCCCTACGACTTCTTCAATCTCCATCTCTTTGGCGCCCTGGTCGGTCTTCATGCAGGCTCCTGAAAGACGTAAGTGCAGACGCCATGGATCATTATATTAAAATTATTTTTGATGACACATTAAAATAAGACGATACAGATTACACACCTTAAATGACAAATGGGTCATTCCATGGCAATTCGGACAATCAATATCATTACACTCCTCTCAAATGTATTAGGGGAAAATGGTATGTCGGTTCCCATGTTATGGCCCACCCCTTTTTTTTTTGTTGCAAAAATGGGCATTTTTGTATGAAGAAATACATGGATACACATCTGCACACTCTCACATAAGTAATTCCTTGTTCAGATGGGCATAAAACATAACTACTCCTTAGAGGCCAAATTCAACAGCTACCTTACAAGCAGAAAACAATGCTATTATGCGACTTCAAAGGCAGCAAGGTTGCTAGAGACCATCAATGTCCAATTGATCACCAATCATTGTAACTCATCGGGTGAATCCAGAAACATATAAAATAAAATTGAAATTGGCTAATCATATACTAATTGATTACTTACTGACAATGACGGGAACAAATCTTGTTGACTTCAGACCACGCTTCCCCTTCCTCCCATTCACGTTGAAATCTGACCAAAGATTATTTGACCCCAGCTTTTTCATGATACGCCGACTTGTTTGGGCAATATTGCCCCCGCCGACTAGACTCAGGTAGTTGATCTGAAATTAAAAGAACCATTATCAATTACAATGCCGTAGATTCTCACATAAATAAGAGCCAACTGTCTCATTTCCAGACATTATTATGAATGTTTCTCCGCTAAAACCTTCACCCTGATGCGGTAAATATTAATTTATCATTTGCAAAATTCACAGGCTTTCACTTTTTTTTTTAAACATGGCTATAAAGTAATCAAGGCATGTATAAATCAGAAACTCAGGATATTTCAGGTTTAGATAATTAAACCTGTACAAAAAGGAAAAACAAAGTCATTTGAATGGATGATCAAATAATGCCAAATTAGTATGCAAGTATTTTTAAACTTACCATTCTCTTCTTAAAATCAGACTCTACGAGTCTCATTTCGAGCAAGTCGAATTCACTCCCTGTCTTGAGCGGTTCCGCAAAGGGCTCCTGCAGGTCGGCAGGACCTGCCCGTAAACTCACTGATGATTTGGCAACCAGGTTTGCCAGCGTCTCCACTATCTGGGCCTGGACATCTTCCAGCTTCTGAAGTTTTTGAAGTACCTGCTGTTGAAAATTGTCTAGGAAAACAAAAGGAGTAAAAAAAAAATACATTAACAAATTAGGTCATTTTGGTAGCTAAGAAGAGTATGTAATTTTAGTGTGACTGATATGTACGACAGCTTTTCAACTATCGCATTTCAGGAATACATCACCAAGCTGCAATGACAATACTTGTACAAAGCATCAGACAATGCAACACATACAGAAAGAATCTGAAAGCAATTTTGCAGAAAAATATACCCCTGCTTTTTTGATAAAAATAAATCAAAATTAAACACATCAAAAGAAAGTTTCCCCCTAAAGAACCCCATCAAATCTTCGAGTATAACAAATTATTCAAGTTGAAACCAAGCATTGGATATAGCTAGGGTTGTTAGGAAGCAGATTCTCGAAAATTAGTGACATCCGTGACTTAACGGCTGAATGATCACATGAAAAAAAAATTATGTTTTTTTTCTTGATTTTTCCACTGGAAGATTTGATGGGGCTCTTTAGGGGGGAACTTACTTTTGATGTTGTATTTATATTGACAACCTCTCTCTCTTATATCAGTGTAGCATCTTGGTAAAAAATAGTAAATTTTGTTTGTAGTTTAAATATGCTGTACTCCAAAATCTAATCAATTGACCTCCTATGAAACATACTATTAAGTTCTTGAGAAGAGATATTTTGTTTGTGAAATTCTCTACGTAAATACTTACTGTCCAAGGTTCTAGCTTTTGGTGTCGGCGGCTGGCTTTGGCGAGAAGTCGAAGGAGAGGGGAATGTAGTTGTAGATGATCCCCTCTGGATTGGGCCCGTCGGGCTTAAGGGGACAAATCTGGCCATCATGGATGTTGTTGACAATTTGGGGAGAGGAAGTTCCTTAGTCTTCGACTTATCTGCCTTTCTCGGGCTTCTGCGAAGTGGCTCAGGGTCACACTCCATATCTGGAAAAACATCACAGACATTAGAAAAATATCAAGCAAGAAAAGAATTTTTGAAAAATGTTCAAGCTTTATGAATTCATTTTGAGTTCAACATGTTAATTTTCAATTTTGATGAATTGGTACATTATGCCCCCCCCCCTCCCTCCCCCAGGTGCTATTAGGGTTAAAACATCATCTAGCATCCTTCTAGCATATAAATTCAATTGCAGCGCAGCACTCGACAACAAAGGCAGTGGTCTACTGCACTCATACAAGTAGCGTATGTTGATGCACACCTAGAGATTGACAATGTCCAGGCCAAAAATGCTAACAAAATTCTTTATGCTGGTGATTCGTTGTGTATATCAGCAGGGGTGGTATTCAGAAAACTCTCTTAACCCTAATAGCACCGGGGTATTTCAGACCTTGCTACCACCTTTGTTTTTGTTGTGTTTTTTTCGTAAAATTTATCATAGAACTATTTTGAAGCATAATTGTGCTATAATAAATTAATTTCAGCCAAAGAAAGTGAAAATAATCATATCTTTATGAATAAGGTGAGAAAACTCAATTTGCATTGAGTTTGTACACATTGAGCCATTTTCGTTTGGACGAGCGTGTATAAAAGGCCGTGCAGCATCATAACGGTATTCCTGATTTTGGCGAAAATGGTGTAAAAAGTCAGCGAGCAGCGCGGTCAAAAAAAATTGCGCGGCGGAATGGTCGCGAACAATCTCGAGGGGGGGGGGGCCATTATGCCCCCCCCCAGGTGCTATTAGGGTTAAGTTAGCACTTAAAGTGGTACTCCAGGCTGAAATTGGGATGTTATGTAAAGTAGAGTAAAATTTAACAAGAACACTAAAAATTTCATCAAAATTGGATGAAAGGGTAAAAAAAAAAAAAAATCCACTTAAACATTTTTTCTAAAGTCTTTATTTTGTTTTTCTTATTTTGTTTTCTTGTTCAATTTCAATTCAACACGGACATAGGCAGACCACCCCCCCCCCCTTTTTTTGTTCATTTGATAGGGGGCTGGGGCGCAAGCCCCCTCCCCCTATTATTATTTATTTTATTATTTTTTTTAATTTGATAATTCTATATAACACGGACATAAGCGGACCCTGCAGGGGGGGGGGGGGGTCGTGGGGCAAGCCCCCCTCTCCCTTTTTATTTATTTTTGTATTTATTTAATTATTTTTTTATTTGATAATTCTATTAAACACGCCCCAGCTTGCGCCCCAGCCCCCTTTCAAATGAACAAACAAAAAAGGGGGTCTGCCTATCAAATGATAGGCAGACCCCCCCCCCCCCTGATTTTGACTCCCGTGCAAATGTGTGGCTGTATTCACGTTTGGAAATGTGAAATTTAGTGGGCAAAATGGCCACGCGCAATCTAATACCAGCGGTGCGGATACGTGTGGGGAGTCCGAAACACATGGCCATCTTCACTGAAGACTTTAAGTCACTCGGTCATAGATCTACTAGACTAACTTACAGTTACAATGTACATGTAGACCTTTACCATATCAGAAATAAATTCAAGTTCTTTCAGTGATTTTAAGTAACTCTTTCTGCTACATGACATGTATTAATGTGTTACTGTTAGGTGAAAGTTGGGTTAATTCACATCATTCTGGATTCAATCATACAACAATCAACAATAACAGTAACGCGTCTGGTTAACATACGCCTTTTTGTTTGGCATGTATCACATTGCATTCACACTCACAGGTTGGTTAAAAGTAAATTTTCATGCACGTTATTATCGCTAATGCATGAATGCAGCATGCAGACTAACTCCGGGAAGCTCCAACACCGGCGCGCCGACGCTGCCCGCCGGTGTTGGAGCTTCCCGGAGTTACATGCATGATGCAGACATGTCACGACACAAGCCGATACTCATTTAAATGTTTTCCCACATTTTACACGTCTCGAATTCACTCAAACAACATTTAAACACCTAACAGATATCAAAATGGTAAAATATCACTTACATTGGTGTTGCAGTCTCACAAATTAGGTAGATAGTTCAGGATTTCTTGATAGCTCTTGCAAAGGCACACACGGTATTCAATGGGAAAATTCTCAATGTAATTTTCACGCACATGGCCTATTATATTATGGCCGGCTAGCTAGCTAGCTAGCTCGCTCGCCATAACGCACCCGGGCACGGCTAGCGCTGACGTCATCGATCAATCCTCGGCGGCGGCGGCCTCGTTCGTTGTTGTGTAAAGATGTAAGATAAATGATTTGAAATTACCGGTAATAAAATTGAGTATGTAAAATGTATAAAAATATGTTTTGCTTGTGTATTTTTGTTTATGAATTGTGTATGCATTTATATGATAAAACAAACAAATCTCGTTTTCATTTCAATTCAAGAAATCGCCTACAGTATTTTAGTGATCTGTTTTCATTTGTTTTTATTTATCCTTAGTAGTTGGACGTAGACAAAATATGATGCTTAATTCTGGTATTTGTTTTAAAAAAAAATCTTAGTTGATTTATTGAATTGGACGTATATAAAACGTTCTGTGAACGTTATGTACAAAACGTTTATTTTGTAACGTCCACAAACGTTTTGTAAACGTCCTATATCAAACGTTCTGTATACGTCCTATATCAAACGTTCTGTAAACGTCCTATACCAAACGTTTAATTTTGTAACGTCCAAAAAACGTTTTTTAAACGTTCTCAAAAACCTAAACTTTGACGTAAATGAGAAGTCCAAACTTTAATGTTATATAAACGTTTTTAAAACGTTCATTTAGGACGAAGACGTACAGGACCTAAGAAAAACGTTTTGAAAACGTTCTGAAAACGTTCTGTGTTTGCTGGGTACTGTGTTTGTCAACCAAAAGATTTCCTGCAAAATGTATAGATGAAAAAGACGAAACGTGAAAATGGAAGAGTCGTATTAAAATGGGTGATTCGATTTAATCAGGATTTACATTCACATCAAATTATCAAAGTATAATATCACCTTGTAAAAATTTGTCAACTCAACTTTCCTCACGGGCAATGATAATTATAAATGACCATTTTTTGTCTATGTTGATTGATAAAAAGCACTAGTCTTATCAATATCCCCATCAGGTAAAGAACAGTAAACTCTCAATCACTTATCTTTTGAATGCCAAAAAAATAACTAAACGTATTAACGTTGCTTAAAACACTTACAAGTTAATTTGACACCCAGTAGAATGTCCATTGTCAATCCTTTACAAAAATGTAACAAACCATACCTTTCTTGTCCAATGCCTCTTTCTCAAAGAAGAACCTGATCTTGTCTCCGCTGGTCATAAAGTATTCATTCTGAAACTAGAAAACAAAATGCGAAATAACTTCTTCGAGATTATGAAGAGGATACCGTATACCTTGAACCCTTAGAAGGGACTAATGACCAAAACTATATGTCGCTTTGTATGTTTGAGGTAAAGAAGTGTACTATGTACCAGGTTGAAATACATGTGAAGAGATTCGGAAGTTTATTATTAAAATTACAATCTTAGTTAAGGTACAATCAATTCCAGTTTGGTGGGGATTGGCCGCCTCATATCTGAATGGGCCTTAAGTGTCTTCTTACCTTATCCCATGTTCCGAAGAGTAAGTGTGCCATAATATATATATCTCATCGAAATTTGAGTTTTATTTACTATGTACTTGGGCATTCCGGATTTACGACTAGTGTAACAAAAATATTGCTGTAAGCCTGTAACCCTACAATTAAGTTGACATGACCGATAAGTGGATTTTAGAGGAATATTTTGGCATTAAAAGTTAATATAGAGAATATTATTACCTGTGTATTTTCGAGTGTTTCAAACGTACACCTTGCATGCTGTTTTGGATCCATGTTCTGGACAATGTCATGGCATTCTGACTTGAGTGACTCCACCTCTTCTTTTGTCAGAAAATCCTCCACCACAAGGAAGCCATCCTTTTCAAACTATATAAAATAAAATAAATATATATAAAAGATACAGACAGTGAAACAAAATTGTGGTTACCACCTTTAATTTTGTTGGGCAGGGGAGGGGGCAAGGGCCCCCGTGGCCCCCTCCACTGGATCCGCCACTTGATATCACTCATTGTAGAGCAAATGACAAAAAGTTAAGACAAAATTAAGAGCAAACTGTATTAAAAAATATCACATAAAGGCCTATACGCCAACGTCTATTTTGTATTTATATTATTTCATGTTCGCTTTCTCTCTCTTTCTCTCTCTCAGAGTGGAAGGAAGTGAAAAGTATAGATTAGCACTGCACAGTTAACCTTTATTAATACTCGCACCCTTTTCACGGTCGACACCTAAATTATTGCCCGCTCCATCGATTAAACCACGTGGATTAAACGGTCACGACCGACGAAAGGAAGTTGTGAAACTCAGTGGCGACCCCCGGTGGCTACCTTTCGAGGGGCAATATTGAAGAAAATGAAACACTGAAATTATCAAATCAATATTTCAGCCACAGAAAAAGAAACAGCGCCATCTGATCATCATTGATGAATAACTCGAAGAACAGTATAGCCAGGCGGAAATAATCTTTTCAGATTGGACAGCCTTAAAACCCAACAACATCAACAACAAAACAAATTGTCCTCACTGCAGCCTCAAAATCACCCTCAAATTTTTTTTGCAGCGATTTTGATGAAAATGGTCCATGAGCATTAGTTAGATCAAAAATTGTTTTGACTCGCGCATGAACAAATGGCTCTCGAAGGATCGAGAAAACTAAATGCCAAATGGAGAAATAAACAAGCATTTGTATAGTCATTAGATATCTACCGAAGTTCGTTTGTTGGTCTAATCTATAATGTCATCTGAAATAGAATTTAAAATTCTCTCCCTGGCAAGTTAAAAACACCTACCAGGGATGGATCAAGGGGCGTGGGGCGCCAAGCGCGTAGCCAGGATTTTTTTTAAGGGGGGGCGGTAATGAGCACGCGAGGCGCACACCCTGGCGGGGGGGGGGGGGGGGGGGGGTTGCAGGGCGCGCAAGCTTTGACGTTTCATTAAATTATTAGAGAAAGAAGACGATTCGTTGTACCGTACTCGACTCTTAATCCTTGTCTAAATTTAGTTTCTTTTGACTTTTCATTTTATTAAAAGAGGAAGAAGAAGATTCGTTGTACCGTTCTCGACTCTTAATCCCTTTCCTTCCTACGTCCTCTTCCTTTCTACTTTCTTTTTTTTTTGGCTGGCGTTTTTTTTTTTTTTTTTTTTTTTTGCTGGCGTTTTTTTTTTTTTTTTTTGGGGGGGGGGGGCGACCGCCTCGACCGTCCCCTGGCTACGGGCCTGTGGGGCGCACGCCCCATCCTCCTCTTGACTCCCCCTTTTGACTTAAAAAATAGAAAAATGAAAATAGCTAAAAAATATTTACTTAAATGTTCGGTTTACGCATTCAGAAAAATGCCTGAGAATGTATCATAGAGCATCTTAAGGTTCAAGGTTCTAAATTGTCTGGGGTCCGTATGCGGGCCGCGGACCCCATGTCGGTAAAGCTTAGCTTACTTGTTAAGACAGTTTACAAAATATATAAAACTCTATGAAATATATCTAGATGTTTGAATAACAAAATAAGAGCTTTATGCACATCAACAGGATATGAGCTTTATGCACATCAACAGGAATCAACTGAAATTTGGATTTCACTCCACCTTTAAGAGTAATGACAAGGTTTTACTTGCCTGTTTTCGCTGTTCTTGTGATGCCATTCTTGATCAACTCCCTGTGTAGTCCAAAGCCTACACTGTTTCCTTTTTGTTGTTGTTATTGTTGTTTAATTTAGGCAAGTCAGTGAGTTTATGACTATTATTGCCGAATACTATTACACAAATTGTTTTGAATTCATATTTACGCTCCTCTCTTTTTATACCATCTGCGCTTCAAATGCCGTCCAGGGCGCATGCCCCCTCTGGTCCGGGAAATACCCGACTGACTGGGAAAACCCAAGGGTTCAAAATGTTAGCGGGGTAAAAAAAAATTAAGCCTCCTTTACATGGCTGTGCCAATTTACTAGTGTATCGAAAATGGCATTTATATACTTTCAATATTTCAAAGGAATCTTTAACTAAGGTTTTTTGGGGGTAATTTTGAGCTCCAATAGATGACCTACTTGATGAAAAAATTGAATACAGAACTGCTCATCTTTGTGCAAAATTAGAAACTTTACCGCCAGATGAAGCGCTCCATTGCCGATTTTCCTTTTGATAAAATGATTAGGAAATTGACATTCTGAGGGGAAAGAATGTTTTTAAAAAGATAATAAAAAGGAGCACGTTGTCGTTTGCTTTGATCTCTTTTGTGTAGTTACGTATACAAGTCTGGGCCGGGATGCAATGCCTTTGTTTACCTCGAGCACCTTTACATTCATAGATACGCCATTGTAACAAGTTTATAAATAAATTGGGAATCCCACAGGAAACGCGGTCTAATTGCCATATTATGAAAAGAGTGGTGTTTAAAAAAAAATGAAAATCAGGGAACCAAATATTATACGGAAATGTGCTTTAGTCAAAATTTTACCTTCTCAGTGACTTGATATGTATTATCTGAGATCTCTCGTTATTTATCTATGTTTCAAAGAATAGTGTCACCATTTTATTTTGTTCTCTGTATTTATCGATGGCCCAACAAACTGAATATCAATCATTATTGGCCCGCAAGAAACATAAGGCGCCCAAAGTTTGGATCCCATCTCGAAACATAAGGCGCCCAAAGTTTTGATCCCATCTCGAAACATGTGGCTACCAAAGTTTTGATCCCATCTCGAAACATTGTGGCTATCAAAATTTGGATCCCATCTCGAAACATGTGGCTACCAAAGTTTTGATCACATCTCGAAACATGTGGCTACCAAAGTTTTGATCCCATCTCGAAACATGTGGCTACCAAAGTTTGGATCCCATCTCGAAACATAAGGCGCCCAAAGTTTGGATCCCATCTCGAAACATGTGGCTACCAAAGTTTTGATCCCATCTCGAAACATAAGGCGCCCAAAGTTTGGATCCCATCTCGAAACATAAAGCGCCCAAAGTTTTGATCCCATCTCGAAACATGAGGCGCCAAAAGTTTTGATCCCATCTCGAAACATAAGGCGCCCATAGTTTTGATCCCATCTCGAAACATGTGGCTACCAAAGTTTTGATCCCATCTCGAAACATGTGGCTACCAAAGTTTTGATCCCATCTCGAAACATGTGGCTACCAAAGTTTTGATCCCATCTCGAAACATAAGGCGCCCAAAGTTTGGATCCAATCTTGAAACATAAGGCGCCCAAAGTTTGGATACCATCTCGAAACATAAGGCGCCCAAAGTTTGGATCCCATCTCGAAACATAAGGCGCCCAAAGTTTTGATCCCAGCTCGAAACATAAGGCGCCCAAAGTTTTGATCCCATCTCGAAACATGTGGCTACCAAAGTTTTGATCCCATCTCGAAACATGTGGCTACCAAAGTTTGGATCCCATCTCGAAACATAAGGCGCCCAAAGTTTGGATCCAATCTTGAAACATAGGGCGTCCAAAGTTTGGATCCCATCTCGAAACATGAGGCTACCAAAGTTTGGATCCCATCTCGAAACATGTGGCTACCAAAGTTTGGATCCCATCTCGAAACATAAGGCGCCCAAAGTTTGGATCCCATCTCGAAACATAAGGCTATCAAAGTTTTGATCCCATCTCGAAACATGTGGCTACCAAAGTTTGGATCCCATCTCGAAACATGTGGCTACCAAGGTTTTGATCCCATCTCGAAACATAAGGCGCCCAAAGTTTGGATCCAATCTTGAAACATAAGGCGCCCAGAGTTTGGATCCCATCTCGAAACATAAGGCGCCCAAAGTTTTGATCCCATCTCGAAACATGTGGCTACCAAAGTTTTGATCCCATCTCGAAAAATGTGGCTACCAAAGTTTGGATCCCATCTCGGAACATAAGGCGCCCAAAGTTTGGATCCAATCTTGAAACATAAGGCGTCCAAAGTTTGGATCCCATCTCGAAACATGTGGCTACCAAAGTTTGGATCCCATCTCGAAACATGTGGCTACCAAAGTTTGGATCCCATCTCGAAACACAAGGCGCCCAAAGTTTTGATCCCATCTCGAAACATAAGGCGCCCAAAGTTTGTATCCAATCTTGAAACATAAGGCGCCCAAAGTTTTGATCCCATCTCGAAACATAAGGCGCCCAAAGTTTTGATCCCATCTCGAAACATGTGGCTAACAAAGTTTTGATCCCATTCGAAAAATGTGGCTACCAAAGTTTGGATCCCATCTCGAAACATAAGGCCCCCAAAGTTTGGATCCCATCTCGAAACATAAGGCGCCCAAAGTTTTGATCCCATCTCGAAACATGTGGCTACCAAAGTTTTGATCCCATCTCGAAACATGTGGCTACCAAGGTTTTGATCCCATCTCGAAACATAAGGCGCCCAAAGTTTGGATCCCATCTCGAAACATAAGGCGCCCAAAGTTTTGATCCCATCTCGAAACATGTGGCTAACAAAGTTTTGATCCCATTCGAAAAATGTGGCTACCAAAGTTTGGATCCCATCTCGAAACATAAGGCCCCCAAAGTTTGGATCCCATCTCGAAACATAAGGCGCCCAAAGTTTTGATCCCATCTCGAAACATAAGGCGCCCACAGTTTGGACCCCATCTTTAAACATAAGGCTACCAAAGTTATAAATTATATTAGTATATGTATAAACTCACATTTTAAGAAATTATGATGAACTTAAGGGTAAGGTATTAGGGATTATACTGTCATGTTCAACGCCATCTTGGATCTGTATGATTTTTGTCTGCTATTCAAGACAATTAAACTGATCTTAAAGGAGACGTTCATTCATATTGAATTAGGTATCGTTGGAATATTTGTAAAGGTTATTTTCAGTACTTCGCATTTTTTCCAGTTCATTGTCAAAGACAAAAGGGGAAGGAGAAATAATTCAATAAAGTTACGAGAGTCAAGTTTTCCTGAGAGAAGTTCGTCTACGATACCAATACGAGGCTCGGTCGTGCGACGTCATTCCATGGACCCGTCTCAACATAGCCTCTTGTCGATGCCCTCGCGCTGTTGGAGTCTCTAAATTCTGACGAGCGAAGCGAGTCAGAGAAACCGAGGCGCTTGCGCGGAGGGCCTCTTGACAAGTGATCTGAATTTCTTAAGTTTTACATTGTTTGGCGAATATTCCGACCCAGCAGAGTTCGGTGAAAGTCATCCAATCAGAGAGAGCTACTATGACGTAATATCTACCGCTCTGTGCAAATTCCCTCCGTGAGAGCGAGACTGGCCGCCTAGTTGTAGTCTGCAAGCACAAACCCTGGTCAGTCGTAAAAGAGAGTGTGCACTATAAGACTACCATATGCCACGTACTATAGCTGCTCCTGACCTATAGTGGTACAACCAGTAGGTACCAGTAGATAGCTGGGCTAGGCTTCTCTCAAGACACAATGATTTGTTGATACAGTGTCAAATTAGGGTCTGTGCTTGCAGACTAGCCTAGTTGGGCAAACCCGAACACACACGTACACACACACAATCGCTGCGGTCTAGACATGCATAATTCAGTAGGAAATCGGGTCTCATGAATATATAATTCAGATCACTTGTCAAGAGGCCCTCCGCGCAAGCGCCTCGGTTTCTCTGACTCGCTTCGCTCGTCAGAATTTAGAGACTCCAACAGCGCGAGGGCATCGACAAGAGGCTAGTCTCAACCAGGCGCGGATCCACGGGGGGGGGGGGCCCGACGGGCCCGGGCCCCCCCCCCCCCCCCCGAAAAAAAAGGAAAGGAAAGGAAAGGAAAGGAAAGAAAAGGAAAGGAAAGGAAAGGAAAGGAAAGGAAAGGAAAGGAAAGGAAAGGAAAAGGGAAGAAAGAAGGGCCAGAACACGAGTTAGGAGTGGACCCAGGGCCCTCACCTATCCGTATATAGGCCAAGCTCCCGCGGTTCAGCTGGACATGCACCGAGCTTTGGGTTGTTTTCAGGTCAAAACTAGCCCTAATTCGTGTTTTAGGCCTATTATGATAGAAACAAAATTCCGATGATCTCTCTACACTAGGGCGTACAAGTTACAACGTTCAAAAGTATTTCAGGACTCGGTTAACTTCAGGTCCATCTGTCAAATCATCAGGCGCGGATCTACGGGGGGGGGGGGTTAGGGGGTTTAAACCCCCCCCCCCCTTGGGCGGCCCCCCCCCCCAAAAAAAAAAGAAGAAAAAAAGAAAGAAAAAAGAACGCACGCTTGAGAGAAACCCTTTCAAGTGCAAATATTGTGAGAAGATATTCAACTCATCTGGTAACTTAACCAAACACATGATAACTCTGGATATAACTGTGTATTAAACTGTTACTTTATTTAAAAAGACGTTATCATGCACTGCTTATTATGGTCTCCATTGTGTTAATAGATGCCAGGAAAACATCACTTACGGGGTTCATATAAACACCCCCCAAAAAAATCGGCTCGACGCTTCGCGGCTCGTGGACGATGCATCCACATCCTCCGCATCGTCATTATTTTGGTCAAACCCCCCCCCCCCCCTTAGCAAAAAGCTAGATCCGCCCCTGATCATCATGCTGTTACACAGTGTACAGGGTCCGCGGTATGGCGGGGCTCGAGCCCCCCCTCTTATTTGAAAAAGTATTTTAAAGAGAAATAGAAAGAAACCAACCAAGGGCAAGGCCCCGGAAAAAAAACTTAGCAAACGTAATTAAGGAAAAAAGCACAAAAAAATTGCAAATGCGAAAAGTAAAAACACGGAGGCATCGTGAAGCATGTCGGCAAAGCTTCCGAATTTGGCAGTTCGCGGATTCCTAAAATTAGTTCCGTAAAAGTGGTCGTAAAAGCCTGATTTATTTAGAAAATTACCCATTTTTATCGCCAGAATCTGGATAAAAACACTGCATTCTGTTGAACAGGTGCACAGAAGACGACCTGTCAGTCTAACATTTTCTTTTTCAATCTGCCCATAATATTTATTATATGTAAATTATATCGAATAAAATTAGTCTCATGCACATCGTTTATTAGTGTCACAGATGGGTTGTTACTGTTACACTATTTGGACAGATTGGAAAGATGCGTAAATCATTGAAAATTAAAATCAGTATACGATGCGAAAAGGATTCTTCTCCAGCTTCCGGAAACCAACCTGGGATTTGTGTTGTCCTGCAGGACGTAATTACTCACCTCTTTTGCATAATGTGTGCGTGAGATTTGGTTCTTTCTTATACGTTTCCCTTTTCATCTCCGATGAGTGCATGTCCTTATTAAAATTTGAGAGGCGCCCCCTTTAACTCTGTAATAAGTGCCCCTTTTCATCTCTGATTAGTGCCATTTTTCTTCTGAAAATTGCACTTTTTCCGTTGTCATAAGTGCCTTTTTTCATCTCTGGTGAGTGCCCCTTATTAAGTGCGAGGAGTGCCCCATTTTCACCTCTGGTAATTCCCCTTTTTACTTTGACATGTGCTCTTTTTCATTTCAAATAAGTGTCATTTTCCCCTTTGGATATGTGCCCCCTTTTCCTTTCCCCATAAAAAGTGCTCCTAATTTAAAGGGATTAAGAGGAACTTTTCTTTAATTTCACCCAAGTGTGGCTCGCTACGCTCGCTCGTATTTAAAGTTGATATAATTATGGTTCATATTAAAGATCTTTTCAGTCTTTCATGATTAGATTGTGCTTAAAACCCCATCAGGATTTTTTTTCTTCTTTATAAGATGTAATTTTTTTCACTGCGACCTCACAAATCCAAATTTTTTGCTCGCTCGCTTCGCTCGCTCACAAAAATTATTCTTACCTTCACAAACCAACTACAAAGTGAATGTGTGATGCTTGAACAGTATGGACCATGTTAAGAGAGAAACAGATATTGAAATCATCCTTGTAATCACATTGTAAGGGTATATACCAATGTCTAAAAAAACTGTAAATTTTCGCTTTGAGGTTTCCCTTAGTAGGTGCCCCTTTCTCCCGGAAAGTGCCTTTTATTGTTGATGCCCCCCACACCCTTTGAATGACCTCATTTGCCCCTGGCCTGCTCAAACCTCCGAGGTTCCAGGGGCGCCGCCCCCTGGATCCTACGCCAATTTACGCTACACTCTACCTGTTCATAAATACTTTAGCCCCCCCCCCCTACTTTGAAAAACGTTCACCGGGGCCTGATGTGAGGTATTTAAAGCTGCAGCCCGAATCAAGTTATTGCTGTCTGCCCATCACAACTGCTGCACTATAGTCTTGTACTGGTGGTAAGAGGACATTTAACAAAAAACAAAAAACAAAAACAAAAAACGCCGAAGGGGGGGGTGTTGTTCTAAAATACACACATAAAAAAATAAATAAAGGGGGGGGGGGTTTAACCCCCCCCCCCCCCCTGCGTACGCGCCTGCCTAGAGGTACCCGGTGCCATGAATACCAGTGTCCTAAAGACTTTTTGTCACAACGGGGTACTATCCGGACTGCACACATAGTCCCACTTCTTGTGTTTACAGTCTTTTCCTCCTATCATAAATTTATGCTGGAAAAAGTCACAGATTTTAAATGATATCCTGGCAAAAAGTATACACCAAATCGCACAAACTGAGTTTACAAATTCGATTTTTCTTCAGCCTTCAGGGGGACACATCCCCCCTCAGACTCCCCCTGTCCGCGCAAGCGCGGAACGCGCCGCTCAATATTTTCTCACAAATTGGGCCCCCCCCCCCTCGACGCCGGCTGGATCCGCCCCTGGTCTCAACACCGCATCAGAGGGAAAGTATAGACATTATACCGGGATAAATTATCAGTAAAAATGGCAGAAGACAGCCTAGATGAACTCGAAATGTTCCTTGAGTATGATGAAGAAGAAAGTTAGTAGTAGTGATAATGGTGGAGAAAATGAAGATGATGTCATCCGTGGCAGCACGATTATGAATAGTGTATCAGTAACAGGGTATTAGTTACTCTTAACCATGATATATGATTCAAAGTCACAAAGTTTTAACTTTTTATTTTGAAGCTCCCAAAGTTAGGTAAACTTTTTTTTTAATAAGCACTGTATAGCTGGGAAATAGCATTGGGAATTGTGTTGATTGCAAGTTCCTAAATTCAAAGTTCCAAACTACAAAACGTACATAATTATTTATGGTCTTGGGGAACAGTACGGTTGCATGTTCACTTTGGTTTAAAACTATTGAAACTCACTACGCTAACAATGACTTGCATGGGAACCTTGTTAATTGTTTGAATTTGAATTTGAAGTTATTAGTAAGCTTCCTTCATATCTGGCTTTATATACATGAACATGAATTAAACAATAATATAAACAAGACATAATTTATTTGTCATATTTCAGACGACGTGCATGTATTTCAACAAAAATGGGGATTTCCAAATGCCCAGGTGTTGTATTCTATCTCAAAGGCTCTTTATGTGTGATCGTTGGACTATAAAGTTTCGGGAAATGTGTACAACAATATATTTAATTTCTCTCTTCTCTCTCCTCTCTCCCTCTCTCTCTCTCTCTCTCTCTCTCTCTCTCTCACTCTATCTCTCTCTCTCTCTCTCCCTCTCTCTCTCTCTTTCCCACACTCCTCCCTCGTGTTATGTTATATTTCAGTCAGAAGACAGCCCAGATGAACTCGAAATGATCTTTGAGTATGATTCGAGGTCACAAAGTTTTAACTTTTTAATTTGAAGCTCCCAAAGTTAGGTACACTTTTTTTGTATTAAGCACTGAATAGCTGGGAAATAGCTTTAGTTATTGTGTTGATAGCACGTTCCTAAATACAAAGTTCCAAAATACAAAACGTAAATCGTTGCAATCTTTATGGTCTTGGGGCACAGTACGGTTACATTTTCACTTTGGTTTAAAAATGTGCCTCAAAAATTGAAACTGGCTTGCATGGGAACCTTGTTTGTTCCATTTCAAACGACGTGTATGTAGAGAAACTTTTGTTTAGTATGCGCTTTATAAATATTGTATTATTATTATTATTATTATGTATTTCAAGAAAACTGGGGATTTCCACACACGTAGACGTTGTTGCTTACCTCGCAAGCTCTTTATGTGCGATCATTGGAATATCAAGTTGCATCTGGTTTTAAAGAAAATATTGAGTTTTGGGAAATGTGAAAAATGATTTGTGAGCTTCTTCATTCTTTCTATGTTAGTGAATTAGTAATTTCCTTTTTTTAGTTATTTTCATTACTGTTTCAATCAATTGTCTTCTCATTACACTGGGTGAGGATTTATCGTCTTCATAATTATCAACCACGATCGATCATTTGTCCCACCCCAAATTTCACACTTCAAATTAATTTAACGAAATGCCGACGATTGCTTACAAAATGAACATTACGTAATATAGTTCTAGATTTTTCACCATGTGAACGACAGCTTTACATATATTTTTTTATGATTATATAATTTATTTCAAAAAAAGAGTCAATTACTTTGTAATGGAAAAAAATCAATGGTAAGAATTCGAGTACTGCGATAGAGGGGAATTTCTAAAGTACTTTATCATGACTACATCTACCTTTTTTTAATGTAGACATACGTACATGAGCGCCACTATAAACACACATTGAGAACCTTAGTTGTGTGTAATAATTCATACGACGTGTATGTATTTCAAGAAACTGGGGATTTCCAAATGCTCAGGTGTTGTATTCTATCTCACAGGCTCTTTATGTATGATCGTTGGACTATAACGTTGCATTGGTTGAGCTTCGGGAAATGTGTAAAACAATATATTTATTTTCTCTTTTCTCTCTCTCTCACACACACACACACACTCTCTCTTTTTTTTTTCTCTCTCTCTATCTTCCACACACTCCTCTCCCGTGTCATGATATCTTTCAGGCTATACACCACTATATACATAC